>LZPO01107910.1:71514-109725 GCA_001675575.1 Neotoma lepida
GAGTGCTGGGATTAAAGATGTGCACCACCACCGCCCAGCTTGTTGTTGTATTCTTAATACTTATCTTTATACCCACAGACAAATACAGCTCTCACCCCTCATCAACAGGTAGAGACTATTAGAGAGATCTACAACTGGTCAAAATGCAAAGAAAGGACTGTAGAGTGCCCAATCCCAACTGATGCATCTGCAATACAAACCCTACACTCAAGGCTCAAGGAAAGTTGCAGAAGAGGGGGCAGAAGGACTGTAATTGCCAGAGGCCCAGGATGCCTGTTGCTAGATAGTGTCCTCTAGGCATGGCAGGGAAATACATCTTTGCCCGTTTTAAAATTTTTTAGTAGTAAGAATTCTTTTGGGAGGGAGTGGCTGGAGAGGTAGCTCAGTGGTTAAGAATACTTATTCTTGCCGAGGACCTGGGTTCAATTCCCAGCATCCACATGGTGGTTTGCAACCACCTGTAACTCCAGTTCCAGGGGATCCAATGCCCTCTTCTGACTTCCATGGGCATACAGCATGCACATGGTGTACATAGATATGTGCAGACTAAATACTCTCACATAAAATACATAAATCTAATTAAAATTTTGGTTCAATTTCATGTGTATATGGGAAACATGTATGTGTGGAGGTCAAAGGGAAGCTTTATGGAGATCATTCTTCCACACTTGACATGAGGTTGGGATGGGACTCAGGTGGCCAGACTTGCACAGCAAATACCTTTACTGCTGGGCCATCTCATCAGCTCAAGAGAACTTTTTATGCATTCTGGATACCAGACCCTTATCAGGACTGAGACTGTTGTTTTCTAATACCACAAAATTAGTGTCTCCCACTCCTGTAGCTGTAAACTTACATTTACTCACAACCATCCCTGACTGTGTACCTAACCTCCTCTTCTTCTTCAAGAGGTACAAAAAGATAAGACACTTTGTAGGGAACCACGGAGTTGGCCTGGCCTAGCTTCCTTGAGAAGTATGCATCATAGGTTTTTCAGGTTAGGGTCCATGATTCCTGGGGCACTGTACCTTCTAGTTCCTGAGAGACTAGCCTACTCCCTCAGGCAGTGACACATTCAGGCCACTTAGTGTTTCTCTGTATGTTCCCTTAGTAGTCAAGGAAGCATAGAAGCTTGACAGAACAATTGGTCTTGGACATTAACCTTGTGTACCCTGTATAGCTTGCAAACATCATTGTATCCTGGCAACTACAACTGTCTTAATCCTGGAAATTGCCATTATATTCTGTTGCTGACAAAGGTATAAAAAGTCTGATTGCTCTCAATAAAATTGCCACAGCTTAAGTGTTGTGAACCATCCAACTAGCCTGGTTTCATTCTTCATGGCCATATCAGGTGACCTTGCCCCAGTAAGTAAGCACAGGCACTTAGAATGTTTTATACAAATTACAGACCCCCACTCACAACTGTATTGGCAAGAAGTATATTCAACTATATGACCATGATTTAGGACTTTGTGACTCCTGCAAGAAATTTGAAGTGGCTGAACCAGGACTAGGTTGATTCTCTTATACCCTTAGCTATGCTCTCACCCAAAAGGCATACCAACCACACTGGCCTGTGGTTGCCATCAGGAAAAGATGGAGGTCATGCCAATCAAGGATGAATCCTGAATTTTCTAAGTAAATATCTGTCACCCCTTGATTATCTAGAATAACTAAAAAGAAAAAGTTTCTTTCTGGGGACAGTTGCTTTTCATAACCAAAATATAAAGATGAGGAAAAAATGAGAGAGGGAGTCAGAATTTGTTTGTTGTGAGGGGGTTTTGTTTTGTTTTGGGTATTATATGGCTCTAGCTGTCCTGAAACTCACTATGTAGACCAGGTTGGCCTTGAACACACAGAGATCCAACTGCCTNGAGTCAACTTTTGTAGCTGATGTTTAAGGAAGCCTTTCCAGTGTTCAGCAACCCCAGATATCCGTAGACAGTCGGGAATATGGAGGTTGCATCCAGTATTTTTGACTCCTGGCCCATTGTTCAGTGGCTTTAGCAATGGAAAGTATACTGGTGGCTGACTGCAAACTGTCTGAAAGGGTAAAAACATGACAAGACTACTTTCAAGATCTACAGTAGTGAGGTCCAGCTCAGTTGACCTGATGGGAATGGCCACAATAGTCACCTGAGAAAGAGTCACAGTGACAGGACACCATTCCAGCTCCAAGAGGAAATCAAAGCTCCACAATAAATCAAATCTGCCAGAAGTGAGCAGGGGAAATGCCCCAGGCAGAGTGTTCTCCTTCATTACAAGATAACTGTGTCAATTTTTGGCAAAAGCCACACAGAAATGTAGTCTTGTTGATGGATTTATCCCAGTTCAGGAGCACTTGCTTAACGCTTAAAACAACAACAAACGAGTGGAGTCCTCTTCTGTGTCCAGTCGTTAGTGGTGATGTACTTCTTTGTCCAGCTCATGGAAACAGAGGTTGCAATAGGCTCAATAAGCAGCTTCATTATGAGCCCTCGTAGATGGTGAGAGGTGGCCACCTACAAGCCAGGAAGAAGGGTCTTAAGAATTTGTCTTCTTAAGAGTGAAGGTAATTTGAGATTGTTTGGTTTTAATTTTGTTGCTCTTAGCATACCATTGGTTTACACAGAAGTTTGTCAAAGTCACTTTAAAATTGGAAAAGAAATTATATAGCTGAAAACTGAATGCATTCTAAAACTGTACAAAAAATAGAGGAAAACTATCCACAATATATCTAAGACTTTGAATTGAACTAAACCAACTAAAAATGGTTCAATATAAAAATTTAACTATATTAAATAGAAAAGGACCTTTTACTATTAAAACATGAGAATACAATAAGTAATGTGTATTTTTCTTTATATGTAGCCATAATTTTTCAGTCAAATAAATTGCATAATACTTTATATTTTATGTTTTATGGTCTAAAACTGGAATGGGAAACTGCATGTAGGTTCTATAAAATAACAATGAGCTTTCCCTTGCCACCTCCAAGCCCTGTAACCCAGGAATATTAAAGATTTTCAGAGGCACCAAGTCTTTGAACATAGCAGGTTTTATGACAAAAATCCATCCCAAAGGAGTATTATTTTGATAATACAATTTAAATCTCCCTATTTATTCTTATGCATATATATTTGGGGGTCATTACATAAAATATTGAATAATTTGAAAACTTACTTTTTATTTTGTATTCAGTATGGAGATTTATTCCCAGAGTGGGGCTTTTCTGATGTAAAATTGGAATGCTTGTGTAGCCACAACAGCTGTCCCCACACCATGTGGTATCTTCCATTACTTTACTGTAGCGATGAATTTTTGGCCCAGTGTTTCAGTAATATTGGACACACATGGTTTTAAGTGGCAAAGCAGTATGCTTATGCATTCATTGGACTTTCACAGCTACAGTTGGCTCTATATTAGAACAGGGAGAATACATTCACACCACGGCCACCCTCATGGCTGCTGGAGTAGCTGATCACAGTGGGCTCTGTTCCTTCTAAAGACACCACTAACTATTGCTGAGGAATTACACATTCACNGAAGGGCCTTGCAGCTGTGGGAGAGGGAATAATGAGTAGCTCAAAGGCCACACTCAGATTTCAGCCCACGGGGTCTTATTATTACCCATCTTTTAACAATAATAGTAAAAATCATGGCCATGAAATAACTAAAACTAAAGAAGTTTGCTGAGGCAGTCAGTGATATTTTTTTCAGATTTTCAATACAGATATTTGATTTAAATGAACATTGCCTTCCCAAGAAAACAGTAGTGCTATGTTGTTAGACTTATTAGCAAGAAATTAAATTAAAATCTGATTGATTTTTAATGTCTACTGTTGATATATATAGGTTTTTGGGAAACTAATCCATTAAAAATAGAAGTTTTGTACAGATTTCTGTTAAAACTACTGTAGATATCAGGTGATTTGCTGTGCTCTGCAGCACACTGCCCTAGTATGATTTGGGTCTGAGTCCTATTTCATTGAGGATCTTAACGTTCTTCATGGCTTGATTTTGCACTTCCAGCTTATACTTAAATTCTCCTCAAGCTTAACCCCTTTGCATTTCTGTATACTTACTAGAGCTTTGGATTTTAACAATAAGAATAGTATTTTCTTTGAAAATCTAATTTGTTCCTCTAAATGATATCTAAATAACTCATTTTTCCTTAAATAAGGCAAAAAGAAAGGAAAAGAAGGAAAACCCCACCGTGTAATTTTTAGCTTAAGTGATACAGAGAAAAAATTTCTGATCTTCATTAAATATCAAAGAAATTCTAGCCAGATCCAGTGTAGACTACCTTTTTATCTAAGTGAGTTTATGCATGTATTGTAGGGCTGTACTGATGAGTATGTTCGAGGCTTTCAGCCCTTAGTGGATACAAAATAGAATGATTGATAAAATCCTCCCGACTATTGGCTATTATTTACTGACTCTTAAGTGGCAGGTTGTATTTATGCCAATTTATCTGCTTCAGGGAACATTCTTGATAGCAGAACAAAGTGAATAAAAGTAGTTTGCTTTGCAAATGAATGCAAATAGGAAAGCCTTTCGGAAAGCCCTTTAACAGGGGCAGTGCACTTTGATTATGAGTGAAGCTGCCATTTGGACATGGTGAAAAGAGCATGCTTGAACCATTGATTGGGGGAGACAGTAAAAAGTCAGGAAGGGCCCTGTTAGGCTTGCAGTGAGGCAGGCGGATGTCAGTGTGGTTAGAGCACAGTGGGAGAATGACAGGGAGGATTAGTGTCAGGGAGAGGCTTTGCTGGAGCTATGGAGATAGTCCCTGGGGTCACTCACCTCTAACTGTTGTTCTGTGCTGATGGTTCTGTAATGCAAACTGCCTGATGTATGCCTGTTCATTATCGGAAATGGTCATTAGAAAGGTATTTGTTTCTAAGATTTTCTCCCACTACCTTTCTCTCCCACCCTTTCTTTTTAATTAAAGAAAAATGAGGTGGGCTTCCTTCATCTCTCATTGTTTAATGCAGAGTGGCTACTGCCTCTGATGGGTGGTAGCTTATGCTAGAATATAGTTGTCATATTATGTTTTTTTCTTACTCAACGGTGATTTATGTTTCTTTACTCGGTTTTAGGTTTTGACCATTGGTAGTCACTAGTAGTGAAATTCAAGAATATGTTGCTGCTAGATTTTTTGTGCAGTTTTGTAATCTTTAAGGTGTTTTCACTATTTCAACTATTAAAAGCTTTGCATGGACTGGACAGTTCACATCTTGGTGTAAGAGTTTCTGACCTTACTTGTTCTCAAGTTCTACGGAATGCTAGCATTTGACAAATTAAACATTTCTAAAATTGAATGTTCTTGTTACATAGAATGGGCAAGAAATGTATCCTTGCACAGTTCTGATTCTCAGTCAGTGCTTTTATCTATTCAGATTTTCATGTCTATGTCTAAGAACCATTTTGTTTTCTTTTGTAGTGTTTTTTACTTCAAAACTTTGCTAGCCATGTTATGTGAGTTACATGAGCAGTACTACATTTTGTAGCAAGAGTTTTTTATAGGCTTTTATAATGGTTTTTTATTTTAATGTAAAATTGGTCTTTTTTTCCTAAGTATCTTCAAAAACATAGTTTTGCATTATGCAGTACTTCCTTTTTCTTATATGCATACAAAAATTTCAAAGACTCCTGGGACTCCATTCTGCCTATAAAGATGCTGCCCCTGCCTTTGACTAAGTTGACATACATGTTTAGTACTATTGGTCATTGCAGAAAGGGTTCTGCCAATAATTGTTTCACAGGCTTATTAATGTTTTAGTAAGCATTTTTTCAATTTTTTTTCTTTAATGTTTTACAGGCACCTGAATGGACAGAAGAGGACCTCAACCAGCTGACAAGAAGTATGGTTAAATTCCCAGGAGGGACCCCAGGTCGATGGGAAAAGATTGCCCATGAATTGAGCCGATCTGTGACAGATGTGAGTTCACTGAGATTTGCATTGTGTGGGGAGTGACAAACCAGAACAAGCCAACTATGCAGGAGGCAGACTTAGATGGGTCCTGGGTTATCTGTGGAGAAAGGACCTGGGGATGAACCATTAATGAAATAAGCAAGAAGCAGATGTGAGTCCATCCCCTGCTCCACAGTATACCAGCTATTTGAAGAATTGTAGTGTTCAGAGACTTAAGCTACTGAAACCTAATCATAGAAAACAGTGTTAGGTTCTCTGTTTATATTGACCCTATAATCGTGGAAAAGACAGTTTTCAAACTTATCAGAATTAGAGAGGTGATATTTCAGCCTTAACACTGAAGTACAGATTGCCAGTGTATTTAGACAGGTGGTTTGGATTAATGAAATAAGCACTGGTCTTAGTGCAGATGGAATGTTTCTGACCATTCCTTTGGGCGTGTATGTGTGAATGGCCATACCTAACACCTAGAAGACAAAGTACTGACCGAGGACCTTTTCACATAGCACTGTAGATGTTTTCATTCAGGGAATCGACAGTAGAACACCTGACATGTGCCAGATCTTCAGACATCTAATTAGGAGAGAAAAGGGAACTTTCCTGTTTCAGTTATCAAACTGATAAATTTTCTTTAAATACATCTTATGGTTAAAAGTTTTTCAAAGAGTTGCTAAAAGAAAGATTTAAATTTCTTCTGTAATTCTGTTAGCATGCCTTTAGGTCTTTTTTTACAGTGAGCACACATTTTAATGAGTACACTAATAAAACACAGCTACCAAAACAATGAGATTTGTTATAATTGCTATGACTTATTTTCTAGAGTAAACTTCTATGTATTTTATTTAGAAACAAACATATATATTTAAAAAATATTGTCAATTTTTTTTTCTATTCCTCTTTTCCTTTTAGTTAGGACTTGCATTGAGAATTTCACATTCCTTATATATTTACATATGTATGTATATATAAGTATGATCATGGGACAAAAGCTATTGTATCTAGTAACAGATCATTTCTGTGGTTTTGTGAAGTGACCAGTTGTCTTTAGCTAATGGAGAACCATAGGAATACCTTTTCTTCTTCTAAGAGCACTGCTGAAATACACATTTCATTTTCTCATTTTAAAGTATTTTCTAAGGAATGGTGTAATTAACCACATTAAAGACATTCCAAGGCTATTGATATTTTAAACATTATATTTTTTAAATTGCTAAAATAATTTTTAAACATTCTAAAAATACTGTTTTAAAGAGCCCAAAACTTTTAACTTGATTGTATAAAGAAAAACAATATGCTAATTAGTATCTTCTTAGGAGGTAAATAATGGCAGCACATGCCTCTAATCCCAGCACTTGTGGGGCAGAGGCAGGCGGATCTCTCTAAATTCAAGGCCAGCCTGGTCTACAAAGTGAGTTCCAGGACAGCCAAGGCTGTTACAAAGGGAAACCCTGTCTTGAAAAACAAAAAAAAAAAAAAAAAAAAAAAAAAAAAAAGTAAGAATGAAGGCTGAAAAAAATGCTACAGTCTTACAGGTTGCCGCCAGCAGAGCCTCACAGAATTAATCCTGTGCCTAGTTCAAAAGAGTAGTCTTGCTACAGAGGCTTCTTTTTAAACTTTTGCAAATTTGTCTTGTGTGTTTTACTATTTTTTTCCCAAGCCTTCTTCTGGGGAGGCTGATTTTATGTCTGCAATATTTTTTAGTATGAAATGGTTAACTGTGACTTTTTTATTTTTTGTACACACTGCATGATATTTTGTTTTTACAAAATCAAAAGTACCTTGCAAACAGTTAATAGACCTAAACTTTTGTAGCCTCCCAAGATGCCATTGTAACTTTTCTCCTGTGTCATTGTCTACTGCCCTCTCTACAGCCTCACTTTGCATTTCAGTAAGCACAGAGGGACAGACATTCTCTGTTTAAAAAAAAAAAAACAGGTATCTGAAGATGTAGCAAGCTTTCTTATTGGACTATCTTTGGATCTCCAGTTCCCAAATAGCAACAAAGAGATTTATTATTAATTGTGAAAGTTTGGCCTTTAGCTTAGGCCTGTCCCCAACTAGCTCTCATAACTCAAATTACCTTGTTTCTATTAATCTACATTCTGCCACGTGACTTGGTTACCTTTGCTCTATACCGAATGACTGACTTCTCCAGAGTCTTCTGGCATCTCTGGAATAATCCATGTGCCTAGATTCCTCCTCTTCCTCTCTCTCCCCCAGAAATCCTGCCTATCTCTCCTGCCTAGCTATTGGCTGTTCAGCTCATTATTTAACCAATCACAATGACACATCTTCACACAGTGTAAACAAATATTCCACAACATTTCCCCCTTTTTGTCTAAATAAAAAGGAAAGGGTTTAACTCTAACACAGTAAAAAAAATATGTTCATTAAGAACAATTATCAGGTAGGAATTACATTTACAATTTTCAGTTCATTTGTATCTGTCAACTTTGGAGAAAGTACTGTATTATCTATCCTATCTTAATGAGTCCAAAGTTTTATACCTAAACCACTTTTTATTATAACTTGTATTTCCACCCTAAAAATATCTTTTTAGACCTTAAAACATCTTCTTAGATAAACAACTTAAGCTTTTATGTTTCTCAACCTTATAAACTTTACATCTCTTATGTAAGTTTCTTTTTTGAATTTGGTAACAAGAAAAACTGTAACTGTAACTATCTAGTCTTCAACCACATCAAAGACCTGAGAGGGATGTATTACCTGAGTTAACAAAGTGCAGGACAAACAACTTCTAAAACTATAGAAACAATATTGACAGCTGGCTACCTGGACAGTCACCCAAGGTTTCTCTGCACCTTTGGAGCATCCATCTTTGGCCTACAAGCCTACAATATCTGAGAGACTTTTCTGTGAAGCAGGAATTTTGAAGTACTGCCCTATCTTATCTTGGCAAAGTTTGGCAGTTGCCTTGCTTTGTGTCTTGCTTGTTCAGTTTGGACAGCATACTGTCAGCAGTCGAGGCAAGGGCAGTTTCTTGCCCAGTAACTAACTTTGCCACAATAAATCAAACTCCATATGAAAGTTCTTTGGTGCCCATTCTTTTTTGAAGTAATTGGTGCTGTCAGGAGCAGAAGTGTCTCACTGTCATGAAAAGCCTTAGGTTACTAAAACATCTAAATGCCATATTCTGTAGATCTCTGAGTGTTTGAAGACCACCTATCTATCTCAAATATATCTCTTTAACCTTGAAAATATACCTAACATGACTACAAGTTTGATCATTATAGATGACTAACTACTAACCTGTATTTCTTAATTATACATTATATTTTTAAAATGAGCTGTATAGGTACAATACCTTAAACAAGAGTAAAAACATATATACAGTATGACAAAAATAACCTTGAATTTGTATCAATAAACAAAAATGCCTTAAACAAGAATAGAAACAGAGTGTTCTAACAAAAATAACCTTAAATTTGTATCTATATACAAAAATNCATACCAATGTAAAGCATTTGAGATTAATAGTTGCTTTTTAGTTTAAAGTAGATTCAATAATCTACCTTTTATCCTATCCTTTCTATAGCCCTCTTTTTTCTTTTCAGAAAGAAATCTTTGAATCCCACCTCCTTTGCTGAGTTTCCTCCCTTACCATGACCAGTAACAATTTGCAACCAACTCCCTTGAATGATGATAAACATTCATAAAGCACTGAATGATCAAAAACCACCAACCCCATCTCTTAGGAATGTGGGCATCATGTTCTCTAAACTGCTTCCTTTTGTCTGGGGGCAATGACATCTTTCAGGTACCCTAAGAAAATAGGANTAATAATCAAGTCCTGGGAGAGCTAGCTGTATCATTTGTTGTCTAATCTCTGTGTGATGGGAAAGTGTAGAGCTTATCTGAAGTCCTGGCTGGAATAGTCTATGAGGCTGGACCATTTCAGCTAGCAGCTTTGAAATTGTTCTAGATGTAGAGTTTTGAGGAAACTGCAACAGATCTAAGAGGCTAGATCACTTGAGCTACTTGTTTTGTCTTTATTCGTGTCCAATCCTTTTATTCTGAGAACATACAAACTTTTAAAGGTAACGTACATATCTGCATTAACACAAGTATGGAATGTGCAGTGTGCACAAGTCAGCTAAAGATGATTTGGTCAGCTAGTATCTAGCTATGCCCTCTGATTCCAGGTAAACTTTATTGGCACAGCACAGTGGCAGTGTGAACAATTCTCCTGCAACATGAAGACTCAGCTAACTTTTTTAAAACATAATTTTATTTATTCTTTGACAATTTCATACACATAAATAATGTATCTTGGTCATATTGTGACATTGGTTTTTTATTTTACTTATATATTTTATGTGTCTGCACATATGTCTCTGCACCATGTTCGTGTATACCTGGTGCCCAAGGAATCTAAAAGAGGACTGCAGATCCCTGGACTGGAGTTGCAAACACATGTGTGCTGCCATGTGGGTGCTAGGAATTAAACCCTAGTCCTCTGAAGAGCAGCCAGTGCTCTTAACTGCTGAACTGTCTCTCCAGCTCCCAGCAAACTTGTTTCAGTAATGCCCAAGAATGACTTGTGATCCAGACTAAAGCAGCTGAAATGGTTGCAGCTGGTACAATTCCTTTAGTAGAATGTTAGGTGAAAGTTAATCACATTTTAAAAGGTCACTTACACTTCTTTTTGGCTTGCAGTGTTAATTAGATTTGTTGTCATTGGGAATTTGATTGTGGAAGAGAAGCCAGGTTCCTTTGGCGGTCACCATCTCTTCTTACGCCTTCTCACTGACCTGATCTTCTGGCGGCCAGCCCCAGGTCTACACAGCTGTTGTTTGACCCTGTGTCCCTGCTAAATGTGTAGCTTCAGGCTTGCTCCTTTCCTTCCAGAAACAATTGACCTTTTATGGGAAAGGTGAGAGTGTGGCAGTGCTGGGGTCTATATGGCTTGCTATTTAGATTGTTAGATTCTTAAAAAAAAAAAAGGATTCTAGTAAAATGCCTATTTTTATTCCTGTTTAAAAAAGAATCAGTATATTACTTATCATAATTAGAGTTAAATTATTAAATTCTACTATGGATAAGGACAAGCAATATTTTAGTTTTAAATGTTTTTTACATAAAATATTTTTTAACTCAGATAAACTGTAAGACCAAATTTATTGAGGCTTAAATATTTTAAATGTTAACTACATGCCTCTTGGNATATAATTTTAGTAGCCACAAAGGATACTCAAATTGTAAAAACAACAAAGGAAACAAAAACTGTCTGGCATGTAAAACTACCTTTAATGTGATTATTAACTGCAGGCTTCTACGTTAAGGTCAGGGAGCATCAGATTTCCTGCTCCTGAAGTAATATTCTCTTGCCTGAAAGGCTGTAAGCTGACCCTGGTGCTCTGCCGGTCACTAATCTCTCACATTCTGTTTATGATAATAGACTGAGTAGAATTTTCTGCTTGTTTAGAAAAGGCCAGGTAGACAGCAAAACAAAAGCCAGGTGGCTAGATTTAACTTTTATAATTAATGCCAAAGGGTAATAGAAGACCTGTTTAAGGTACGCCAATGAAGTGGAGGAGCACAGATAGTAAAACCCCAGCTTCTTGTCATACAGCTATAACTAGCACAGAGGCAGAAGATACCTGGTGGGAGAATTTATACAGTATTTTCTGGCGGCTTTTTCAAAGTCAGGAAGCCTTATGGTTATTGGTAAATTAAAAATACAGTTTTATATTATTTTGACAATACATTGCTATTATTTTTAGCATCAGCGTAGCCCTACCTGAAGTTCTGAAAATGATGAAGTTTAACCTTTTGATTTCTTCACTGCACTACCAGCTTCCTGACTTCTCTGGTCTCTAGCCAAGCCTGATCTCTTTTCTCAGTCCTGCCTTCCTCCCTTCACCACCTCACAACCTTCAAAACCACTTCTCTTTAGAATGCCTGAATGCTCTATCTTATCCTCCTTGCTAGATGAGCCACAAGCTCATTTGATTTATAACTTTAGTGACAATATACTAATATGTAAAATATTAATGTTGCTAGATATCATTCACACTTATGTTAAAAGTTTTTATTTGTTTCTTAGGTTTTTTTTTTTAAGATTTATTTATTGTGTATACAGAAGAGGGCACCAGATCTCATTAAAGATGGTTGTGAGCCACCATGTGGTTGCTGGGAATTGAACTCAGGACCTCTGGAAGAACAGTCAGTGCTGTTAACCTCTGAGCCACCTCTCCAGCCCGGTTTTTTGTTTCGTTTTGTTTTTTTAACATAGGGTCTTACTCTGTAGCCTTGGCTGAGCTGGAACTCATATATTCTAGGCTTGCCACAAACTTGTGGTAGTCATTCTGCGTCAGCCTTCCAAGTGAATGATGGGATTACAGGTCAATTACTTAATCACTTTATTTGGCCTGATGAGATTTCCACTGAGTATTATATAGTAATTAATGCAGAAGGTTTTTATTTCTCTTTTAATAAAGAAATCTGGCTTTTGGCTGTTAATTTACTGTTAGTCATTGATATGGGGTATATACTGGGGAAATTTTGTTCAGTTTCATTTTTTTGGTTCTAATTTATGACAGTTGTTTTCAGGAATCAATGTGGATTTTTTTAATGAGTTTTGAGATTTGCATTGCATTTATTTACTCTGTGTGTCTGTGTGAGTATGGGTGCCATGGCATGTTTGGAGGTCAGAGGACATCTTGTAGGAGTCTTTTTCTCTNCTTCCATGATGAGGGTCTGAGATCAAACTGAGGACTTTGCATACACGCAGATGTCTTTACCTGCTGAGCCATCTTATCAGCCCAAATGTGAAATTCTTTTTCAGATGTGAAATTTTAACAATGATGATCTAATAAGAAATAACTGTCAAAGTCCTTTCTTTAATTTTCCAAGATAAACTACTTGGTCATATAAAACTATTCACTTTCAAACAGCTAGACTTGACTGTTTACTTAAATTTTTTGCAGTTAAATATATAAATGAAAATGTTGTAAACTATTTGATGTTTTATTAGTTGGATATCTTTAGTAGAGCAATATCAGCCTTCTTCATTTAGTTTGAGCCTATTGATGCAATCTCTTTATATCAGCCTTCTAATATCCAGATAATAAAGAAAATGCTGAATTATTTAAAAAAGCAGGGAGGGACAGTATGGGCCAATGCATGCCTACACATACACACACACTAAATTTTCTAGGGGGTGGTTTTCGAGACAGGGTTTCTCTGTAGCTTTTTTTAGCCTGGCCTGAAACTCACTCTATAGACCAGCTTGGCCTGGAACTCACTTGCTGGGATTAAAGGTGTGAGCCACCACCGCCTAGCAATAAAATATATTTTAAAGGCCAAGATACCATAATCAAAAAAAAAAAATAAGTATCAAATAAAACAACAGAATTGTTGAAAATTATCTTTAGGAAAATGTCCTAGAAAGCAGAATAAAAAGACAAACTTTTAACATATGGAAAAGAAATACAGGAATTTAACCCTAGAAATCCAGATCTGATTGAGTCTCAGTAAAAGAGAAACCAGAGACAGGACTTTTGTTGAGTAAATGATACAGCAAAGCTTTCTAGAATGCAATGACACCTGGGGCCAGTTTGTAAGTTTCCCAAACCACTCCTCCAGAGTAAGGCATGTCAAAGTGACATCAGGTCACTAGGCCACAGTAGACTCTGGGAGGCGAGGAAGCTGTCCCTTCCAAGTTCTAAGATACATCCTGAATCTAGAGCAGTTCCTGTGTGAGAACAAATATGGGAGGTTATCCTCCAGCAGAAAGAGCTCCAAGCAGTAACGGATCAAGTACTGAAACAGCAGTCACATAAATCACAGCACTCCAGTGTGTAGCTGGCAAGAACGGGACTTGCAAGTTGGAACAAGATTGAGGATTTTATGACAAGTACTGGATCCCTGGGAAAGGGATGTTTTTAGAATAGATAGTATAACTTAGAACTTGGGCAATGTATATATTATATGTATATATATATATGTGTGTATATATATGTATATATAAAATGTGTGCATGCATGTACAAAAGAAAGGCAGCTAGAAACTCCACAAAATATAGAAGCCCATTACCACCACCACCACTTACCAAAAAGGGCTGTACTTACCAGGTCACAATATTGTAATATCTTATATAATGACTTTTCATATTTTAAACATAATGTTTTACACATAGTTTTTCAATTTTAAAATCTACAAATTGTAGAATATTCTTGTGTGTTGTTCACCACAATTATGTTTTCTCCTTACTATTTAATAATAGATTTGTAGTTGGGCTCATGTGAACTCAGTAACATTGCTTTCGAGTCTTCTGACCTATGATATGGCTGCATAACTAATTCTGTTCAGTGGAACATAATGGAAATGATGTGTGGTCCTGGGAGCACTTACTCTTTTTTCCCTTCCATTGAGCTGGAATAGAAGTTTTCCTGTAACTAAGCTGCAGCCATCCAAGCAAAGACAGTTGATCTGTGAAATTGCAGAGAAACACGACAGGAAAAACCTGATTATATGGAGAAGTTAGATGACAGTGATAGTTCTAATATGAATAGTAATAATAAATAATATAGCCTAAGAAGATAGAAACTGAAGGGACCTAAGATAAAATTCTGGGAAAATCCTTCCTGAGATGTTCCTGAACAGACACAAAGAAATGAGGGCGCATGGTTGTCGGAGAAAGAGCCTTATAGATAAAGGGAACAGCACTTACAAAGACTGAAGCAAGAACATTTGGGGGATGTGCAAGATCAGGCAGGGAGGTCATCATGGCCTGGAAAGGAATAGATAGAGATTAGATAAAATGAGACCAAGAGATAGGACAAGACCAGATCATACAGGACCTTTCTGACTGAGATTGGGGTTTTCCTGGGAGTGAATGGGAAAGCACTAGGAGATTGTGAGCACAGGAGTAGTGACGTGAAAGGACCATTCCAGCTGCCTGTGGAGAAGAAACTGGCAGGGAAAGTGGAAACAGGAAAGACGGCCAGGTGAAGAGTATTTCAGTTACCCGTGTGAAAGACAACAGTGACTCGAATTAAGAGCAGGGAGAAGCAGGAAAGAAACCCAGGATATATAGTGTGTGTGAAAAGCATTCTATTTAGCTGGGTATAATTATAGTCTTGTAACATTCACAAGAGCTGTGAACAGAAATGAAAGCCTGTGGGCGTAAGGATCGTTGCTTTTCATCCCACACCCCTGTGTACTGTTTTTCCCCCTAAGGCTGTTTACATGCATTACCTTAATTTTTAAAATGTAAAGAAATGTAACATTTTACCTTTCAGATTTTTCCATATATTTAAATGTTTATTCTTCATTGTATCTTTTTTGCTTAAAACCCTATTGATTTACANAAATNGAATAAAACAGTCAAAAAATTTATTTGGAACTACAAAGAATCCCAAACATACAAAGTAATCATTAACAAAGAAGAATAAAGCTGGAGGCAATCACATTTCCTGACTTCAGAATATATTACAGAGCATGATAATTAAAGCAATATGGTACTGGCAGACTTAGAGACCAATGGAACAGAATAGAGAGCCCATACATAATCAGTCACCTAATATTCACAAGGGGTGCAAAGAACACTTACTGAGAAAGAATAGACCCTCAGCAAATGGTGCTTGGAAAACCATGTAACTACATGAAAGTAAGGAAATGTCTTGCATCATATACAAAAAACTAACTGAAACGGATTGAAGACCTAAATGTAAGTAAGGCATAAAACTATAAGTACACCATACCTTGTGCACTGTTAGAATGTGAATAAGATGTGTATGGAAAACAGTATTGAGGTTTCTCCAGAAATTAAAAATCCAGCAGTTCTTCTTTTGGATGTGCATATCCAGAAGAAACAAAGCCAAGATGTGGAAAAGGCATCTGCACTTGTGTGTCCATCGTGGCAGTATTGCCAAGACAATGAGATAACTCAAAAGGGTGGATAGAGAAAATGTGGTCTGTGCATGCAGAAGAGAGCTCCTCAACCATAAACAGGGAAATGCTGTATGTGGCAATATAGACAAACCTAGAGATCATTGTGCTATTCAGTTTTAGTTGAACAAGAGATGAATACCTTTAACTGAATACATGCCAAAGATCTCAGCACTCAGACCAGCCTGAGCTACATAAGACTCTCAAACAAGAAAAACAAAAACATGAAAAAATTTTGGAGATCGGGTATATAGTATTTTGCCTACAGCTAATGATATGTTACCATTTTCTTAAACTTTCTTTCTGTATAAATACCACATTTTTGTTTTCCATTTTTCAGTTGATGGACAGTTAGTCTGATTCTATTTCTTAGCTATTGTCAATAGAGCAGCAGTGAACATGGATATGCAAATCTCCCTAGTAAAATATGGAGTCCTTTGATATTTACGCAGGAGTAGTACAGATGGCTTATATGGTAACTTTAGTTTTAGTCTTTTGAGAAACTTCCACACTGACTGCTGTAGTGGTCACACCAATTTACACTCCCACCAAGAGTGGATGAAAATTTCCCCTTCTCCACTTCCTTTCCAGCATATGTTTTATTTTCTTGATGATTATCATGGCCATTCTGATTGGGGTGAGATAGTTCCATGATGGCAAAGGATGTTGAACACATTTTAAAGTATCTGCTAGACATTTGTATCTGAAAACTATCTCTTAGCCCATTATTTAATTAGGTAGATTGTGTTCCTTATTTAATTCTCTGTATGTTCTAAATACTAATCCTCTGTCATATACATAGCTGGCAAAGATTTTTCTCCTAGTCTGTGGGCTGTTTCTTCACTTGATTGACAGTTTCCTTTGCTGTACAGAAACAAGTCTATCTTTTTATTGGGGAAGAGAGATCATTAATATTCAAAGCTATTATTGAAAGATATATATTCCTGTCATTTTGTGATTTTTGATTTTGTGATGTTTCCTTAAAACTCTTGTTTAATGTCCTTGTATTGTTCATTTTTCTTCTGTTTCCTCATATATATTTATCTTTGTTGTCAGTCTGAAGGATTTTTCCCAGTATCCTCTGTGGAGCTGGCTTAGTGGCCACATGTTCCTGTAGTCTGTTTTTTCTGTTTGTTTGTTTGTTTGTTTAAGTGGGAAAGAAAAATAAATAAAAGGAAAAGAAAAAGAGATGTATTTAATGTGAACACATTGGGAAGAGGAACAAAGAGATCCATCTTCAGGATCTTGAAATGAGATCAAAGTTTAAATACATGGCCAAAGATACATAGATCTAAGCACTCGTGGGTCGGAGTGTGGCTCTACCCACCACTAGTCTATTTTTATCCCAGAAAATTTTTATTTTCAATGATGATAAATAGTTTTGCTGGGTATAATAGTCCAAGTTGGTGCTGTGGTCTTTTAGAACTGAGAATATATCCTTCCAAGCCCTTCTTACTTTAAAAGTTTCTGTTGTAAATCAGCCGTATATGTGACTTGGCCCCTTTCTTTTGCAGCTTTCAATACTGTTCTTTATTCTGTATTTTCAGTGTCTTAACTGTAATATGATGTGTGTGAGAGTATTTTTTTGGTTCTGTTTATCTGATGTGTTGTATGCCTCTTGTATCTAAATGCATGAGTTTTTTTTCTAGATTGTGGAATTATCTTCTATTTTATTGAAAAATTTTCTGTAACTTTATCATAAAATTCTTTCTTTTTTCTTTGCCTTAATTTGTAGATTTGATTTTTTTCCTGGTGTCCTAAAACACTCCCATGTTCCATCCTTCTTTTTTAATTTACCATTGATGCTGACTGAATG
The DNA here is from genome assembly GCA_001675575.1 of Neotoma lepida. NCBI lineage: Eukaryota > Metazoa > Chordata > Mammalia > Rodentia > Cricetidae > Neotoma > Neotoma lepida. The sequence goes on from LZPO01107910.1 coordinate 89,166, forward strand.
ATCCAGTTCCTATACCTGTGTTAAAGCCGTGATAGTCTGTCCTCCATGTCATACATTTATTCTATCGGTAAAGCTTTCCACTGAGCTTTTTGACTTCCTGAGTTTTACATTTCTAGCATCATTTCAGTTTGTTCTTTCTTCAATATTTCTATCTCTATTGAATTCTTTTTTCATATTCTGAATTGACTTTCTTATTTTCCTCAGCCATTTTTTGTGTTTTCTTGGAATGCATTTGTGTCCTCTTTTCCACCTAAGCTCTCTCCAGCTCTGTTCTTCTTACTGTTTTTAATTATGTCTCTCTCTGTGTGTACATGCACACACTTGTGGAAGCAGGTGCCCACACAAGCCAGAAGTGTCAAATCATCCTGGAACTAAAGTTACATGTTGTGAGCCGCCTGAGATGAGGGTGCTAGGAATCAAACTCAGAGCCTCTGGAAGAACAATACATGCTCTTAATTACTAAGCCATCAGTCCAGCCACCCAGCCCCGATCTTTGTTACTTTTTTTAGTNATTTGTNTGTTGTAGATGTCACTCCTCTCTTAGCTATGTAATTAACAAAGATTCCTTCCCATTCTGTCCACTGTCCCTTTAGGTTGATTGTTTCCATTGTTGTGCCAAATGTAATTTCCAATTGTTGGCATTATTTCCTGAGTGATTGAGTCCTATTTAGAATTCCTTGCCTATGTGTGTACTTGAAGTGGTTTCCTGATCCCTCTCACATTTCAGACTTTCAAATCCTATATTAAATTCACTCAGTTAAAATGGTATGTAAATAGCTTTGACACAAGATCTTATACTATGTAGCTTAGGTTGTCCTGGACCTCACTCTGTAGCCCGGGATGGGCTAAAATGTGCAGTAATTCTCATGCCCTGGCCTCCCAAGTACAGGGATTTACAAGTATGAGCACAATTCCCAGGCTGAGGATGGTTTTCTGGAAAAGTAAGGCCGGTTTCACAAATTGTCAGACATAGACCTGTTTGAATTGCTGTTTCCTTGCTGAACCCAATATTTTTTTGAAAATAAGACTTCTTTATTACTGTTGTTAGTGTTTTGTTTTAAGATAGGAACTTGTGAAGACTCAAACTTGCTGTGTATCCAAGAGCATTATTTACTTCTCTTATTGCTATGACAGAATGCATTGACAAAGGCGTCTTAAGGAGGAAAGGTTTGTTTTGGCTCACAGTTTCAGTACACAGTCCTCCATGGTAGGAAAGCAAGGGGTCAGGAGCTTGCGCGTCCAGTCAGGACACATGGAAATGAACGTCTCCTCTCAGTGTTCTGTCTTTTCATTTTTTTTCCCAGCTCCCTCGTCCATGGAATGGTACTGCCCGCTTTTAGGGTTTCTCTTCCTACCTCAATTAATCCATCTAGATAGTCAGTCTCTCACAGACATGCCTAGAGGTGTTTCTCTTCTGTGACTCTAGAGTCTATCAAATTGACAGAATGAGCTGTCATACCAAGGATGACCTCAAGTCACACAGTTGTAGGGAGAGAAATACATCTGATGATGACCAAGCTCACAGAAAGATGTCTTTACTTTCCCAGAGTAGTATGCCATCTTATTCAGAGACACCCTGGACATTAGCTATTATTTTGGTAACTTTTTTAATTTACTAGACTCCTAATCAGCTGAAGATGCCAAACTTGACCCTCCCCAAATATTTTTGTCATTATCTACCATATAGATGCTTCTCCTGAGACATTAGAAGTTATCAAGAAAACTGAGTCACTTGTAGCCAACATTTTTATAAGCCATTTTTTATATTATTTTTATTGTTTTATCTTATGTGTATAAGTGCTTTGCCTGCATGTATGTTTGTACACCACGTATGTGCCTGGTGCCACCAGAGCCCAGAAGAGGGCATGGAGAACCCCAGGACTGGAGTTACAGATGATTGTGAGCTACCATGTAGCTGCTGGGAATTGAACTTGTGTCCTCTGAAGACCAACCAATGAGTGCTCTTAACAGCTGAGCCACCTTTCAAGCCCCTAAAAATCATCTTACGACATCACAATCAGGCAGGCTTGGCAAAGAGGCTAAAATAACAGATTGTTGAGGTACATAGAGTTGAAACATTGTGTTTTGCTTCTAGCTACTGAACCTCTTATAAATTTAAGACTTATATGTAAATTAATTGCCTTTTGAGTGAGAACAAGTATGATTTTCTAGGTGATGGTGGTGTCTCATCCATTTTACTGTTGGACACTAAATATCTAAAGGATGAGTATATGTAGGGAAGATAAATTATAATATAATCTGGATTAAGAGTTGTCTATGAGTACAAGGAGTCTCTAACATCATGTTCGCAAACTAATTCAATGACCTTGTAAAGGCAGGAAGCTGGTTCTGGTTGCATATGGCAGACTTTGTCATTATAGTCTATGTTCTGATACCAGAATGCCACTTCATCCCCACATACAGTGGTCTTGTGCTTATAGAGAGGCCCAGAGATGAAGAATCTATTTGGTTTGAGAAAACATGATGGGGCTGGACATGGTGGCGCACATCTTTAATCTCAGACCTTCAGAGGCAGAGACAATCGGGTCACTGAATTTGAAGCCAGCCTGGTCTGCGGAGCAAGGACAGCCAGGGCTACACAGAGAAACCTTGTCATGGGGGTAGGGGGAGAAAAAAGAAAGAAAGAAAGCGTGGTAACATATTTAATATACTAGCCTTTCATGTAAAAGTTCCAGTGAAAAGAAAAGATTTAATAAAAGGCTATCCCTTGATTTTGGGGTGCCTCAGGTTCTGAGATTCTGAGGCCAAATATATTTATGACTTTGTCAGTTGACCTAAGTAAAAAAAAAAAATCTTGTGGCATATGCCTGCCATCCCAACACCCCAAGAGGCTGAGGNAAGAGGACTGTGAGTTTGAAGGAGCTTGGAACAAATTTTTAAAAAAAGAAGTTTGGATTTTTTAAATACAGTTATTATTATTCTGTCTGTGTGTAATGTCAGCTGTGCATATGCCAACCCACATGTGTGGAGATCAAAGGACAAGCCTCAGGGGTAGTTCTCTCCTCATCTTGGCTTCCAGGGACAGAAGACAGTCTGTAAGGCTTACCTTGCAAGCACGTTTACCAACAAGCCATCTCACCTCCCAAGTTTGAATTTTTTTTATTCTCATCTGTATTTGAAGCAGAATGTGACTGAGCACTATATTTCCATTCACAAGCCTTACTGAGTTACAAGACCTGGGGAAACTTAAGGTTTCTTTCTCAATACTTTATTTTGGAAAACAAACCATGTGGGAAATCCTTCCCATCAAGTTGTCCCAGCTTGTGTTTTTAGCTCTAGAACTAATACATGTAGGAATAACTACAAGAGATGGATTTTGGTTTGGTTTGGGTTGGGTTTTTTGTTTGTTTGTTTTTGCTGGGGGCGGGGGAGCGGGTTCCGAGACAGGGTTTCTCTGTCAGCCTTGGCTGGGATTAAAGGCATGTGTGAGGTGGAAAATTTTTAAAGTAGATTCTGGATGAAATTCAAGCCATTTTAACTATTTTTTTTTTTTAGCATGAAGATAGAACATTTCAGTAACAAATGATTTGGTCTACTAAAGAATCCAGCCAAATTCTAATTTTTTTTTTTTAAGATTTATTTATTTATTATGTATACAGTGTTCTGCTTGCATGTATGTTTGCACATCAGAAGAGGGCACCAGATCTCATTACAGATGGTTGTGAGCCACCATGTGGTTGCTGGGAATTGAACTCAGGACCTCTGGAAGAACAGCCAATGCTCTTAACCTCTGAGCCACCTCTCCAGCCCCCAAATTTGAATTCTTAAGTGAAAATAAAATACATGTATACTCGCATAGATGTATTATATTTATATAAAATAACTGAATTGAAGCCAAAATAGAAAAGAATTACACATTTTGGGAGATTGGCTAGAAGCTCTCCCTGAAGTTATGTTTTTGTGCTTCATTTGTTGTTCAGGTAAAATATATATTGTAGGGGCTGCAGAGATGACTCAGCAGTTACGGCACTGGCTGCTCNTCCAGAGGACCCTGGTTCAGTTCTCAGCACTCATATGGCTGCTCAAGACTGTCTGTAACTCCAGTTCTAGGGCTTCTGACACCCTCACACAGACATTCCCACAGACAAAATACCAATGCATATAAATAGAAAGAAATAAATTTAAATATATTCTGTGTCTTCATGCATCTTTGTATGTTTGATGGTAAAGGTTTAAATAAGATACAGTTTACTAGAGGAAGGGAAGACATTTTATGAATTTTTTTAAAAGGCCAATTTAGGAAGATAAAACAATTATAAATATAAATGTACCTAACGAGAGAACACCAAAGTACATGAAACAAAAACTGACAGAAATGAAGGAAAAAGTAAAAAATTTAACAGTAGTGGTTTGGAATGTCAGTACTTACTTCTATTAATGAGTTAACAAGGCAGATCAGTGAGGGAGAGCTAAGTGATTCAATAAACCAAAGAGATAGATCTAAAATAATCTACCCAACAATAAAGTATACATCCTTCTGAAGTACACATGGAGCATCCTCCCAGATAGACCATGATAATACTATTAAGTGTGTTCTTCACTCCCCACAAAATAAGGTAGAAATCAGTAGCACACACACAAACAACAGGGAAATGGAACAAATTTGTGGAAATGAGATGAAGTCCCTTTGAGTAGCCAGTGGATCAAAGAAGAAAACATAACTGAAACCAGAAATTTCTAAGAAATGAGTAAGAAAACACAGCATACCAGAACTTAAGCAATGCAGTTGATATGGTTTAATCATAGGAGAAAATTAGCCATCATCAGTGAGTGCATGCTGAGTAAGAACAGGAGCTCAAGTCATTCACCTTTAGATGCTGGGGAAAACTGGCATGGTGGCTCAGCTTGTAATCTTAACACTCAAAAGAGCCTAAGACAGAATAATTACTAGAAGTTCAAAGCTAGAAAATGAACTATACCTTCATTATACATGGGTGGGAGCAGTTCGAATAAAAAAATTAACAAAATAGCTGGGCAGTGGTGGCACACGCCTTTAATCCCAGCATCCAGGAGGCAGAGGCAGGTGGATTTCTGTGAGTTCGAGGCCAGCCTAGGCTACCGAGTGAGTTCCAGGAAAGGCGCCAAAGCTACACAGAGAGAAACCCTGTCTTGAAAAACAAAAAACAAAACAAACAAAACAAACAAACAAAAAAAATTAACAAAATAGAGAAAAACAATGCATTAGCAAAGTCACTGAAACCAAAAGTCATCTCTATAAAAATACCAATAAAATTGGCATGCACTTAGTATAAGGATCAACTAAGAGGGGCAGGGTGAGAGTATTTAAATCACGGGAGTCATGAGAAAGGCATTACTACCTACCTTACAGAAATTTTTAAAAAATTATGAAATAAAATACCTCTTTTTCAAATATATATAGATGAAATTGACTGCTCAGTAGTTGAGACTACAAATGCATATAACCATTCCATGCTAAGAATTGACATTTTAAAGATATCAACACTTTCCTAAATGTATATGCTAAACCATTATGCCTTTAGAAAAGCATAAGGGAAATTCCCTTACCTAAAATTTGTCAAAAATGTGTTTAATTATGGCATCAAAAGAACAAGCAACCAAAATGTTAACAAAGAAACATTTGCAGTTGAATAGTTTATTAAACAATTGGTGATCTGCCATCTGAAGTATCTAATTGGAGTTCTGCCATCTGAAGATTAATTCAAGGGGTGAGGCTGAAAGGGGAGGGAACCAGTAAGACTGACTTGGTAAGGAACTTGGTAACTGGTTGGGAGGGAGGTAAAAACCCAAGAACTGACTCTTAGATTTTGTGCCTCAGTGGGAGTGACAATGCTAGTTGGCAAAGAGACAATCTGGGTATAAAGCACACACCTACAGCCCCAGCATGCAGGAGCAGCAGGGGCATGAATTTGAGGACAGCCTAGGTGTGCCTAGCAAGACCTGTCCAGGAAGCAGAGAAGTTATTTTAAGAGAGACATTGTTGGTTTTATTTGAAGTTTGTTTAGTCTGTGGACCTAGCAGACCCAAGCATAACAGTCGTAGTGGAAGAACACCTGACCTGTTTTTTTGCCTATAAGAGATTTCATTTCCAAAGGTGGTATATTATCANGATTGAGAGCAATAGTCTTAGGCCCCTTCTTGCCTAGGTTCCTCATCTCACATTATTTTTTCTCTTCAGGCCTCATTTTTATAAAATGGGCTAAGAGCTGTATACCTAAATATGGCTGCTGTTAGGATATGTGTATACAGAGTTTACTCTGAATGGACATATATGCACANTGTCTGGTACACAGCTTATTACTGAAGCCCCTTTCAGATCTGAATTTCTATAAAATGGGCAAGACTGGGGACACATTAATAATTACTATTGTTGATATACTTAATCAGTATATGCCAATAGCAAATGACATCGGAGGATAGAAAGAGACTCCAAGGAAGGCAGGGGAAGACCATAGCCTGGCAAGCACAGAAGGTAGGGAGGTCAAGTCAGGTCAAGAAGTGGAAAGGNATAGGAGAGGCCAGGGAGGGGACACTCAGCGGGAGAAACAATGATGCTCTGGGGAAAGCCAGGTGACCTTGGGAAGACCATCTTTTATATGGAGCTTGCTAGAGTCAAGTGTTAGAATTATGGGATGCATCCAGTGGATAGGAAGAAGCTGAAGATAGAAGTGAAGGCAGTTCATAGGAGAGAGTTGAGTGAGTGCAATAGCAAGAAGGAAGGTCACTTTATTTGGGTTAAAGGAAAAGAGACATAAGATAATGCAATCAGATTTTGGGATATTTTTCATTAGAAAACTTGGAAGTTAAACTTAGAAGTTGTGTTGTATAACTTCAGCTTGCTTCTTCTAAATAAGAGGCAGTAGCATGGGGGGGGGTGTAAAATTAGTGTTTGTAGCCAACCTTAAATGTTTCTCTTACTCTGCCATCTGCGTGATTTACCAAGCTTTGAATTTCCTCCATGCCTCATGTTAAGAGCTTATTTCCAGCTGAAACATGTTTGGGGCTGGAGAGGTGGCTCAACTGTTAGGAGCAATTGTTATTCTTGCAGAGAACCCTGGTTCAGTTCATAGCAGTGACATGGTGGCCCACAACCATTCAGTTCCAGGGTATAACACCCTTCTCGCCTCCACAGGCACTACAANCATGTAGTGCACATAATACATGAAAGAAAAATACCCACACACATAAAATAAGTCTTTAAAACAAAACATCTTAAGAGGTAAGTGGTATTAGTATCGCGGAGGTTACCATTTTTAAGTAATAAATACCACTGATTTATTATTTCTTTGGCTCCACACTCACAGATGAATCTGTTCTGTTTCTTGGGTCCATATGCCTTGACCCACCAAAAGATGTCCCTCTGGTACTCTTCTAGTGTGTGGAGACTCTTATAACATCATTAGCATGAATGTTACCCCCCACCCCCGCCCCCACTATACTCACTGTACAGTATCTTCCAGTAAAGAGATACATTCAGTTTCTGGAAATCCTAACTGAAAATAGTGATCCATTTGGCATGGCTATTTTAAAACTATTTTAAGAAGCAATCTAGTATAATTAACTGCCACTGAAATTAGTGAAATGACTTGGGTTCTGATTCTACTGTTGATGGGCATTTTAGAGCAAGACATTTAATTTCTTGGGCCTCGGTTTCCTGAATAAGTAGACTGGCCTGTGTTGCTATATTCAGTGAGGCTAGACTGGACCTCACTAGTAGTGAGCAGATAAAGAAAGGACAGATACACATACAGAAAAGCTGGGATCAGGAGCATTACGCTTGCTTTGAAAGAACACACCAACTACCGCAACAGCCCAACAACTGCAGCCACTGGGAACCTTGGCACAAGGAGGTGGGACTTAGATGGTCTCAGTAGGAGGTCTCTGTATGTGCGCATTCCCAGGCTTCAAATATCCTGGAGGAAGATGCTGCGGTTCACAGCTTGGGCACACTCTGGTCAATTGTTTGCAGTTGCACACACTGCCTATGTTTGCACTCAGGAGGAAGGTTTGGCCACTCCCATGAGTCTGAGCTGGCCTTGACAGCTAGTGACCATATCAACAATGCACATTCACTCAAGCCTTCCTCAGTCTTTCATGTTTATGATTTCCATGACCCCTGTTCCTTCACATGGGCCTTATGTGAAAAAAAAAAAAATCAGTTTACAAGGCATGTGGAAAGTAAGGTGTCTTGCTTTTTATATTTTTAAACAGGTGACGACCAAAGCCAAAGAACTGAAGGACTCAGTCACCTGCTCCCCAGGTGAGTTCTCACCTTACCTGTTTTACTCCATGTATCCCAGCAACTGAAAGATTCAGTCTACCTTATCACTACTCTGACAAGGTTTCTTCACGATTAACCCCTTTTTGAAATAATGTCTTTAAATATCAGGGATTGTAGTTTGCCCAGAGACCTCTACTGATCCTGTCTCTGAAAGAAGTTCATCGTAGACACTCAATCAGTCCGGTCCTGTACACACAGTTGATGCTGAGAATTTGTATTTAATAAGTTTAAAGATTTAGAGTGTTAGCATACCTGGGGATCCCAGTCTCCTCAGAAAGGGTTCAGTGTGGTGTTCTAGCATCAAGAAAAACTGTGGTCACCTTCCTCCCTCCCCAGTGATTTGTCTGGGCATAGGGACAGAGAGAGTAACAGTGGTATATCACAGGAACGAAGTCTACTGCCAACTTTTTCCAGAACCTGTGGTGTTGGAAAGCAACTGCAGTTAGAGACTGACGTGGATCTTCATAGCTCTTGCTGTGTGGCCTCCTGAGTAGCTACATGATTCTGGGGGCATGACCATACCCAGCTTTCATTTAAAAAGAATTATGAAACTGTTCTCCAAAGTGAGGTATACATAGTAGTTCTTTTAATCATAGTACTTGGGAGACCAGCCTCCATTTCTTCAAATTGACAGCCAATATGGGTTAGATGAGACCCTGTGTTTGAAAAAAATGTGTTTCTGTGCACACACATATACACATATACGGAGAGGAGAGGAGAGGAGAGAGAGTTCTTTGCAGTGTAGGAAGAGTATAGGAAGACCACATTAGGATTTCTCCTGCTTTATTTTTCATCTAAAATAGGTTTCTTTTATTTAATCTACAGAATTAAGCCAGAGTCTCACTGTCAGTTATCAGAGAGCAGATGTCCCTTATGGGCTGAGACTTCAGAGACAGCATGTGTCAGTGGCCTCGCTTTACTGAGCTTCCTTGAGCGTCCTCTAGCTCATTAGAGTCTAGGACAACCTAGTACCTCACCACCTCTATGTCAGATAGTGGCACTTTTTGAATGACGTGGAAAGCAAGCCTGGGTCTGCTTCATGTCATCCAGAGGCACCTAGTAGTTTAACAGAATACTTTAAAAAGTTAGTGAATTAAAATTTCACATTTTTTATCAATAAAAGTTCTAAACTTGGCTCCAGATACTAAGATAAAAATGTTTCAGAGAAACAAAGGTAACTTTGTGTTGCAGAAAAGCATCTATATGCATCTATTATATGCTATATATTATTTATATTATATTATTTTATAAATGTTATTTTGTGGCCAAAATGATTATAACTGGGAATGGTGATACATGCCTGTCATCCTAGTTCTTAGGATGTGGAGGCAAAAGGATTAGGAGTTCAAGGTCATTCTCAGTTATAGCAAGTTGAAGTCCAGCCTGAACTACATGAAAATATATATGTACACGTTGTGAGTGTATGTTGGGAAGGATTTACATCAGTTTGCAAAAACAACTGATGTGGGTAAACAAGATGGCTTGGTGGATAAAAGTTCACTTGCTGCCAAGACAGACAATCTGAGTTTAATTTGTAGGACCCAGGTGTTAGAAAAGAACACAAGTGTCCTCTCACACATACATTTACATAAAATAAAGAAAATTATTAATTAATAAAAAATTAAAAAGAAATAATTTGGAGGTGGGGGATTTCACCCAGCCTTAGAGCATTTTGAAGGCCCTGAGTTCAATCCTCAGCTGTGGGGGGGAAAGAGACTGATTGGTGTAAGGATGACTTATACGGAACCCTTGAGTCTTGTGAGCACAGCCAACTGTGTACTACACCACATCACTGTGTGTATCTTTCTTTATTGTCCTATTGAGCTATGATTGCTAGTAAGTACCAGACACCATAATAAATAGATTTTGGAGCTAACTTGCCAACTTGCTATTTATCTAGTGTTGTGTACTTTTTCTATCTATTTTTTCAATACTGTTAATGAAATTTTTGTCATACTATTTTATTTCACTTAGTTTTAAAAAGCAGTCAGTTTGGCATCCCTGCTTATTTACCTGAGGCTGCAGTTTCTGCCTAGAAGGCATCTAGTGTCCTGGTTCTTCCTGTTGGCCCAAGGCCTCCGAACTACAAAGAGGCAGTTCTGATGCAGGATAGGGAGACAGCGTGCTGGCACTGACCACCCACAGGTGGACAGAAGCACTGGGGACAGCTGTCATCTTACAGTGTGTCCTTTGTGCTAGGCTGCCATATCACTCCTAATTCTCCTGCTGTGTGTATGTATGTATGTATGTATGTATGTATGTATGTATGTATGTATGTGTTTGTGTGTGCGCCACTTTGTGCATATAGAAGCCAGAGGACAACCTTGAGGAGAGGGGGAATCTGTTCTTTCCTTCCATAATCTGAGTCCTGGGGTCAAACGCAGGTTACCAGGTTTAGTGACAAGCACCTTTCCCTCAGAGCCATCTCAGTATTTTGTTTTCCTGAAGAGAAGAAGGACAGCTCAGAAACTTACTCAGTCTGCGGTGGCATCAGATGTGAAGGCTGAGTCCTGATTGCCAGGTCTTCAAGGTGAACTTAGCCTGTGGTGGTGGGCAGTGCTGCTAGGTAGGAAAGGGCCGTGTGCAAATGATAACAAAGGATACACAGGCCATTCAGCCACCACAGCTCTCCTGTCATACCCAGCCAGTCTTACTTTCTGATTCTGATATTCGAGGTAAGGAAGTTTTCAACTGTATGTCTCTCAGTCTACAACCAGACAATGGTGACCAGCAGCACACTGTCTTATTGAGTGAACCGACTCTACCAAGAACTATTCAAGGGCTCCTGGGACTGCAGTTCTGTTCCTTTTTATCCAAGCTCCAGGTGCTCAAAGGGCAGACTGGTGAAACTGCAGGCCAGAGCCTTCCTCTTCCCCAAGGAAGGTGGAACTTTGGATGAGAATTTCAGGGGGCATAGTGATGTGCATTTTAGACACTAAGAAATTCAACATTTCTTGACAAGCAATAAAATTTACTTCAGAAACATTTTTAAGCTCGATGTGGTGGCAGAAGCCTTCAAACCCAGCAGAGGCAGGTGGATCTCTGAATCTGAGGCCAGCCTGGTCTACAGAGTGAGTTTCAGGACAGCCAGGACTGTTACACAGAGAAACCCTTATCTTGGTAAACAAACAAACTACATATATGGTAATATTTTCCACCTTTATCTTTATATTGATTTTCTCCTTTGGTACGTTTCATAATTAAATGACATATTATTGATTGGTACATGGATATAATCCAATAATTAAAGTTAAGTATATTTTAAAGTTTACCTACATTTGACAAATTGTCATCCAAAAAGGCTAGACACACATCTAATTTGGTAACCAGTAGCCTCAGTTAGCTATTTAAAGTTAAAGTTTAGGGCTGGGAAGACAGCTCAGCTGTAAAGTGCTTGCCACACAAACATGAAGACCTGAGTTCAGTCCTTGGCACCCATGTGAGAAAGCTAGGTATATNGTGTACCTGTGATCTCACTGTTGGCAAGGTGAAGTCAGGAGGACCCCTGGGCTTGTTGGCCAGCCATTCTAGCTGAACTAGTGAGCTCCAGGGTCAGAGAAGGAATAAAATGGAGATTTGCTAGAGAAAGACACTTGATGCCAACCTGTAGCCTCCACACCCATAGGCACACATGCATGTACACCCATACACACACACGCATGCATGCACACACAAGTACATACACATAAAAATAAATTAACTGAGGCTGAAATTAAGTAAAATTAAATGAGGTTTTAAACGTGGTTCCTTAAGGACATAGCAAGTGGGTTATAGTGCTGCAGGACATCATATTAGACCCCATGGTTAGAGAGTCCTGCTGCCAATACTAGTGTGCCAATGCAAACTGGTCACAACTTGTTCCTATTTGTCTGTTCTCCTTTGTGAGGTAAAAGGTTTAACCTTTAAAAAGATCCTTTCCCTGCATTTAAGAATTCACTTGGAGTGAATTCTTCAGGAGGTAAAGGCAGGTGGACCTCTGAGTTCCAGGACAGCCAGGACTACACAGAGAAACATGTCTCAAAAATAAAATAAAATAAATTCACCTTGGGCTGGGGCGATGGCTTAGCAGGTAAAGGCACTTGCCACCAGACCTGACCACCTAAGTTCAATTCCCTGGGACCCACATGGTGGAAGGAAAGAACCAAATCCCACAAGGTGCACTCTGGCCTCCATAAATGCACAATAAATAAAAAAGTGGTGAGAGTTCTCCTAATAGTTACTAGACTGCTGTATCTGTGTGCTTGCCTGCAGAGGAGGCACATTGCTAAGCTTGCCTACTTTATTTTAATTATTCTAATAGAACTAATGAAACCTAGATTATAGAGAATGTCCTCCCCGTCTAATGAGTATCAGGTTTCCTTCTCTAAAAGGTCCTGTTCTTTGATCACAGCCTGGCCATATATACCCTTAATTCCTCAGAGCAGTGACAAGGACAAAGGTCCAACTCCCATCTCTGCTGCTTTCAGAGAATTCCTTCCCTTGTGTGTAAGATTGGGGTGAATAGTGTAAAAGGTAAACCAAGCAATGCGTGTAAACTGCCTCGCACATTGCCTGGTGTATTATAGTAAATGCTCTTGGTTGCCTGAGTTCACCATGGCCTTTTTCCTGTGTTCTTGTGGCTCTTTCCTAGGGATGGTCAGGCTCTCTGAACTTAAGTCAAATGTTCAGAATTCCAGGCCCATCAAGATAGCCGCAGCCTTGCCAGATGACATCATCACCCAGCGGGAGGACTCAGCAGGGACCATGGAGGATGAGGGGCCAGAGACTGCTGAGGGTGAGCAGGAGACAGTGGCCACAGAAGCCCGGCCTCGGAAGCGGAAGTCAGCCAGAATGACTGAGGCAGTAACCAGAGCGCAGCCAGAGGAGAAGCTGAGAGGAAAGAGGCAAAANGACTTTGATATAGCAGAGCAAAAGGAATCCAGTGATGAAGAGACCCAGAGAAAAGAAAGAGCTCGTGCTGCAGAGGAGGCGTGGACTCAGAGTCAGCAGAAACTTCTGGAACTGGCGTTACAGCAGTACCCAAAAGGAGCCTCTGACCGCTGGGACAAGATAGCCAAATGTGTCCCATCTAAGAGTAAGGTGGGTAACAAGGGACTNTCCACTGAGGTAGCTGTACCCATGCTTGCTCTCCTGTTAACACCATCTTTTCCATTCCCCTCTAGCCACGAGACCTTGTGTTTCACAGTTGTCTTCAGTCTCTGTTCAGCTTGTGAATTTGCACACTGCCCAGGTAGAAATGTGGTCAGGGTGCTATCCTTTCTGCTCAAAGAAATGCCATCTGTAAAANAGAGCTCAGGCTGGCCAGATGGCTCAATAGGTGAGGGTGCTTGCCATCAAGCCAGAAACCAGGTCAGTCTCTGGAATGAAATGCACACAGTGGACAAACAAACCAACTCCCTCAAGTTTTCCCAACTTCCACAGCTGTGCTCTAGCCACATATGCACAAATATGCATGTATACACACAAAAGTGAGTGTGTATATATATATATATATATATTATAGATATAGTGATATAGAATGTGTACCTGTATATACGTGTATATATGTACACACACATATATATGTGTGTATATATATATATGTATATATTTTTTTTTAACATAAACTTCCCACTGTAGCCTGCCAACCTACTGAAAAATTTATTCTACTCAGGAAGGACATCTGAGAGGAACAGAGCTGGCAGGAAGTGTTGCTGTTCCACAGAAATCAGGGCAGTGTCCTCTGGCCCTGTGACTAGTCTAACCCAAAGGACAAGTAGGGCCAACCCCCACACTGTCGTGGTAACTCTCAGTTCTACAGTGGCATGAACTTGGCATCTGTGGTGGCACTAGGTGTTCAGGTGAGGTTGCCACACAGTTGACCTTTGACATTTGACTGACTCTTGGGACTTAGGCCATTTATAACTGACTGTCTCATCTGCAGCTCTAGGCAGCTGCTAACACATCATTCTCAAATGCAAGCAGGAAGAAATGTCCTGTTGAGAGCCAACCCTGGCTTCCCTGTCATTCATGGAGCTCCTAGATCTTTCTAAAGCCAGCCTTTCTCCTCAGCACAGCTGCTTCTTGCAGGCTGTGCTCAAGTGTGAGACACCGGGAGCACAGAGAAATCAGAAGTAGCCTCTGGGCACATTGATGCTCATTTACATACTTATTTTTTTTTAATTGAAATTCTATGTTGGAAAACCTAGCTTGTGGCCATGCATGTCCCTGTGTGCACAGGTCTAGTTATCTGTCACCTACTTTATGATGATGAAACTGAGAGTTTCTGGGGAGAAAAATAAACCATTAGCAGTTGATCTCTTTAGGAAGCACAAATTCTCCCCAGTCTCTCCCATTGGTTTGCCAGAAGTAATTATTTCGCTGAGTTTCTCTAACTTCTGTCAGACTCAGCCATTTACATGTTTGATAAATTGAGTTTTGCTCAAAATGGAAGCACCAGAAGGGGATTGGAACCTTCCTGTTTCCACTGGAGAGGAGCCCCACAGGCATCCCTTAGCTCTGACTGTGACCTAACACTGCAGGTGCAAGATGGCTGCCCACTGACTCTCTGGTGCCAGCTGCTGTGGTGGGAGCTCAGGTCCTGTCAGGAGATGCTTTACCACCTGCCTGCTCAGAGCTCAGGATGACCCACACTGTCCTGTTGAGGGTTAAATGCTGAAACTGGCCGCAGCTGTGCTGATCTCTGAAGGCATGGGTGGGTGATGCTGGAATGTGGGGAGGCACTCACTAGGAGAGGCTAGTCCAATACTGCTGCACTGAAATCCGGGAGAGTGGGCACCCGTCCTGTCCCAGGCACCAAATTAAGGACCTTGTTTAGAACAGCAGTCATTTGCCCTGGACCGCAAGTTAACATGCCTACAATAGCATAGCATTGGTATTATAGAAACAGAAACAGCATGGCTTCTGAAATACATACAGTGCCCACCCGAGGATAATGAGGTTCTTCCCACTGTCTTGTCTGTGCTTAGTTCCATGCAAGGGATGACAGCCATGGGAGTCCTGAGGTTGCAGGATAATGAGGTTCTTCCCACTGTCTTGTCTGTGCTTAGTTCCATGCAAGGGATGACAGCCATGGGAGTCCTGAGGTTGCCATCTGTAACCTGATGGCCTGGGTGACAGGCAGGCCTGGGGAGAGTGTGAGGAAGACTTGGCTTCCATGCTAGTTGTGTTCTGTGGCTCACAAAGGAAGGTCTCAGCAGCCACCAGGGAGAGGCACATCCCAAGGAGAAGAGCATTATGTCCTCAGGTTTCTTGGTGTCTCTGGAATGGGAGGTGATGAGGTAGTGGATGCCACCATGATAGGAGCAGTTCCCAAGCTGAGGTGGGTACTGTCATGATGACTGCACTCTCACAGAAACTGGGCCCGATCATCACCCCATGCTCAGCACCGTCACCTTGGCCAGCCCTGCAGCAGGTCTTCTCGGCCCAGATCTGCCTAGGACCAGCTGGGCTTTCCCAGGATGATCCAGAAGGTTCCAAAGGAAATGAACACAATGCTTCATCATTAAGACTGGGCCCTAGTCAGCAATTAGGTCACAGTGAGCTGACCACACCGGGGCACTGACCATGGGAATAACTGTTAGACCTCTGTTTTTCCTCCTGCAGGAAGACTGCATTGCTAGATACAAGCTGCTGGTTGAACTGGTCCAAAAGAAAAAACAAGCTAAGAGCTGAAGCTTCCGCAAGATGACTGTTCGCCATCGTTTTCCAAATGAGTACTGCAGAAATCTCATGCAGAAATTTACATTTTGTACCTCAGTATTTCTAAACGTCATGTGCCTTAGTTTAAAAAAAAAAAATCAATCAATCATAGATGCTGTGTGGTGCTGTTTACAGGCCTTGTGTTTCGGGGAAAGGGCTGGGGTATTTGCATATGGAACTTGCCCTCACTGCAAAGTTTACTTCACTGGGAGATTTCAAATAGTGTTCTAGTGCCAGGCAGATAGGGAGCTGACATGGGAGAATTCCAACCTGATATGACCTCTCAACAAAGGAGCCGGGGTGGTGGCATTCACAATACACAGAACTCAGGAGGCAGAGGCAGGACGATCCCTGTGAATTTGAGGCTAGCCTTGTCTACATAGTGAGTTCCAGGACAGCTAGGGCTACGTAGTGAGATTCTGTCTCAAAAAACAAAACAAAAAAGTAACCAAAGAACACACAGTTAATTCATTGCTAGGACTGAGCAGACTTAGAGAGATACACCAGCTTGACCTCAAGCTGGCTGGCAGACAGCAATGAAAGGCCATCTTAATTGGTTCGGAAAAATATCTGAATTTACAGGAGCCTGGGGTGAGAGAGTGGAAGTTTGGGTTGCTGAGTGGAAACGTGCCCACAGCCAGAGAATCCCTCGAGAGCTTGCATGGAAGTTTCTGGGAACGAAGGAGAAGGTCCAGTTTCTCAGTGTCTAGGTTAAAATCTACCGTCCTGTTGACTCCTCTTAAGCCTTCTTGCTCTTTGAACTGTCACATCTGCTGAGCCTTCCTTTAAAACTTGTCACTTGCTGGTACATGCAGCATATGTAACCTGAAAAGCAGGGAGGTATCCAGAACACATTTAAGGAAAATGATTCAACGTCTGTAAAGGTTACAGACCTTTTCTCTAAGGATTGAAATATGGTGACAGAGGTCACCTCTGCCCTGTAAGCATCCACACAGGAGGACATGGAGCTAGGCAAAGCCATGGCCTTCCCTGAGCTCAGACAACAAAGGAAGCCTCNCGTCTCTAACCTTGTGGGACTGCATCACAGACTCGGTTGGTTCCAAAACAGCAGCTGAAAAGTGGAAAAGCAACTGAAGAACTTGTGTCCTGGAGCAGGAGTTTCGTCCCCTCAGCTCTGTGGGAAAGGGACCATGGAGACATGGAGAAGACCACTTCTGCCGGGCAGAGGCGGGGCAGACAAGACAGCCAGAACCCAGTAGTGCTGCCCATCCTTTCCACAGATCAAGCTAAGGGCTGGCCAGTCTCAGCCAGCAGCTCTTCCTGGCTTCTGCGTGGGAGCTGGTGGCCTATGAAGTGGCCACTAAACATTCCAAGCTGACCCCATCCCACCCCCACCCATCTAAGGCAGACAAACGTGGGAGAAACAAAGTAGATTGTCCTAGATGAGGGCCAGCACCAGGCCTGTCTATTCTGCAGCTTGAGACAGCTATGAGCACCCTGCTACTAAGTCACTGTTTCACAGTGCTCTCAACTGTGTCTNTGGCACCTAGTGCAAGTTTCTGGGTTTCTGTAACCAAATGTATCTCCACAGGACATGGTGATACACACCTGTAATCCTAGCGCCCAGGAGGGGCTGCGAGTCTGAGGTCAGCCTGGTCTATACAGTGAGTTCTAGGCCAGCCAGGGCTACATNGTGAGACCCTTCTTCAGAAGCACTTTGTAAAATACAACTGGTNTTTTACCTCCTTCAGATTCCTTAACACNAGGCCCCAGCATGCCTTCTTGTGCCCATCTGGGCTTCCAAGAAAGAGCTATTCCCCATAGGAAGTCTGAATGCTCGAGGGTCAGGTTGNTGTAGGACCCAACAAGGACATGTACTAGATTACTATCCTCCAGAGGCAGGGGAGAGTACTCCCTACAGGGCTGTGGTCCAGAGCAGGGGTACCTCCAACAGGGACACACCTGAGGACCAACCCAGCCAGTTGCACTATCCGTGACCCTTTTGTAGCACCAGACACCAAATCCCTGGGAAACAGAGGGCCCAGGAGTCTCTTGTCCTCACCAGGAAGTTCTCCCTGCATTTGTCCTCTCCACCAGCACCCTCCCTCTCCATAGTCTTCTACTCAGACTTAGGTGTGTAAGCCAGCAAGTCTCCCACACTCTCCACTACCTTGTTGTTATGTTTGGTTTTTTAGGATAGGGAGAAGTTGGCTGTGGCCACTACCATGTGGAATCTTTTTGCTCTTGTTAGATGATGGAGACCTGCCTAATGTCCCCCATGAGAGGGACCTTCCAACCCCATCCCCAGACCCCATCCTTGAATCATTTACAGCTGCTCACCAGCGTGATCCCAGCCCTGCATCATCCTCCATGGATGTGGAATTTGAGACATTGCCTTTAGAGTATAGGACAGTGTTGTGTTTTCAACAATAGATGGGTCAGTCTCACACTTGACAACAGCCAGGGGCCCTTTTGAGAGTAGTTGCTAGGCAGCAGCCATGCTTTGTATGATGCCCTGTGAGGCCTCTCCACAACCACCATATACATGCTGGGGTTGTTCTCTGGGTGGCCACACCTGGCAGGAGATGGGAACATCTCCTGAGCTGTGTCACTTTCAGTTCCAACTCAGCTGGAAGAACAGAATTGTGCATAGTTCAATGCACAGTGTTAGTTGGGAATGGCAGGCTTCGACTCAGCACCTAGCTTCTTGAGAGCAGTCTTCCGTTTTTGCATGGTCACCCAGATTTCCAGACTGTCACTCAGTTTTACTGTGTGGTGGAGCTGACAGGCCAGGATAGGCTCCCTCAAGTTCACACCCCTGCCTGGGGGTCCTTATCTATGGGTGGACTCCCTGGATCTACACAATCTTCAGAGGCCAGTCCTCCCTGGTGCCCCCAGAATCCCTAGCCTGTGTGCTCTAGTCATTCTGAGACTACCCGGGAGGCCAGNGTGAAGGAGAGCCTGGAGCTGGACCTCAGAGAAGCCCAGACCCAGCTGGCTTCAGCTAACCTACGACTGGGCAAGTTGCTTTAGCATCTGTTGGGGGCTACTTACTGTTTATAAACTATGGGTGCTAATATCCGACAAGACCCCCTCAAACCTTGCTCACCACATTACCTCTTCTCTTTTGCCACTAAAGCCGTCAGCCTGGTTTCCAACACTGCTTCTTCAAATGTGGTTTAAATAAGGGTAGAGTGAAAAAACTCATGTCTGAATCCAGATCTAGACTGGTAAGGAAAGGAGTGAGAACCATATGGTGCCGGGTTCCACTGCATGCAGTTTTTGGAAGGAGGATTGGGGTAGGGGTAGGGTTTCCACTTACATCCTACACCCATCAGGAGCAGCGCGCCATCTGACCACCCAGCATACGATGACAGGTACAAGAGATCTCAGGGTTGATTATGTTTGCAAACACCAAGATAGAGATGACAGTGTCCTGACCTGAGCCGAAGCTTCTGAGGTGGCTTCTGTCGGGAAGTCTGAGACCCAAAGACACCTGGGCTGGGTGTGCCCTGGCAAATTCTGCACCTGGATGCGGTCCATCCTGGGAGGGACTCCACCTGTCAGGCTCCTCTATGGCCACATCTCTTGCATGGGCCTCCCTCTACTCCGCAGAGTGGCTGTGGAAGCTGGAGTGAGGCCTTAGGTGACTGCAGTGACATCATCTGAGCAAGGGTAGACATTTAGTAATAACACGTTTCAATTTTTCATCCTTAAGTTTTAAAGCCCCTCACCCTGATTAATGGTCCTAAAACAAGGCCAACTTCCAAACAATGGTTAAGACAATTATTCTGAGTCTGCTCTGGTTTCCCATTAGAACCTCATTCCTTGGTTGGCATCCATGAGGCACATGCTATTAGAAATCGGGTCAGCTTCAGTGGTGACCCCACAGGCCAAATCTGCGGGAGTCCTCTCAGGTTTCATGAACCCTCTGCAGGCTTCCCAGGCAGCTTCCAAAGACTGTGGAGGCCCTGAAAGTCCATTGTGGGCTGTGAAGGTGAGGGGTCCCGGCGCTGGGGACCTGTTCTTTTTAGCAGTAAAAAGGCTCTATCCCTGCTGTCAGCTGTAATCCTGTCACCTGGACCTAGTTCACAGCTTTGGGGTCATTCCCTGGAAAAACTGAGGAGGGAGGGGTTTCCACGGATCTGGAAAATAAATGGCTTCGTGTAGGATGGAGGAAGGGGCTAGCAAAGTTCTGAAATAGCATGCACAGAAGAACTGGTCCTGCCACTGCCCTGCTCCCCTAGGGACACTGGGGTAAGGCCCAGGAGGGAGCAGGGAGCCCACATCATCCTACCCTGCCTGAGATGCTGTACTGCCATCAAGATCAAGTACCTGGATTATTGGTGCTGAAATGAACAAGCCAAAGCAAGAGGGCGAGAGTCCCCATTGAGCAACCTATCTGTTGTCACACGAGTTATTAGTGAGGCCCACCAAATTAGCTTTAAAGCCAGAACAGATAGCACACGTCGGTAATCTCAGAATGTGGCAGGTGGGGGCATATGAATTAAGAGTTCAAGGTCAGCTGGGTGGTGGTGGCACACGCCTTTAATCCCAGCACTCGGGAGGCAGAGGCAGGCGGATCTCTGTGAGTTCGAGGCCAGCCTGGGCTACCAA
>LZPO01107910.1:203618-226318 GCA_001675575.1 Neotoma lepida
GAGAGAGAGGAGAACTCTGGGAAGAAATTCAGGAGATGGGGAGGAGGAAAGCTGGGGATAGATATTGTATACATATATGAAACTGCCAACAAATAAAAAAAGGTATTTTTTTAAAAGAATACTAGAGTTATGACCATGCCTGATCATAAGTACAACCACAGTAACAAAGCCAGCCCAGTAGTAGCAAAACAAACATGTCAATCAATGGGAGAGTAGAAGACCCAGATAAAAATCCACCAAATTTCTGACAGAGATGCCAAAAATATACCTTTGAGGACAGATTAGCATCTTCAAAAAATGCTCCTAGGAAAACTGGATATCTACATGAAGACAAAACTAGACTGTCATCTCTTCTTACCCTACATAAAAATCAACTCCAAATGTATGGAAGGCCATTAATAGAACCTAAAGCTCTGAAACTGTTAGAAGGAGAAAACAGACCAAGCACAGTGAATTCCAGCACTGGGAAGGTAGAGACAAGTCTAGATAGCCAGACTGGTCTAGGTATCAAGTTCCAGGATAGCCAGGGCTACACAGAAAGACCCTGACTCAATAGAAGGGAGAAGGGAGTAGAGCACACTTCAAGATACAGGAATGGGTAAGGTAAGAACTTTCTGCACAGGACTCTACTAAGTCACTCAAGAACTAAGACCAACAATTGACAAGTGGGACCTCATGAAATTAAAAAGCTTCTACACAGCAACTGACAGTTAAGTACAGAGACAGTCTCCACCATGAAAGATGATCTTTGCTAGGTAGGTATACATCTGACAGAATTAATATACAAAAACTCAAAAACGAAATGGCTGGCTGGAAAGAAGGCTCTGCAGTTAAGAGCACTTGTTGCTCTTGCAGAGGTTCAATTCCCAGCACCCACATGGCAGTTCTAATTCCAGTTTCAGGAAATCTGATGCCCTTTTCTGACTTCTGAGAGCACTAGGCGTGCACATGGTGCAACACAGACATACAGGCAAAACATTCATATAGATAAAATAAGTAAATCTTCTCTAAAAAGCTAAATAACAAGAAATCAAACAAACCAATCAATATATGGGCTAATGCAAAAGACAATACTCAAATGATGAGGTACAAATGGCCAATAAACATGTCAAAATGTTCAACCTCACTAGCCATTAGAGGAATGAAAATTAAAATTAAATTGGTAGACCATCTCACTCTAGTCAGAATGGCAGTCATGTAGAAAAGATATAGACAAAACACCTCTAAACATAAAAAGTATGGATCTCCCTGAGAGGGCAAAAATAGAAGAGATGTTTTAGGGCAGACTGAGGGCAGGTGGGAACAGGAATGGGTAGGGATCAGACTGAGGGGGAAAAAGAGGGTGAAGGGAGTGCAGGGAGACAGCTGGAATTGGGGGGCACTGGGAAACCTAGTTTGGTGGAAACTTCCTGTAATATATTGTGATCCTAATGAGGACTCCTAGTAATGGGGCATAAGGAGTCTCAACTGGACATCTCTTGTCACCAGGCAAGGCTTTCCAGTGGAGGGACTGGGTTGCACTCAAGTGAATTGTTGGCCAAGTTGTTCCCCATGGAAATCTCCAAACTACCCAGTCTGTTGCTAAGACAAAGGGTTGCTCTCCATGAACTGACAACACTACCTAAGAAAACATTCACACAACTCATTCAACATGGAGCCTTAACCCCTTTGGTGCAGGAAGGTACTCTGCAGGCTACTGAAAGAGAAATGTGGACACCAACCTTTGACCTACAATCTGTCCTGCCTGCAAAATATCCTAGGGCAATGGTGGCACAGAACTTGTAGGAGTAGTCAACCAATGTCTGACTTATGGTTCATTCCACAGGAAGGAACCCATATCTGACACTGCTTGGGTAACCAAGAACAGAGACTAGATAGCCCAGAGATCTATAGTAAAACTAAACACAACTGGTCACCAAAAAGAAAAAAAGGAAAAAAAAAGAGGGGGGGTGTAAAAATGACTCTTAATGATATTCTATTCTGATATACTCATAGATCACTACCTTATCCAGTCAGAGAAGCTTCCTCCAGCAGCAGATGGGACAGATGCAGGGACCCACAGCCAGACATTATATAGAAAGAGAGTCTAAATGGGAGTTCTCCATCAAATCCTGCCATTCAAGCTCAGAATCCCACAGAAGAGGAGGTGGACAGATTGTAAGAGCCAGAGGGGAAGGAGGACACCAGAACAAGGCCCTCTCAATCAACTAAGCAACACACATATGAGCTCACAGAGACTGAAGCAGCAAGCATAGGGCCTACATGGGTCTGCACCAGGCCCTTTGTATATACATTATTGCTGTTAGCTTACTCTATTTATGGGACTCCTGACTCTCAGAAAGAGTGGGTCTCTGACACATGTGCCTGCTATTGGGATTCTTCCTACTGTTGGGTTCCCGTGTTCAAATTCATTATGATTATTTGTGCTTCATCTTATTATATTTTATTTTGTCACGTTTGGTGGTTATCTCTTAGAAACCTGTTTTTTTCAGGAGTGTGGATCTAGAGGGGAGGGGAGGGAAGGAGGAAGTGGAGGGAACTATATTCAGAATATGTTGGATGAAAAAATAATCTATTTTCAATAAAAGGAATAGATGAAAAATAAACAAAAAAGAAGAGTCATAAGTTAAAAATAAGTAAGGATTTGTGCCTCGTGCCTATAATTAACTGTAGCTTTTAGGAGACTGAAGTGAAGTAAGAGAACAGCTACAAATTCCAGGCCAGCTTGGCTTATAGAGTATGACCCTTATAAGCAATTTTTTAGCCAGGCGGTGGTAGTGCATGCCTTTGATCCCAGCACTAATCGTAGAGATCTGGAGGTTTGTACAGACAGACAGGAAGTGATATAGCTGGGCGGAGAGAGGAAGTGAGTTGGCAGAACAGAAAGGTATATAGGCATGGGTATACAGAAAGTAGGTCTCTTTAGAGACTAAGGTGTTGGTGAGGTAAGGTTGGCTGTGGCTTGTCCTATTCCTCTGATCTCTCAGTTTTAACCCCAGTAAAAACCCTGGCTCCGGTTTTTGATTTATAAAACCATTTAGCAATNTGTCTTACACTTCAATTTCTACACAAGATTCCTAAAAGAAAACATATTTTTTTAAAAAAATGAAATANATGCCTGGTAATCCCAATACTGAAAGCTCTACTGAAACACAGAAAACTAAGAGCAATGCAAGGATTCGATTTTATTCTTCTGAGCCACAGTAGAAAGTACTCTAGTTCTCTTATGAGATGATTGACCCAAAACAAAAGTTAAATCTAGTCAATCCTAAGTCTGCCACGCAGAAACTCTGAAATGCTTACACTGGCAAAAGCTCCTCCTTCTGTTGCCAATTATTAATAGCAGACTGCAAGCAAGGACAGGGCATAATCCCTTCTCACTGTTAGACAAGACAGAGAGATTCTGGCAGACCTACTTGGAACTGAGTACATTTCAAGAAAGGTAATTTTTTTACTTAATAGGATTCAATTTAACATGTTTAAAATGGAGCTGGGCATGGTGGCACATGTTTTTAATCCCAGCACTTGAGAATCAGAGGCATGCAGATTTCTGAGTTCAAAGCCAACCTGGTCTACATGAGTTCCAGGACAGCCAGAACTATGTAAAGACCCGGTCTCAAAAAATCAAAACAAGACAAAAACAAACAAAAAACTAAAAAAAAAAAAAAAAAAAAAATTAAGCTGGTGCAAAAATGTTTATAAACGGTTCATCATCTATTACACAGAAACTACACATCAAATTATGGATTTTCATCTTTATTGGGTAAGCAACATACAGTACAATTCTCTCTGGAAACACTGGGCAGTGGCAGTAAGCAGCAGCTCCCAGTCAGCAATGAGGATACACTGTACAACCCAGTGTACGGCTACAGTGGTGTTCAACAGGCTAGACACACCCTTCCAATTCACATTTTCCATTTACACTTCCAATTTATCTTAATGTATCCCCCCCTCCCACTTTAAGCTGCAGTGCACCTATACTACAGTCACTAATGCTGGCAGGAAAAAAAAACTGATCTAGGATTGTCTCAGTGTAATAAATACTAATAAATCCCAAATAATGACCTACAACTTAGCCTTTAGCAATAATTCTTTAAGACGGAGTCTCACTCGCTATGTAGCCTTAGATAGCCTGGAACACAACTGTGTAGACTAGGCTGGCCTCCACCTGCCTCTGCCTCTGGACTGCTGGGATTAAAGGTGTGCACCACCACACATAGCTAAGNAATAAATCTTTCCTGAAGTTGGAAAATTCCTAATGTGGTAGCNTGTTGCCAAGGATGGTAATCTTCTAAATTTCTCAACTCCTCTCTGGGCTATGCTTCTTTTTACCTAAGAACAATTAGACACAAATGCTGTGGAATAGTTTGTTTGTATTCTGACAAATAAAGCTTGCCTGGAGATCAGAAGGCAGAGCTAGCCACTAGTTAAGCATAGAGGCTGAATGGTGGTGGCTCATGCCTTTAAACCCAGCAATCGGGAGGTGGAGACAGAACCTCGGCCTTTTTGGTCAGAAGANCCAGCAGTAAGAAGTCAATGGTGGCTGCTCCTATGATTCCCTGCTCTTTCACNTTATTACCCAGATATCTAACTTCTGGTTTTTATTGATAAGATTAATTTAGATTTACACTTCACATAAAAATAAAAATAATTCCATTTTGCTCTAACTACTACTAATTATTGTAATCTATTAACTTTAGACGTGTAATTTAGCCTCTCCAGGAAAAGATGGCTTCACAAGTCTTAAATGGTTACATAAACCTTCAAACTGACCAGACCTGGTAGTACACAATTGCAATTCTAGTTCTCAAGAGGCTGAGGCAGGATGGCAAGTTCTGGGCCAGTCTGGTCTGCATAATTAGTTCAAGACCAGCCTCAACTACACAATGAGAGCCTGTCTATAAATACACAAATAAATTCCTACAAATTGGAGTAGGGCAGAAGAAAGGTTGGGAGCAAAAATAAATAAAATATAACAAATAAATACAACTTTTAAAATAAATTTTATTTCATGTGTATGCATGTCTTACCTGCATGCATGTCCATGCATCAGGAGCGAGCCTAGTACACACAGAAGCAGAAGGTGGATCCACTGAAACTGGAATTACAGTTATGAACCACGGGGTGGGTGCTGAGAACCAAACCCAGGTCCTCTCCAAGAGTAACAAGTACTCTTTTTTTTTTTTTTAAGATTTTTTTTTTTATATTGATTTATTATCTACACAGAAGAGGGCGCCAGATCTCATTTCAGATGGTTGTGAGCCACCATGTAGTTGGGGGGAATTGAACTCAGGACCTCTGGAAGAGCAGTCAGTGCTCTTAACCTCTGAGCCATCTCTCCAGCCCCATAACAAGTACTCTTAACTGCTAAGTCATATCCCCAACCCCAAGGTTGGTGCTTTTAAACCTTCCTAACAGATATGACCAGATATTCTTTTTAAATGAAGGGTTTGTTAAATACACAGATGACTCCAAAGACCAATAATACTCCATTCCTATTGATTTCAACATCAGTCAAATCTACTGTTTATTTTAAATATCACTTGGTTACTTTAGGAAAGCAAAATTCTACTTCATAACTATTTAACAGCTGTGATTTAATTCATAATCCAAATTATTAGCAGCTAAATTTAACCTCACATGTATTATAACTAACTTAGCATGTCCTTTGGTTCCTTTTAAAATGTGTGTCAGATTTTCATAATTTATAGAAATTGTCTTTTATCCAAAGTCCTATCTCATTATAAGCTTTTCTTCTGCCTTGCACTGTTACCTACCTGGTGCTCAGTGTTTCAGCTCAACTAGCTGGCCAATGAGCCCCAAAGACCTACCTCTCCCTCCCTCCTCTGCCATACACAGAGGTTACAGGCAAGCATCACTACAGCTGGTTTCACATAGGTGCTTAGGTCCTTATGCTTTGCATAGCACTTTACCCACTGAGCCATCTCTAATCAATCTTTTTAAGAAAGGGCCACAATGTGTATCNCTGGCTAGCGTGAAACTCACTATGTAGACCAGGCTGGTCTGCCTACCTCTGCCACCTCTAGTACTATCACTAAAGGCATGTGCCCCAACACCTGGGTCTCTTAACCCACTGTCATGAAGCTTTGGTCTTACAGAAGTTCCTTGAAAAGAAAAACCTGTATGTTTTTAAATGTTCCTTTTAAAATTTCTATTATATTCATTTATTTTTATGTGTGTTTTGCCTGCATGTATGTTTGTGCATCACACGTGTGCCTGGTGTCCTCCAAACCCTGAAGAGGGCATCAGATCCCTTGGACCTGGAGTTACCAACAGCTGTGAACCAACATTTGAGTACAGAAAATCAAACCCCTGTCCTCTGGAAAAGCAACCAGTGTTCTTAAACCATCTCTCCAATCCTTTAATGTTCCTACAGATGTTTTTAAAATGTAGCCCCACCCCTCCCCTGAGGCTCTATAGGCAGTTTTTGGTTGCTGGGGGAGAGAGAGATTTTCTCCACTTGTGCATATTCCTAAGTAGCTCATGACCCTATACCTATAAATAACCCTTCATCTATACTCCTATAATCAATCTTAAACTCATAGGGTTATCCTCCTCATCATGCAAAACAAATAAAAAAGACACAAAAGTAGAAGAGAGAAGTTGGTAAAAAGAAGAGGATCAGAGGGAGAGGGACAAGATCATATTCACTAGAGGGTGAATATGATCAAAATGCATTATATACATGTATGAAAAAAATGGTATAATATAACCCATTCTGTAAAAGTAATATATGTTAACAAAAATAAAGCCAGGCATGGTAAAGCAAGCCTATAGTCCCAGCTTCTGGAAGGCTAAGGCAAGAGAATTATAATTTTGAAGCCAGCTCAACTATAGTGACACACCATCTAAATAAATAAATTCATTCTTAAAAGTTATAAGCTTTTGCCAGGCATGGTGGTGCATGCCTTTAATCCCAGCACTTGGGAGGCAGAGGCAGGCAGGATCTCTAAGCTAGAGGTATAGAGTGAGTTCCAGGATAGCCAGGACTATACAGAGAAACCCTGTCTTGGAAAAAACAAAACAAAACAAAACAAAAAAAGCAAAAAAAAAAAAAAAAAGCTTTGTTTTCTGTTTTTGTTCTGTCTTTTAGTATTAGAGATCAAGCATACACCTAGCACTGACTCATATTGCCAGCTTTCAGATTTAAGTAATTTAGGTAACTATCATTAAATGCAATATATGAGCAATATGTTTTTAACTTAATAAGAAACATTCTACAACCCACAAAGAATGTTCCATAACAGAGATAAACAAAAGTGGTCCATATAATAACATTTAAGAACAGCATTATATCCAGCAGTGGTGGCACGTGCCTTTATTCCAGCACTTGGGAGGCAGGCAGATCACTGAATTCAAGGCCAGCCTGGTCTACAGTGTGAGTTCCAGAACAGTCAGATCTACATAGAAAAACCCTGTCTTGATAAACAACAATAATAAATAAAATAAAAAGAACAGTATTACCAAAATTTGCCAATGTCTGCTTGGTATAAGTGTCACACACCTACATTTCCAAAATTTGGAGGTGGAGGCAAGATCAGAAATTCAAAGCTAGTCTTGTCTCAATAACCAGAACAATAAATAAAATAACCAAGTATAGACAGACTGTGAATGTTACATTTCAATGAAATGCAGTCATCTGATTTATATTCCTGGGGAGTGGGCATGGGGGTGTCTGTGTCTGACACACTTATTCATAGATACTCAAGTCTCTTACATACAATGCTGTAGCCTTACATATAATCTACTGATAGCCTCCCAAATCCTGATTTCAAGATTATCTGTAATGGCTTATACAACAAAGTCTGTAAATGTTCAATGCAGGTACCATTTTTCTTCTCTAATATTTATCTGTGGTTGCTGTTAGTAATCTGGCCTAGAACTACTAAACCTCCTAATTTACTCTCTGCATACTGGAATTACAGGTGTGTATCACCATGCCAAGCCTAGACATAAATATCTAAAAGAAAACAGCCAGGTACAGTGTGACACAGGTCTGTTAGTCCAACTACTAAGGAGGATGAGGTAAGATGACAACTTGAAAATAAGGGTTTAAGTGTCCTGCAAGAACAACATAAAGAACCTCTTCTTCTTGAATGATGACTGGACAGATAGGGTGACTGCTATTAAAATAAATGTGGAAAGGAGGAAAAGATCTGTCTGTCTCTACTACTCCCATCAATTCAACTATGTTATTACTTAACATCATACCATATTTTCAAAGTCCTATTCTAAAGCAAGCTAGTAAGTTTAATGATAAAACTCACAGTAGGTTTAACTCATGTGTAATAGATTTATAATAAACCTCAGCTAATAATAAAATACAGAAATTTGAGCTGGGGTGTAGTTCAGTGTTAAGAGTGCTTATTTTGCATCCCNGGGGCCTTGGGTTCAACTACCAGCACAAGAGGGAAAAAAATAAATAGATTTTACACTGGATGACAAAAAAAATTAAGTTATACCTTTAACATATGCTATAAGGAAAATCCAAATATGGTTTGCAACTCTAAACTCTGGAGCTAAACAAATTTCATTAAATACAATTTTTTAAATCTAGAACTCCACAACAATTTATAAAAATTTNGTAAAATACAAAATCATATTCATTTGGGGGAGATAAATGACAAGCACAACCACAGAACTATACTTATTCAACACTGTACTACATTAGTAACTGCCCTTCAATAACATGGTACAACATACATTCAAGTCAGTATGACCATGCAATGGTCATTTCTCAAACAAAACAATGCTCATGAAATACCACGAGAAAAGACCAATAANGGTAACACTTCCCTTTTCACACTGTAATAAGGTCTACCTACAGAAACATCAATTTGTGGTTTCAAAAGCCTAAATAACATCATGATGTCACTTAAACCAACTTGGCCATTCTTTTAATCAACAGTCCAAGCAATAAACATAATCCTGCTGTCAGTTTATCACAAAACTACCTCACAGATAAACACATGCAATTAATGGCTACCAGANACCTCTAGTATTTATATATATAACCCTAACTGTGCTAAATTAATTAAACTAAATTTTGAAATTTTTTTAATATTTAACTTGAAAAAAGATACAAACATAAACTGAAGTCAACATGTGCTAAAATAACTATACATTAGCATTTCCCAAATCCTAAGCACTTACAGATATAAAATGTTATATGACCTTGTTTTCAAACACTAAATACATACTGNAGACATACTTTCAAAACTAGTTCATATCAACTCTATAAGAACAGTCTTTCTACATTTAAGATATCCTCTTTTATCTGATTTCCATTAAGATAATGCAGAGGGGTATCCCTTTACTATATATACTGCCAATATATTCTTAAATGAACCACAAATCAAGTATGAAGAGTTCTATAATGTTTGCTTTTAATTAATTAAAAATTAATCAGCCTTTAAAGTCAGTAAAAATGTAAGCAGAAATAGGTAAATCAGAATAAAGATTAGTATTGAGGCAAGATTTAGTATTTTGATTAAAAAGGCAAAATATTCACAAACAAATGATATATTTGGTCACAAGAAAAAAATAAACATTAGCATCACTGAAAAATAAAAATCAGCCAAGAATATTTAGAATTCAATGTTGTTCTATTACAAAGAAGAGAAAAGCCGATGAGAAAATTACTTACATGTGACTTAATCAGTTAGTGATACAAAGCAACAAACTACCATTGCTCAAGTCACCTCAAGATTTTGTAAGATGACCTATTAACACATGCAAGAAATCACTCTCATGCTGTCAACCAAGTTGTATTTAAATTTTCAATTACAATGGTCAAAACCATATTTACAAATATGGCATTATTTTAAAACTAGTCTTTGATTTAATNTTCTATTAGGCCAAAAATTTGCTGAATTTCAATGCTTTCATTTAGCTGTGAAAAACAATTTTACCTAAGAAGATTGTTTTTTAATTTTATTAAGTGATGTGCTACATAATTAGCAACAACAAATCCACTTACTTTTTTCTCTTTCTCATGATGTTTATCCTGAGAGTGAGAGGAAGAATCACTTAAACTTTGATCATATGACCTATTAGATCCCCGTTTGCTCTTTTTCTAAAAAAGAAAATATATACATATGTGTATATGTATATAAAAAATCCATTTTATTAGGCTTAAACTATTTTCAATGTGAAATGTTTAAATGTCAAAAGTTTTTTAAAAAAACTCAGTATTTCAATTTATATAATAGAGTTTAAACACCATCTAATGCATTATAAAGAAAAAACCCTAAATTTAACATCAATGCCATATTTTTTGTTATTTATTAAGATGTGTGAAAACAAGGCAGGCATAGAGGCATACATCTTTAATCCCAGCACTCGGGGGGCAGAAGCAGGCAGATCTCTGTGAGTTCAAGGTTAGCATGGCCTACATGGAGAGAAGACATCCAAGGCTACATATAGAAACCCTGCCCCACCCTGAAAAAAAAGGGGTGAAAACCTATCTATTTCAAATAAGCTACTATATTTTCAAAGTTGACTTAAAAAGAGAAGAAAAGAAAAGCTTTAACCAAAAGGTATCATATTAAAGAAGAATGCCACCGGGGATGGTGGCACACACCTGATGAAATCCCAGCACTGGGGCCACTGGGGAAAAACAGATGGCAATACTGGAACAGGGAAGTAAATATTTATTTAAAAGAGTTACATTATGCCAGTAGTAAAGCAANAAGCCTTTATTTTCAATAAATACCGAGAAAAAGTTTTCTAAAAGCTTATCTCTACAGGTTATTTAGAACAAATTGAGATAAATAGCAGTATTAGACCCATGCATTTTTATAAGCTTTACTAAAAGCATTACATATTTCTGTTTAAAATATAGCACTGCATAATAGAGTACAAAGGTCTGGATACTTACAGGTTGGTCACACTGTAAACTAATTAGTTTTAAACTGATTTTTTAAAGTGACTATAAAATAACTTCAAGTTCTATGCAAGTTATTTTATTAACCAGATGAATTTTTACAACTAGCAAATAACATTACATCAATAATTAGTAATGAGAAAAACTATTTGTACAAAGGTCAAAATTATTTTAGTTATTTGAGATAAAGTCTCAGGTAGCCCAGGTTGGCCCTCACCGATATATAGCAGGAAGATGACTCTCNGCTCTTTACCAACTCCCAAGTGCCGGGTGGGTGGGGTTACAAACATGCCACCACATCTAGCTCCAAACGTTTCAATTTCATAAAGTCTCAACTTCTTATACACAGTTCATTTCTACCAGCCATTAAGATAAATCAGTCTTTAGCAATCAGTGATACAGATACACACTTTAGGTATAGTCATGTATCATTTGATGAGAAACACCATAATGTGTATTAGGTGATTTCATCAGTAGAGGCCTGAAGGATGGTTAATAATATTATTTATAAGATGGAGGGAGGGGCAAGCAAGACCTATTCATCAGGTAAAGGTAATTAAAAATAAGACACATAAAGAAAAAAAAAACATTAAGTGTATGAATATATATATTTAAGAACTGAGAAACAGATACTTGGGAGCATTAAAAATACTTATTTTTCAAAGGAAAATGGACATAAGTACATAGAATCCAAAGTTTCTAACTATGGACTAGAGACATGACTCAGCATTTAAGAGCATTTGTTGTTCTTTCAGAGGACCCAAGTTCAGTTCCCAGCACCCACATGGGGCCCACAACCATCCATAACTCCAATTCCAGAAGATCCGACACCCTCTTCTGACCTCTATGGGCACCAGGCACACTTTGTGGTGCATATACACACAAGCAAACAAAACACTCACACACAAAGAATCTAAAAAACTTTAAAAACAAAAGAAACCAAAAGGCTTCAAAAAGTTTCTAACTCAATCATCCTTGTGTCTTTAACTACAATCTCACTAAATCTCAAAACCTTTCAAGATGGGTCTAAATATAGTTTATCAGGGTCTTTAACCAAGTTACAAGAGCCTTATTCTGCTTTACTATTTCCTAGTAAATAAAAACAAGTTATGTCTATAACATATAAGATGGATAACAGCGATGCAACAGGAAGATGAGACAAGTGACAAAAAAATCCAAAGTGATTACTAGCAGGAAGTCAAAGCAACTCAAACATTAAAGAGTTCTCTAAAAGTTAATTTTTCCACTAAATGGTATTGCTATCAATTACTAATATACTCTGATCTAGAATATTCTAGTAAAGCAAAGTATTTTAAAATTACTAGTTCTTTCCGTTTTCAATAGGAACATGCTAAATGAATTTAATCTTCAGTAAAAATCAAGGAAGAACTGTGACTATGCTCATATTTTATGTCCTTTATATTAATGGTGTCACCATCTTGTCAAAATCAACCACTATTTAATACTAAATTGAAAACTGCTTACCAGCTTACTAAAGTGGTATTTACAGTAGCCACAGTACTGGACGTTGTCTGCACCATTCCCTTCTTCTTCACAAAGCAGCCCAGCAAACTGAGCACTGCAAACAAAAGCCAAGGACATCAACAAACCTCAAGTCATTATATATTTAAGCAAAAAAAATTAACTTTTTAGTATCTGTAAAACAATAAAGGAAAAAGAGGTAATATAGGAGACAGAGGTCTAGCTCAGTTATAAAACCACCTGCTTATTTCATTAGTACGCGCAAGGTCCTTGTCGTGCCCAAGCTAAAAGGGGACAGAAAAGCTCTATTGTAGTTGTGACCATGGTCATTTCACCTTCACTTGTAATTTATCATTCTTTAAGACTATGGTTATAGTTTACGATAAACTCATCTCTATCATGCATGAATGAAGATATATCAAGGTTTTATGTCACCTAACAGTGATTAAGTTGCTTTAAAAGTTGCATTTGACGACATGTCTGTAATCCCAAGTGCTCAGGAGGTTGATATGAGTTGAGCCCAGAGTTTGAAACAAGCCTGGATAACAATGAGAGCCCACAAAAACACAACGTTTCATTGAGATAACTATGATTACAAAAAATAAAATATTAGAAAAAATAAATACCAGCGATGAAAAAAAGAGGGGGAGAGAGATAAGTTCCTTTTCTCTTCATAATTAGTAATTTTTACTTATTATTAAAATCAATGTGTTAGTACAAATGAAGGTCTGAAACAGCAATGTGGTGGTGAATACACAGATGCAAACAATGCCTTTTCTTTTTGTGGGATGGTACTGGGGTCTCTCATATCCTAAGCAAGCACACTACTACTCAATTACAGCCCTATCCTTGTTTATTTGTTATTAGCTTCATTCATCATTTATTCAGCGTGTATTTTTGAGAAGGGTACACCCTTGAACCACAGTGCATGTATAGAGGTCAGAGAACAACTTGGGAGAGTTGGCTCTTTCCTTCCACCATGTGGGATCCAGAGTTTAAACTCAGGTCATTAAGCTTGGCAGCAAGCACCTTTATTTGCTGAACTACCCTTGCCAGCTCTTACTTTTGTATTTTAGAAATAGGCTCTCTCTCATGAGGTTTTCCAAAATGGCTTTGAACTCACTATATGCAGGCCTTGAATTTGTAATTTTCTGCCTCTATCGGAGTAGCAGGTATTACATGCTTGTACCACCAGGCCTGGCTCACACTTAAAAGGAAAAATTCTTTGCAATTCATACATGGCTTCAAAATCATAGCACAGTGAGCAAGATCAACATAGACTTTTTTTTTTCAAAAAACAATAAAAGAGGGCTGGGGATGTAGCTGGATAGCAGAGTACTTTTATAACACGTACACGGTGTGTTACAGCTCTGAGGGGGAAAAACTTCCTCCCAATGCAAGTGTTACAGCTCTGAGTATCACAGTCATACCACACATCAAACCTCACACAAGACATTTATCAGGAAGGAAAAACCCAGGATGGTGGCTGCCTCTGCTGGTGTGAGAAGCAGTAAGGAAAAAGCAGAAGACAGGGTTTATTTAGGGTTTCTTGTGGGGACAGATCTTTCCAGGGTGGAGATGAGTAGGTTTTCAAGTTCCGAGCTTGGGCTTTTTTACTCTGTAGGGAGGAGATTGGCCACCTGAGGCTGGAGGGGCAGAGTCCAGCCAGAGGCTGGAGCCTGGGGGTTGGAGGTCCTCAGGGGTCCGTATGCCTCAGGGGCTTACACAAGGTACAGAGTTTGATCTTCAACACCAAACAAAAACCTATTCCAATAGGATGCAGTGTAATAATACATGGGTAGGCATACATTTGGATTTCATGATGTTACATAATGTATTTGGCAATTCTATTTATGTACAATGATGGAAGCATACTTACCAGGTTACATGGAAAGCCTGTCGACATCCATGTTTATTACATGTCATGCAAGCACCAGTGGCTGCTTTGCTTTCTCTTCCTTGTTCATCACATATATAGCAAGTCTTGGGATAAAGGGACAAAAACAAAATGAAACAAAAATCATAGACATGCTTTATGNGAATCTGTACTTTATAGCTATCTTCAGAAATTANTATCAAATTTATTATCTAATCTTCTTTACTAATGAATGTTAAGTTCACAAAGGCATTGCTTTCATTTGCCTTTTCATTGGACTCAAAAAACCCTGCCAGCCAAGAGGCCTCTTCACTGGCACTGAGGTCAAGAGGCAGAATACAGTCTTTCCTATCCTACAGGACAAAACGTGAACAAAGTTTAGGTTACTTCAACTCTCCACATTAGTAATTAAGTCCCAATAACATATGTGCAGTAGGAAGGAAGCATGTTAGCTTAGTAAATCAAAAATTCTTCTTTAAACCAACTCAGGCCACTTTAACTGACTGACATTTTGTTCACTTCTCACGTAAAAATAGGCTTTGACAGTTCACAATCATGGATGGCCATGTGATAGAAACTTAATTACAGAAATACTACTTTATGATGACAGTATATAGGTGAATAAAATTTAACAGCCAACTAGAAGTCGGTTATACAAAGAACAATGTCCAACTACCGTTAATACCCATAAGGGGCCTTTAAAACACAAGAGGCCAGGAATGATATAATACATATCCATAATCCTAGCACTCAATAGGCTGGAGGTACAAAGAACAACTTCAAAGCCAGATTAAGTCCAGGCTATGAGTTTGATAATAAGACCCTGTCTCCAAAAAAAAAAAAAAATGGTTGCCAGGCAGTGGTGGCGTACACCTTTAATCCCAGCACTTGGGAGGCACAGGCAGGTGAATCTCTGTGAGTTTGAGACCAGCCTGGTCTACAGAGAGAATTCCAGGACAGTAAGGAATATACAGAAACCCTGTCTTGAAAAACAAACAAACAAAAAAGAGCAAGTTTAGCAGTTCTTCTTGAGAGGATATATTTTTATTAGTAACAGGGTTTGCAGTGCATGTATAAAGCAACTGTTAAACAAGGAGAATTCTATATTGTATCAAAATATCACATAATAAATACCTAATAAAGCCATCCAGCTGTGATTTAGTAATGGGATTTAAAAAGAAGGGCAGAAGCAATAGCTCAATTGGAAAAGCAATTGCCACCCAAGCCTGAGAACCTCAGTTCACCCCACACAACCCAGGCTGCCAGCCTGACTAGCCTGCTCAGCAAGCTCCAGGTTAGTAAAAGACCCTGTCTAAAAAACAAGATGGATGGCACCAGAGAACTAACACCTGAAGTTGATAACAACTGACCTCTATGAACATGTACACATCTTTTTGCTTTTGTTTTGTTTTCTAAGACACAGTTTCTCTGTGTAGCTCTGGCTGTGCCAGAACTCAACTCTGTAGACCAGGCTAGCCTCAAACTCAAGAGATTTACCTGTCTCTCTGCCTCCTGAGTGCTGGGATTAAAGGCATGCATCACCACTGTCAGGCTTTACACATCTTTTTAAAAAGGTGTAACCACAACTGCCTAACAGTACAAGCATTTCAAAACTATAGTAGTAAGGATGGAGGGATAACTCAGCAGTTAAGAAGACTGGTTGCTATTCCAGAGGACCCAGGATCAATTCCCAGAACCCATATGTCGGCTCATAGGTGTCTATTAACTCCAGTCCCAGGGGATCCAAAACCCTCTGGCCTCAGTAGGCACTAGGCACTTATGTGATACACAGACATACATGTATCCAAAACACCCTTATACATAAAATAATAAAATAACTTTTTAAAAAATTACAGTAGCAAACCAGTTGTGGTCCAATACCTAAAGATCAGGAGTTCAAGTTCACGTAGTCCAGCCTGGACTACATGAGACCTTGTTTTCCCAGGCAGTAGGGGTGCACGCCTTTAATCCTGGCACTCGGGAGGCAGAGGCAGGTGGATCTCTGAGAGTGAGAGCAAGATCTTGTCTCACAAAAACAAAAAAGCTGGGCATGACAGAACACACTTGGAGATAGAAGGAGAAGAGTTTAGGACCATCCTTTAATCTATGCCCACACCATCCCAAATGCTCTCAATCTCATCAAAGCCATCCTCAGTTACAACCAATCTGGACTTTAAAAAAGCAAAACAAATTAAAAAAAAAAAAAAAACTCTCAAAACTTTTTAAAGGAGGAGGGGTAAAATTGGGGGAAGGCAGCTGGCACAGTGGTAAAGAGCACTGGCTGTTCTTCCCTCTGGGTTTGATTCCCAGAACCCACATAGCAGCTCACAACTTTCTGTAACTCCAATTCCAGGTAATCCATTGCCCTATTCTGGCATCCACAGGAACTGCATACACTACACTAGTGCACTTACATGCAAGCAAAACACATATAAATAAATTAAACACATACACACCACACCAACAGAGTTTCTCTGAGCAGCCCCGCCTGTCCTGGAACTCGCTCTGTACACCAGGCTGGCCTCAAACTCAGAGATCCACCTGCCTCTTCATCCCAAATGCTGGGATTAAAAGGAGTGCACCACCAATGCCCGACTTAAGTCTTTTTTAGAAAGCAAAATAAATTGCCCAAAATTAATTACATATTAGCATATTTGTAATGAATGAGTGGTACTCATATAGCATTCACATCTACTCCCAGGCTATTTTCCATAGCACTTNACAGGAAAGACTGGAACAAGGGAGACAAAGAATCTCCTTTGGTAATGCAAGCCTGAAAGGGGGGTGGGGGGCTCAGGTCAAGCATCACTCACTGAAGGAAGGCATGGAATCCCACCATTTACTCAGACACTATTTTCACTAGGCCCTTTGGGGACTGGCAGCAAACTACTACACCCAGGACATATATAAAACCCATCCTTGGTTAAGAGAAAGACAAAGGAACCTGAACACACAAGGCATCATTAGAGGAGACATAATCCTGCCAGACAATGAAGGTAATCAGAGCAACAAGAATACCCCAGGTTCACCTAAAATCTGGACTAGACAACTTTTGCCCTCCTTTCTCCAAAACACACACAGCTAACAAAGACGCATGTCCACTTCCAGGAGATTAAATAATATGCACTGTAGTCTAGAATAAGCCATAGCTACAGATGCCTAAACCTATGTATTGTTTTGGTTTAACAGGGCACCCCAATGGGCCCAGAAACTGGTCAATAAGCCACAGAACTATTTTCTGACCATAGCACCTAACAGAATTTTTCTGCTGAATTACAGCCCTGCATTATGATTATTTTTTTAGTGAACATACTTTNGTGTGCATGTATCTATGAGGGCATGCACATATGCATGTGAAACTAGTTGACGTTGGGTATCTTCCTCTATTGCTCTACATCTTATTTTATGAGATAAAGTTTCTCACCTGGAGCTCACCAATTTGGCTAGCCTGGCTGGTAAGCAAACCCCAGAGATCTATCCTCCTGTCTCCTTCACAGTATTGGAATCACAGGTACATGCATGCCACCATGCCCAGCTTTTTATGTGGTTGCTGGAGAGATTCAAACGTCTTCATACTTATACAGCAAGCATTTTAGCCACCGAGCTGTCTCCCAGCCCTACAATCTTTCTTTAGACCAGTAACTCCTTTTATCCTTCCAATGTATCTATTTTGGAATAAGAATGTCTATACCACAGCTGTTGCTTTCTGTTTTATAGGATCACAAATTGAGAAAAACACTGCACATCCAGATCTAACTTCCCTGACTTAGAAAGAAAAGATTTAGGACTTTTTNAGTTTACTGTATTTTGATAAAATATGGGGCTTAGACTTGATAACAAAATGGATTAAGATCTGGAAAATAAAACGAATGTATTTTGCTTTTAAGAAAGAACATGGCTGGGTGATCCTAGCTTGGGAGGCAGAGGCAGGCATATCTCTGAGTTCAAGGCCAGACTACACAGAGAATAAACAAAACAAAACAAAACAAAACAAAAATCAAGAACATGGAATTTGGAGAGTCAGAAAGCACACAGCTATAGACAGAATTGTATGTATGTTGCTGGCTAGTTTTATGTCAGCTTGACATAGGCTAGAGTCATGGGAAAGGAAGGAACCTTAATTTGAAAAAATGCCTCCATAAGAATGGGCTGGAGGGCATTTTCTTAATTAGTAATTGACGGAGGAGGGCCCAGACCATTATGGGTGGGGCAATCCCTGGGCTGGTGGTTCTGAGTTCTATAAAGCAGGCTGAGCAAGCCCTGATGAGTAAGAAAATAAGCAGCATTCCTCCATGGCCTGTGCATCAGCTCGGGCCTTCACGTTCCTGCCCTGCTGGAGTTCCTGGCTTGGCTTCCTTCAACAATAAACTAAGATATGGAAGTATAAGCCAAATAAACCCTTTCCTCACCAATTTGTTTTTGGTCATGGTGTTTATCGTAGCAATAGTAACCCTAACTTGCAATGCCTCAGATATTTTGGAAAGGAATATAAATGTGATGGTTTATTTACATGCTGTATAAAAAAACATTTTAGGGACCTCTTTATTACAATTTTATGTGTGGCACACCCAACACAAAACACGCACATGAAGGTCAGAGACAACCTGCAGGAAGCAGTTCTCTCCTTCTACCACATGAGTCTTGACGTGCAAACTAAGGTTGGCAGGGTTGGTATCTTTACCCACTGAGTCTCTTAACAGCCCTAATTTTAGAAAAATCGAAGAAATTAGGAAGTTCCAGCAATTAGACAAAATTAAAATCAAATTTTAAAGGAAATATTGCATATATATTATTTTACAAATATACATCTAGACTCATCATCAATCCTAGAGCAAACATCAACCCAGTAAACTATTTCAATCCAGAGTTTTTATGCCTAGAATGCATTCTTTTGTTTACTACTCATTTCTACAGAGCTGGTAGATGTACAAGATTCTTTATATATCCCTGTGGTACCCTATCTAGAATGTGTAACAATGAGCAAGTAAATGGTCTGAACTTTATGCCATGCTTTGTTGTTGACTCCCATGGGAGGCCCGCCCCTTCTGAAACAGAGGAGGAGTGGACTGAGGGAGTATAGATGGGATGTGGGGGAGGGAAGGGAAGGGAGAGGAGGTAAGGAAAACTGGGTGCTATGTAAAATAAATGACAAATTCTAATAAAAAAGATTAAAATAAAAAATGCCTTGAACTTTAACATCAAATCTGACACNTAACAGGGCAGGGAGGAGTGTAAACTCTCTTAAAAACGTCATAGCTAAAGACTCATCAAAAGTAGCTGCAGCTGGTCAAAATTATAACTTGCTGCCAGCCAGGAGTGGTGACACATGCCTTTATCCTAGCACCAGGGAGGCACAGGCAGACGGGAAAAAAAAAAATCAAACTTGCTGCCAGGTGTCACAACTGAAAGCAAAAGTATGACCTGGCACCACTAGCACCTCACCAAACACACCAAGTTCATACAGTACATGATCAGGAGGTATGTGGTGCTGCGTCCAAGGAGTAGTTTGTCATAAAGGTGTTCAGGGCCTCCAAGGACAAGATAGTGCTCAAGTTCCTCCAGAAGAAAGTAAACAGCCACATTCATGCCAAGAGTCCGCTAGAGGAACTGAGCAATATATTGCCAGCCTTAAGGAAAGCTCCACCCCTAGGACTGAGCCTGCTCTACTCAATTTTCTCCCCTCAAAATAAGCCTTTATACCACCCAAAACAAATAAATAAAAATAAGCTCTCCATATTTTTCAGGAAGCTTATAAAATAAATAGTAGGTTTCTGCACGACTTTTTNAAATACCCTTAATTATCCTTTTCTGCATCTCCTTCTTTGGCGTGCCCTCTCTCTTCCCCTCCCCATTAAATCTACACACTCCTTATTCTCATTTCCCCCTTTATAATATTATCCCTTCCAATTGTTGGTCAAGGAGGTCCCAGAGACCCCCAAAGCAATACAGGCTCTTGTCATTGCTCCTAGCTACCTACCAGAATTTAATAGTAAGACCCTATTGTTGAAGACACCATAGAATTTGGTCACATGACATGGAGAAAACAAGCTGGTGTCATTTTGGAAGCTTACTTCCTATTGGCTAGTTTTCTAGGCTTCTAAGGGAGAAAAGCTATCCACAATCTTACCTAGCTGTGAACCCTGTGAACTGTTAACAATCAGCCTCACAAGCCAAACCAGTGTAACTAACAGTGGTATGAATAATGAGTGGTATGGAAGCAACCAACTACTTTCAGCATGGACTTAAGGTCTGTTAAAATAGGAGGAAACTCATGCCTGGTACTGCAAATCTGGCCAAGATTCCAAGGCTGAAGAATGTATAGGCCCTAGTGTATCAATATTTTATTTTGCTAAGTTGACATAGTATCTAACTGCCTTCTAGTTATTTGTGTATCCACAGATTAGACTAGCTCTCAGTCCCCATTAGAGATGCCTCTTTCCACAGTGGATAGTGGTTAATATAGACAGAAAATTTNCCAAAGTGCAAAGAACAAGTGTCTGTGTAATGCTCACCCCAAATGGTACATCTCATACCCTCTGCCCTCAAGGATCAGGGAAGAGGAAANAAGGGTTGATAAGATTGTAAGACTCAGAAGTCTGCTGCAAAAACAGTACTGCTGTAAAACATGTCTTCTGGGAATGAAAGGCTGTTGCACTCACAAACTCAGTTGTTGGAAGCCTACATAAGGCCTGCATAAGATCAAACTAGTCATCATTCCAGTACGGATCAACAGCTCCGTTGGGCTATAAGGTAGACCCAGGGCTGAGGAGCTACTGGCAACTGGTGTCTGCTAAGGGAGAGAGAACTAAAGCCTTCTTCAGGGATGTAGCTCTGGGTTGCTTGACCATGCTCCAGGAGATGGCTTCATAGACAAGTGCATTTGAATAGCATTAATTTTGAACTTCGGTTTAAAAAAAACAAAGATGACATGAAGTTGGGAGGGAGACATGGAGGGTAGGGAGAAGGAATGTGGGGGGATATACATAATCAAACCACTAACAGTGAAATTTTCATACATTTTGACTATATGTGAAATTCTCAAGTTAAAAAAATATACATATATAAAATAAAATAAAGCTGGGTGTGGTGGTGCATACCTTTAACCCCAGCATTCAGGAGGCAGAGACAGGCAGATCTCTGAGTTCAGGCCAGCCTTATCTACATATTNGGCCTCTACATGCATATGTACACATATGCATGCCCACACATGAAAAAAACATGCCTCCCCACTGCAAACACGTGAAAAATGGAAAAAGAATAAAATAAATAAATTTAAAGATCATTGCTAGGTATACTCTGCTACTAATCTGACACTGGCTCTACTGTTTGTAGAAACCTCACTATCTCAATTTCAAACCTAACTGTGCCCTTAACATTTGCTTTTAGATGCCTTGATTTCTATCTGGCATCTCAATCAACTTATAA
Source organism: Neotoma lepida (assembly GCA_001675575.1). Classification (NCBI taxonomy): domain Eukaryota; kingdom Metazoa; phylum Chordata; class Mammalia; order Rodentia; family Cricetidae; genus Neotoma; species Neotoma lepida. The sequence goes on from LZPO01107910.1 coordinate 225,308, forward strand.
CCCATTGTAATTAGAAATATACAGCAATAACATTACATTTCTTTTCTTACTTTTAAAATACAAACTATATAAGCCAATCTGTATTCAAACTACATTATTCTTCAATTTTCATACCCTTTCTGAAACTGCATATTCTACTGTATCTTGCTATTTTCCTTGATACCAAATTAATAAATTGACTTATATACATATTATTTTGTCAAGGAAAAACTATGCTAATCCAGCAGCACTGGAACCAGCTGTGGTGGAAACTCTATGCTTCAGGATAGATGGAAGAGCCCAAGTCAACCGCTCTTTTCAGGAGTCTTCCAAGAGCTCGGATCAGAGAAAGTGTCAACATACCAAAGTAAGTGACCCTCACTATTTTCTTCATTAAAAAAAGAATATATTATGCATATTATGGCCCGAAAGACACTGACTTCTGGCAAGCTTTTTACATGCAACGTATGGATCTGCAGTTTTCTTGCTACAAATTCTGGAGTGTCCTCTATAGAATGCTCAATTTCACCTTGAGTTCTAGTTTGTACAACGCATACAAAGCATGTCCTAAGTTTTGTCCTCCAGTACTACAAATAAATAAATTCTCTGGAAGTCATTGCTTATTGACATTCATCTTAGACTGAAGTCTTTCAAAATTCAGTAATCCATTTTCAAATTATTACTATGATTGAAGAATTATATGCTGGGGCTGAAGAGTTGGCTCAGAAGTTCAAGAGCACTTGCACCTGGGGGACAGAGGCAGGAGGATCCCTGTGAGTTCAAGGCCAGCCTGGTCTACAGAGCAAGTTCCAAGACAGCCAGAGCAGTTACAAAGAGAAACTCTGTTTTAAAACAAACAAAAAATTAAAAGTAAAAAAAAAAAAAAATTAAAAACTGAATTTTGGTAATATTCATCTAGAAAAATAGGTATTTGTTTAATCATGTACATTTTATGCAAAGTTGTAATGACTTAAAATAGTATATAGTACTATGATAAAAATAGCCATATCAATGGAACTGGCTATTAATACG
>LZPO01107910.1:226723-238450 GCA_001675575.1 Neotoma lepida
ACCAGGTCAGAGGGAAAGGACACATTTTGTCAGGGTATAAAATTCATTTAGATAGATTGCAGATTTAAATCTAGGTAATTCATTCTTCCTTTTACCCCATCTCCCTTCCTCTTCAAATACTTTATTCTTAAAACCATGAGGCGGGATCAAGCAAGGGAAAGGAAAACCTCCATGCTAGGGAGTCAGGGACAGTCCAACACAAGTGTCACAATCTGACTAGGGTTTGCTCCCTAAAAGCAGCAGGGTAGGAATGAGTATGATCAGAACAAGTGAAGATCAAGCACAGGGGGGAAAGTAGGCACTAGAGGAGTGAAGCTGCCGAATCCTGAGAGGATAAGAAGGACTGCATGCAGGGCAAGAAGCAAGTGGGCCTGAATGAACCTATGACGCGCAATAAAGCAACAAGGATCCATTCACAAAATCAAGATGAATCAAGTAAGCAAATTACTGAAGATAAAGGAAGTCATGTAGCGTTGGACTGAAACAAGTCATAAATATGACAAGAAGTGATGATAATAAGCCTAGATCTTCTAGATTACATTTATTTGGTAAAAGTTATTGAGTTTATGAACTCTCAAAATACAGACACAGATACTGAACATATCAGTATGTGTACAGAGGTGTACCTATCCAGATATTGCATGAGAATTAAATAACTATNGCCTTGATAGGGATGTCTTTCTGTATGCTGTGAATATGTGCTGCTCTGATTGGTTGATAAATAAAATGCTGATTGGCCAGTAGCCAGGCAGGAAGTATAGGCGGGATAAGCAGACAAAGAGAATTCTGAGAAGAGGAAGGCTGAATCAGGAGATGCAAACCAGCCGCCTAAGGAGCAGCATGTAATGGGACACAGGTAAAGCCATAGAATACGTAGTGACATACAGTTTAATGGAAATGGGCTGGTTTTAAGTGTAAGAGCTAGTCAGTAATAAGCCTGAGCTAATGGCCAAGCAGTTATAATTAATATAAGCTTCTGAGTAATTATTATAAGCAGCTGTGGGACCACGGGGCCTGGCGGGACCCAGACAAAACATTACCCAACATGGCCTCACAGTTTTCAACATATGTAAATGATATAGATATTAATATATAAATCTGCATTGCAGTGCTAATAAGCAGGTTATCTGTTTTCTAACTATACCAACTGAGAGAACGTGACACCAAAAACGCCCTAAGAACTATAAGTACATTCAGTGTATAACTGTCATCCTCACGTAAAAGAAAATCTAGCCCCTTGGAGAAAATTAATTCTAGTAGTACTAGACCACCCATGAATCAAGATGATTCACACACAATACATTGCTGTGTGAAAAGAAAATGCTCACAGAACAAAAGAAACACGTCAAGAGACTAAGGGGGCAGATTAAAGAGATGCCATCAGCCAAGCAGCAACATAACATGAACATCAAAATAAATGAAGATAACAGAATATGAGCTATTAAAATAAAATAGAAACATATGAGACTATAGCTCAGGTGGCAGAGTGTTGGCTTAGCATCACGAGAACCTGAGTTTGATTCCCCAGAGCAGAACAAACAAGGCATGGTAGTGCGTGCCTGTAATCCCAATATTCGGGAAAGATGCAGAAGGATCTGAGGTTCAAGGTCATCAGGCTTCGTAGTTAAGAACACTTATGCTCTTGTAGAGGACCCAGGTTCAGTTCCCAGTGCCCACATCAACCTGCTCACAATCACCTATACCTGCAGTTCCAGGAGATCCAACACACTATTCTGGCCTCCATGAGCACCAGCACATACACAGAAGGAAGAGTAAGTAAGTCAAGTAAACATTTTTTAATGAAGTTTTTGAGTTCACCCTTCGCTACATAGCAAATGAAACTAACTTGATATACACGTGACCCTGTCTAAAAACAAAATATGACAGCACCACATAAGTCCATACTATAATTGGGCTTTTTGTTATAATAGAATGCATGAAAAATGTTAAAAAAATTACAGAATCAGTCATGAGTCATAACAATAAACTAAGAAATAGTTATGGATGACAAAATAAATAAAAGACAGAAGGCATACAGAATAAGATGTTTACATACAAATTGCTTTCCCACAAAATGGCAATTGATTAAAATGGGAATAAAAGCAACTTAATAGTAGAAAAACTTGACAGACATCACCTTAACTAATGATGAAAGNAAGATTATAAGGTATCAGAAAAACTGAAATCAGCATGCCACCTGACAAGATACAATAAGAACACAAAATCATTTCTGTGGTATTCCTTTCAAAAATGTTATCCACTAAAGTGGAGGAAACATCAGACAAGTCCAAATAGAATGATATGCTACAAAATAACTAAAAACTACAGTATTCTAAAGTATCAAACTGATAAACATCAAGGAAAGATTAAGTTATTCTTTGAGATTAAAAGAGATAAAAGAAACAAACAAAACTTCTGTTATTATTGCATGAAACACATTTCTGAGGAAAATGAGAAAACATGAATGAGTCCTGATTTTGATAGTTATATTGCAGATGTATGAGCACCATCCTTCCTTCCTTCTCTGTTTTGTAGTGCTAGAGCACTGAACTCAGGACCTGGCATATACTAGGAGACACTCTAACCCTGAGCTATTCTAGCCCCAAAACGTCCATCTTTATAGGAATAAATACACAGTATGGCATAAGAGAGGAAGAACTCTATACTATTCCCACAGCTTGTAAATAAACTTTCTTATTTCAAAATTTATAAGGAAAACAGGTTTTTAAATTAATTTTAAAGGTACTTTAAAATACAGGTTTGAGAGGCAAGTGGTAAAGAGTGCTTGCAATGCAACCAACCATTAAGATCTGAGTTCAGATCCTGGCATACATGTAACAAGCAAGGTGAGGTCCTGCACACACCTTTAACCCCAGCACTATATATAGAGGGAAGAGAGACATAGAGGGAAGAGAGAAGATTGCTGGGGCTATCCTGCAATAGCTACCAGCCTAGCCAAAAAGGGGAGGGGGGGGGAAACACCTCAAGCTTCAACTTCAGTCAGAGAGCTGTCTCAGTGAACAAGGTGGAAAGCAATAGAAAGTCAATGTCTTCTTCTGACTTCCCTGACACACACCTGCACACACATGTACATATACAACATACATACATATACCACACTCAAACACAAGAATTAAAAATTACTTTAAAATACTGAAAATATATACTCTTTCATAAAGAAAGCTATTCTCTGGATAACATCTGGCACACACCTATAATCCAACCCTCTGGAAGTAGAAGCAGGAAGATCACAAATTCAAGGTCACCCCCCTGCTACTTAGCAAGTCTAAAGCCTGCTGGGATACAAAAGAGCCTGCCTCCACCAAACAAAACAAGCAAAACAAACCCCCAGAAGAAAACACAAAACACCTTGAAGAAAAAAAATGTTGTAATAAAACAAGGTCAATTAACCAACCTGAAAAACCTCTGAAAAAAAGAATTTAAAAACAACAGCACTTTTAATGGCAACATAATCACACTTAACATGATAATTACTTAAGAACTGGTAATCACATTGTACAGAAAAATTTCACACAATAATGAAACTTCCAAAACACTCACACCCTTTTACATGGATCCTAACAGTATGAAACCAGACACCACAGGAAGCCCTTCTATGAGGAGCTGCTCCACAGCTGACTGAATCAGCAATACTCTGTACTAAAGACTAAGAAGCCAGAAAAATTATGACAGAAATACCATTAATTAATGCAAAAATATATTCAAGATTAAGTTTCAAAAGTGGAGGGAACAGTAAGTTAATATGTTAAAAATGTTTTAATAAGCACATGTGAGATATACAAAAATACACAGAAGTCAAAAGATTTAAAAGGGAAGACTTATTTTTTCAAATGTTTTAAATAAATATTAATCAAAAGATGACTGAAAATATCTGACGTTCGTGCACAGAAGCAACATGTACTTTCATTTACACACACACTAATACTGTCTAGAGGCAATGGACAGCCAAAAAGCATTGACAACGCAGTAGCAGGATCAAAAAAGTGTGGGGGGCAGTGTACACTAAATTAGGGAGAGATAAAGCAAATGGTTAAATGTTTTTATTTTAAAACACAAGGTCTCAACATGTTACCTAGTTAGGCCCTGAACTCTTGAGCTCAACTTATCCTCCTGCCTCAATGTCCCAAATACTTAGGACTAATGACAGAAAAATCATGACTAATTTAAATCTAATAAAAACCTTGCAAATCTAATAAAAAACCTTGATACTTGATAAGGCCAAGAGGTAAGTTTTCAAGGACAAATGTGCATTGAGTGACTGAAATGTCCTGAAAATATTAATAAACACCTAGATTAGAATAAAAGATGACACAGGTTTGATTATGACTGTTACACTCTTGTGACCTTATTTTAATACTGTAGCTTAAGATGGTAACTATTTTTCTCCAAACTTCTATGAAGTTAGAGGGAGGTCTTTAGTTTTTTAAGAAAAAAACAAAAAAAAACTAAAAACTAAAACCCACCTCCTTTCTATCTCCTAGCTTCAAAAGCAAAAATGCAAACAACATTCAGATGACATCCACTGTACCTTATTATAACGATCATGTGGGACAGACTGTAAAACGATTGGCTCCATTGTAGAAACATTGGCAAATTGTACCTCTGGAATATAGAGGGCACAAACCACATGAGCCCAACCTAAAAATAAATAAATACATAATGTCATTCTTCAAGGTTTATCAAAAAATAAAATTACTATCTGTCTTAAAAGATCCCTTAAAAGACTATTTAAGCAAATTCATAACAAAACCATAATAAAAATCTAGCTATTGCATTATTTATGTAATAATTGTCACCGGCTCACTACTGGTGCAAAGGGTTCCTAATCATGGCTGNATCTATTATGTACTGAACATAAACAAAGGGAGCACTTATGTATTCAGGTGCTGACATTGATACTTAAGGGCAGACTAAATTCAGATTAACACTACTTCTGAAAACCACTTTAATTTGAGGAAACCAGGTATGATGGCTCCCAGCACTCTAAACACTGAGAGTAAATCAAAAGAATTTCTCCATTTCCTGGTCAGTCAACACTACACAGTGAGTTGAAGATCAGACTGTACTGCCAAGTTAAGACCATTTTAAAAAGCCAAAAACAAATAAATGCATNAATAACGTGAAGGCAGTATAATTCATTAGTTAGTAGCGCCCCTGATTAATCTGTGAAGCTCTAGGTTCCATTCTCAGTTCTGCAATAAATAATTTATAGCTTTAAATAGTTTAAAGCTTCTAGTCTTAAAAGGTTGGAGATAGTTCAACGGCAGAGCACTTGCCCTAGTCTACACGAGGGTTGAGTTGGTTCCATTCTCACCATCAACAAAATAAAAAGAAGAAGGATTTTAATACTTTTAATCCTAATAATCTTGTATCTGACAGTATTATTTATATTTTGTCAATATTTTGAATGTTCATATAATGGCTGTCATTTTCCTATTTTAAATCTTTATCTGAAATATTACCAATAGATATTACAGTTTCTTTTAATTATAAAAAATTTAATTATAAAAAATAAAAAAAAAATGTAACTGAGGCTAAAGAGCTGATGGTATGGTTAAGAGTTCCTGTAGAACTGGAAAAAGATGGAATTCCAAGAAGGTAGGGTGCAGTCACAAACTAAGGGAAGTAGTAACACTGAAAGACTAGAAGCTAGGACTAAAAATCAGATACACCATGGACCTCAGAAAAATCACACCTAGGCTTTCATCATCTTAAATGCTAAACTTTGAACAAAGCAATCCTAAACAAGCACCCTCGGCATCAAACAAACAGACATCCTCTCTGAAGGAAACGACAACTTTTCANAACTCAGTCACAAATAATGTCCATAATTTGTCAATTAGAATTTCTAGAATAAAAAGGACTAAACACATGAAAGTAAGACAGCACAAATGAAATCCAGTAGAAACAAGAAAATCAAATCTACAATTTGGAGTTATCAGAATATTAGTATGTTTATTCTGGTCAAATACATACAAAGAATGCAAGTCAGTGAGAAAATCTCCTGAAAATCACCAAACAAAGCCAAAAGTACTTTCAAACACCAAAGGAAGTACCACTTTCCTCAAAAAGAAAAAAATTGTTCCAAAAGGAAGCTTGAATTGGGGGTAGGGGAGGAAGAGATATGTGTGGATACTGACTATAAATATAAGTGCTTATATTAAAAAAAGAAGACACAGGCCAGATGTGTTGGTACACACCTTTAATCTTAGCACATGGAAGACAGAGACAGGNAAAAAGAAAAGAAAAAGGGAAAGGAAAGCACAAAGGCTCAAGCAATGGCTCAGTGGTTAAGAGCACTGACTGCTCTTACAGAGGACCTGGTTCAGTTCCTAGCACCCACATGACAGCTCACAACTATTAACTCCAGGGATTGGACACCTTCTTCTGGCCTCTGTAGGCACCAGGCATGCACATGGTTCACATATATACTTGCAGGCAAAACACACATACACATAAAATAAAGATAAATCTTTAAAAAAAAAAAACAAAAACAAAAACACCACTGCCAGGTGAAGTGGCCCACACTTGTAAAGTGGAGGTGGGAGCAAGTTTACAAAAGCAAGAAAGGAAAGGAAGGAGGGGAAAGAAACCAAAACCAAAGAATTATTGCCTCAACCATCAGGAATAAATCCCCTAGATCAACACTGATACAAACTAACCTAACAAATTTAAGATTTGTTTCCCAAAACCTTAACCATATCTCAGAACAAAGCTTAAAAATAGTTAAAGGGGCGCTGGAGAGATGGTTCAGTGGTTAAGAGCACTGGTTGCTCTTCCAGAGTTCTGAGTTCAATTCCCAGCATCCACATGGTAGCTCACAACCATCCCTAATGAGATCTGGTGCCCTCTTCTGGCCTGCAGGCATACGTGCAGGCAGAACACTATATATAATAAATAAATNAATCTTTTAAAAAGAAAATAGTTAAAAGGGTAAGGCATTGTAGGGCATTCACAGTGGTAATCCCAGTACTAAAGAGCCTAAGGTAAAAAGAACAGTAGCCTAGGTCATGAGACTGTACATATATAAATATGTGCATATGTACACATACATATAGGATGCAAAATATACAGATTTATACCAACAAAATATGGAAGGTACAAGGGTAGGTACTCCCAGACTCAGAAGGACAAACATGGTATGTACTCACTCATAAGTGGATACTAGATGTAAACCAAAGGACAATCAGACTGCAACCCACAGATCCAGGGAGGGAGGACCCTAGGGTGACTGTGGCTTATAATAAGTTTTGGTTTTGCCTAATCACTGGGAATGCTTTAGTGAAACATTTCACTATTAGGATAAGAAATGTGTACCATACCAAGCTGATGAAAGGATATGCTGGCTGTACTTTCAGGAGGGGAGGCTAAAATCTTTGTAATTATGGATTAGCCTATAGAAAAATGTCTGCCGTAAATCAAACAGTGAGGGGGAAGATGAATAGAAATCTCACTTACACAACTTAAGTAAAACATAGCTNTCTGAACAGATGAAGATAGGTTTCTTCTGTATCCCAGAATCTAATCAATATTTATATGTATAATTCAGCTATTATATGGCTTAAAAGGGCTTGCTGGGAAATGTTATCATTTTTACAATTTTCTACAGAGAAAATATTTTCCAGTTTCAAATAACTCTGGACTTTTGAATTATAACCTGTTTTTATGTTCAAGATATTTGTATATTGTTTAAAAAAAACAAAAACCAAAAAACCCAAGGATAGGTACTACACCAGAAAACAATAAAAATTACATAGAAATCATTAAATTCTCTTATACAACTCTGGAAAACAGTGAAAGGTTTGCAGCAACCATGTACCTACTCAACTAAGAAAAAGGCAGAAAAGGATAGGCACTCTTTGACCTCTTTATTCCTCTTAGCATATGAATACTTTAGGTTCGGAGGTCTTAAATACAACAGCCAGAGTTTCCAGTCTAGANACCCTGGCTTCTGATGGCAGAAGAACCAGAGTAAAGTTTTATGTGCAAAAAACTGTCTTTCACTGCTCCAAAGTCTGAAAGCTAACCAGGGACTGAGACATGCCTGTCCTTCTGTTCTCTCAGAGTTCACTCAGAAGAGAAAGTAGCCCTTAAATTCAATGAAAGGTAAACAACCCAAAGATGCCTGTCGGAAAGGATTATAGTTGAAGCACACACTGAGCACCCAAAAGCCTAGGAAGAAAAACTAAGAGAGAAAAGTCTCTGACACAAACCTGCCGAGCGCTGAATTCACCTTCTAAAGCAGCGGTTCTCAACCTTCCTTATGCTGCGACCCTTTAATACAGTTCCTTGTTTTGTGGTGACCCCCCCAACCATAAAATTGTTTTCATTGCTACTTCATAACTGAAATTTTACTGTTATGAATCATAATGCAAGTATTTTAGGGGATACAGAGTTGCCAAACAAGTCATGACCCACAGGTTGAGAGTAACTGTTCTAAAAAGACCTGAAATGGCCCTCAATTTTTATCTCTAACTAGAATCAAAGTATAGTAGAAACAGGAAGTGAAAGGGTAAAGCAGAGTGGTAAACAGAATGAAAATACCACAGAAAGAACACAAAATAGAGGTAGATAGTATTTCTTTTTTAATTTACCCTTTTCTTACTATTTTGTACTAGATGTTCAAGGAAATCATCAAAACACTAACTGAAGAGTCTCCAGCAATTATATAACAAAAACATACAATTTACAAGTCACTAAAAACAAAAGGATAAGAACACAGCAAGCAACAAAAACTAAACCCTAAAGGAAAGGCGGAACTTTACTCGAGAGTTAACTCATTATAACATTCAATTATATCCAGGTTTTTTTTTTGGTTTTTTTTGGAGGGGGGGGTGTTATTTTGTTTTGGTTCTTCAAAACAGGGCTTCTCTGAGTAGCTCTGGTTGTCCTGGAACTCACACTGTACACCAGGGCTGGCCTCAAACTCAGCCTCTTGCCTCTGCCGCCTGAGTGCTGGGATTAAAGGTGCGTGCTGCCACCACTTGGCTTGGTTTTGCAAGGTTTTAGAGGATATACCTCAAAGCATGCTAAGCAAGCACCCTACAACTGAGCTATACCGCACAATACAATAAATACATACATTCTAAAGTAAGGAAAATAGAGGGTTGGGGTGGCCTGGAGATAGTTCAGCAGGTAAAGTGCTTGCAGTGTAAACATAAGGCCTTCAATTCAGATTCCCAGCACCCACATAAAAAGCCAGGTATCCTGCTGGAAAGCACACAGGAGAGAGGGTTGCTAGCCAGTCAGTCTAGCCAATCAATGAGTTCCAGGTTCCATGAGATACCCTGTATCAAAATGTAACATAGATAAAGATACTCAACATCAACCTCTAGGCTTCACATGCACACACAGGTACACATACAAGCACACATATGTACACACACTCATGTGCGTGCACAAAAACCCCACTATTTTTTAAGTATGGCTTAGAAACTCTTCTACACACTCCCAAGAATTATATACTCAAGAAATAGAAGTTATTAAAAAGAACCAAACAAAAATCTTTAAGTTTTCCACAGCCAAGCACCAGGCCAAGCTCTGTGAGTCCAGTCGAAGAGAGAGAAGAGGGATTCTATGAGCAAGAGGCACCAAGATCATGATGGGGAAACAGAGACAACCAAACCAAACTAGTGAGAACTCATGAAATTTAGACCAACAGCTGTGTAGCCTGCATGGGACTGGACTGGGCCCTCAGTATGGATCAGACAGTTGTATAGCTTGATCTGCTTAAGGGGCCCCCTAGCAGTGGGATCAGGATCCATCCCTGGTGCATGAGAGGCTTTTTGGAGCCCATTACCTATGGTGGGACACCTTGCACAGCCTTGGTGCAGGGGAAGGGGCTTGGACCTGCCTCAGCTGAGTTTCCCATAGGAGGCCTTGCCTTGGAGGAGGTGGGAATGGGGATGGGAGGAGAGAAGGGAGGGGGATCTGTGGTTGGTATGTAAAACAAATAAAAAATTTCTTAATAAAAAAAAATCTTTAAATTTTATAAAAATGAAAATAAAAGTATTACAACAATGCCAACAGCAAATATAAATAAACAGAAGGGGGGAAAAAAGTAAAAGGTAAGCCAACTGATAANATCATTTGAAGAACACTGGAGAAAACACAAAAGCGTGGGTAAAATGCCTGCAGGACACAATACTGTATACATGTATTGGTAAAAGGATTCTCGTGAGTAGAGGGGCAAGAAAGATGGATGGGGGTATGTAGAGAAAAATTGGTTCCAAATTTCCACAATTTCATAAAACACATGAATATGTAATTCAAAAGTCTCAAAAAACTTCAGTAGTGCAAAAGGAGACATATAACGATCAATGTTACATGCCAAGAAACAGCTATAATTGTTTTAAAGCATTGAGAAGCTATTCAACACATAATAAAGATGTTCAGTAAGAAGAATACACAGCCTACGATTTATAACGGCCTGACTTAGAAGTTCTGAACTCTACACTAGTACAAAATCAAAGTGTATTCAGTAGAGAGAACTTCAAGTTTGGCACCTGGCAGTTCTTCTAGGCTAGTAACATGTGGTACCATATTCTCCCAGTAAGCCAACAGCAACATGACAAGTAAACAGCCAAAACTCTATAGAACTGTGCTGACAAAGTATGATGTTCAGCAGTTTAAGACTAACTGTATTTTCAGCTGACAGTACAGTCAGGCATACTATAACAACATTTTGATCAATGACAGACACTCCATACATATAAACATGTTCCCATAAGATTACTAAGAAGGTAAATTTTTCCAGTGCCTTCTGAAATTACACATCCCGGTGTACTACATTATCAATATACTTATAGTGATGCTGGTCTGAATAAACTTACTACACTAACATTCAATATACTACCCACATAGAACTGTATGTATGTACAGCAATATTAAATAGTGGTAATAAGCAAATATGCTACTGGTTAATGGTTAATTTTTATGCTATTTGCTTCGAAAAACAAAATATGTCAACTATAAAGGCAAGTCCTTAAGGAGGTATTTTAAAATGTACTGTTACTACAAGTTCTAATAAGCTCTGTATATTTCTTTGGTGGCAGTGGTTTTGGTTTTCTGTAGTACTGGAGGTTGAATTCAACTCCTCACACATCTAGGCAAGCACTCTATCACTAAGCTACATACCCAGCCTATGAATATGACTTCCCTGAAGACTTTCCAAGGAGATGATAGGTGAAGGTGGGAAACAGTGATTGATACCCCTGACGTTATACAGAACAAGACTAATGTATGTTGTTTCTAATTTTCTAACAAAAAGACTTAAAATATTAAAAAAGAAGATATAGGATGGATGTGATTGCACACATCTTCAATCCCAGCACTTGGAAGGAAGACGCAGGAGGATCTCTCTGAGTTTGTGCAGGCTTGGTCTCTACAGAGTTTCAGATTAACCAGGGTACATGGTAAGAATCTTTTTTTTTTTAATAAGCAAGTATTTTTGGTGAACATAACAATGTCATTTATAGAAAATATTTTAGATAGTTCTATAACATTTTAAGCTCATGTTATTACAAGAGTCAAAAAGTAAAAACAAAGAAAAAATTGTAAAAATGCTACAGTAGCTGGATATAGTGGTGCAGGACTTTAATCCCAGCACTCAGAGGCAGAGGCAAGTGGATCTCTGTGAGTTCCAAGGCCAGCCTGGTCTACAGAGCAAGTTCCAAGACAGCCATAGCTATATAACAAGGAAACCCT
>LZPO01107910.1:304783-321135 GCA_001675575.1 Neotoma lepida
GCGCGCGCACGTGCATGCGTGCATATATGCACACAAGCACGTGTGGTCTGAAAGGAATACCCAAGGGAAATGACCAAAGAGCCTAGGTTTTTAGTGCATTAGAGTATGCCAGTTTCTTAGCTCTTGTCTGGGTCTTCCTTCAGGTTAGGTGTCTGGAACAAGAAGACAGAAAACTGTGGAGTGGTTGGGGGTGGAGAAAGGCTTTGAGGTTTTCCAGAAAGATCCAGCATTCTAATTGGTGCTATCAATATGTTTGTGCTTGACCCTTTTTGGATCAAGACTTAGCAGCCAGTAGACTTTGACCCTAAAATAGCAGCAGCTTAGGAAAGAGCTCACAGGTCTGCAAAGGCCTTCCCAGCCCGGAAGCACGGAAGGAAGAGAGGGAACTAGAAGGGAAACCATTTGAGTAGATGCCACCCTCTTCTCCAAGCCACCAAAATCACAAACAGGCCAACCTTCTCCTGGAGAGCAGGCTGCTAAAGGAGCACTTGGAAGGTACTGGAAAGTAGAGGAGAATTTCCATGGTTAGTGCTTGCCTGCTTTCAGATCAATTTAAGTTAGCTCCAGGAAAAACACAGTGCTCTTGTTAAGTGATGAGCAGTGGCAGGGGACAACAGTAAGGGGCTGTGCCAAACTCAGCAGCAGCCCTGCCCCTCTCCTGTGAAAGTTAGAGATGACACAGATGCAGGTACATGGAAGTTCCTACAACTACAACTTGCTCAGGGGGTAAGAGGGAAAACATTTCAGTCTTTGAAACAACCTGAAAGGGCCTGGACTCCTGGATCTGCCAGGAATAAAAGCACATTTTACATTCATCCCCTTTAAATTTCCCTGGTTTTCCCTTCCTGCAAATGAATATCCTGATTATCAGGAGGACCAATGTCAAAGATTAGTTTTCTTCCTCTACATTAGGTCCAAATATGGAGTCAAGAGGATGGTTAAGCTTTTAGATTTTTTTATTATCACATCTATTCAAATTAAAAACTGCNTATTATAGTAGATATTGCCATGGACAGNTCTATTTACCCTTTCCTCATCGGTCTCCCCTTCTCTCTCTTTTCCCACCCTCTTAGCTCTCCCCGCCCCTTCCCCTACCTAAACCTCACACTCAGGTGAAGGCTCTGTTCTGACACAACAGAAGGATTTCCAGATGAACTGGAAGCATCCTGATTTCCATCCTGTATTTCCTCCAAATACACAGGAGGAAAACATCCTGTTTTGAGAGGCCAACATTTATTAAACCTTTCTCCTGGGGTGGAAAGAGAGGATGAGCTGGACTCCACCAGAGCTGAGAAAGGCAGTGTGGGAAGCTATGGCCACTGCTGAGCTTTCTTGCTGGGGTGAAGGGCCAGAGCATCCCAATCTCTTGTCCTGCAAACGCTTTGAGTATCAAAATCAGCATGTATACCAAGCACAAAGAGCTCCATTCTGTAAACACATGGCTATAGGTCTAACACAGAGTGNATTGCCAGATGCAAATTACAGAAGTGCTTTTAATTTTGTTCCAAGTGTTACATATCAAGTGGCAAATTGGCCTTCAGAAAGCCAATTTTATTTTATTTTTTCTGTTAATAATAAAGACTTCNTAAACAAGTTTAAAGTATGTGATTGAGAATTAAGAGTGTACATCTTTACTACTGTTTCTTAACTGATTTTTAAATGAGGACTACTACACTTTTTTTTTTCTTTCCTAAGGAAGATTTTTTTTTGTTTTGTTTTGTTTTTTAAGTAGAAGAGTTTGGGTAACATTAGAATTGTTCAGTGGTTCTGTTATTCATATGCTTTTAAAAATAATAAAAATATTTGAATCCTTTAAAAAATCCTTTTTCATTTTTAACGAACCATGAATTTTAAAAAGTAAACTAGGAAATTAGTCATATACTTATACCATCTTCTTGACAAGACCTGTCAATGAAACATCTACTGTCCCTAAACTGCCACCATTCCATATTATCTCAAACATCCCACCCTNTTTGCAGTTGTAATATGAGATTGCAGTGAAATACAAGGGAAACGTAACTCATTTTTCAGAACTTACGTGGGGAGGACGTATCATTTATTTTTCAGGTGGGTTACCAGGGATTCTAAAATCTTGTCCTTTGCATCAGTGTCTTGTTGGTCTGCTCTGATTGGGATCTGACACAACAGAAGGATTTCCAGATGAATTGGAAGCATCCCGATTCCGGTGAACTTCCCATTTCTTCCTGATCTGAACTCATGATTTAGTGAATACTTCAACATTGATCTTAAATGTGATCTTCAAGGGGAAAAACAGTGCAAAAAAAAAATCATTGTTAAGGAAAAGAAAAGCAGGAACCTTTTTATAAATACTGCTAGGACCATTGATCCCAGTTACCTGCTATAAAGTGAATGGAATCATTATGGCTGGCTGATCCATTGACATGGTTTCTTCATTCAGGATCCTGGCCAAAGGAATAGCATGTCAATGTGTAAAATTCTAGCCAAAGATAAGCCATTACAATGGAAATCGCAATGTGCNAAGTCTCATTGAAGCCAATGGAATTGAGTGTAATATCCATACAGCATTCTCATCTGCTTGCTNCAGGATTTAGTATGCAGCTCTGCACTGAAATGAGATTATGCATATAAAATGCCAATATAGAATACACTGCCCAATAAAACATTAGAAGAGCAACTTACAGCCCATAGACATAGGCTTTACTTAAATTTGAACTTCATATACCGAATAAACCACAGCACCATCAGAACACTAAATCTACACCATGTCCTCACTCTGGTTTTTCATGCTTCTTTCTGCATGACTCCCTCACCCCCTCTCCTATCCAAACATAATTCTTTTAAGGGCACTCTTCAAATCATCTAGCAATTCCCAAAGGGAACCCAGGAGTCTCTTAAAGTGCCTTTCTAAATTAAAAGGCTTCAAACAATTTAAGTGCATTTTTTGACCAAATATATATGTGAATGGAATCATATATATATATATATATGGATATATGGAGTCATATATATATATATATATATATATCAGAAAATATTTGGACCTGCAAACCTATGGTTCTATAAAAAAGAAAGGCACCAAAGAGAAAAGTGTCCCCACTGTGGATTACAAGGTTATGGGACAGGTCACTAGGAACAGGGAATAAACTCACTGTTAGGTTTGGTCTGTAAATTATGCACCTTTCAGGAAAGGAGGTTTAAGGTCTCTTCACTCAAGGGTTTTTTTCCCATCCATTTTGCTATTAATTCTTAACTCTTGGTAGGCAGTTCTTTAATGAGGTTGTTTGTAGCAGGTTAATTTTCTCCAATCTACTGAGCTCCTCATTTTCCCTTTTAAGTGCACTGCTGCCTAGAGCTTTCAGAATTGTCCATACTAGAAGAAAACAGAATAAACATGGTGAAGTTCCCTGGGTGGGCTGGGAATTAAAGGCGTTATGTGGACAGATAAACAGAGGGCCTAGGACAGATGGGAGTGGGAGGGCAGGAGCCAGGCTGAGTTGAGGGCAAGAGGGAGAGAATTCGGTCTTAGGAGAGCAATGACCCTAGGAGTGTAATATATTAAATATTGCAGCGATCGATTTCAATACCCCAAGTGGACACGGGAATAAAAATTCACCAACAAGCTGAAGTGATTAGGAATGCTTTGTTGCGAGGGGAAAAATGTGATTTTCTTCAAATCCTTTTTGTTCAGGTTAGAAGAGGCCCAGACAATCCAAGTGTAAGCCCCAGACTCCCAGTTTGGGATATAACCCTAAAGGTTAGTCATAGCTCAATGGCACTTCTGCATAGTGGAAAGATGAGCTGTGTACCAAGGAGGATTAAATAGCAGCCACAATTATGGGCTGGCGACTCCAGGAGCTTTCCTCCCAAGTCAGAGAAGAGGACATTTTGGAGAGCTGAGCTTTTCCTGTGAGTTAGTCTTTGTTTCAGTACTGGGACAAAGCAGCGGCTTGTACAATTCTTCTTTCATTAAAATCCCTGCGAAAAATGCACAATATGGTTTACAGAAGGTTAATCACCATAGTGGGATGTGGAAACAGCATTTTGTGTTATGAAGGAGAAAAATATTTTCTAAGTGTCATTCTGGGAGCGAAAGTATGAATTTGTCATACATGTAGACACAAACACCTGCTACCACATGTGATTTTATTAGTGATTTCAGAACTGAGGGGGATTCTTACTCTTAGATACTCATGCCATGAACGGTTTGTTCACTCTCCAAGTCCAGGAATCTGCTTAGGGATTTGGGGTAGTCATTGTGGAGGCTGCTTGGAGCAGGGGGATTGTTTTCAGTCACAGACTAATGGGCAAAGCCTGGACTCTACACACTGGGGACACCAAGTCTGCTGCTAGGGACACATTGCTGGATGCCTCCAGGTAGCCGCAGCAGCTACTGCAGCTGCCTCCTCTTTCAGTGTGGCCAGGCTACAAATCTGGGAAAGAAATGCAGCACCATACAAAGGATTCCTTTAATGAGGAAGAGTTCCTCAGACTGATGATGTGCTAGTGCTGCTACTCTGGTTTGTCTTCCCTTTAAGTGTTTCTTTACGTGATAACTGGGCATTGGAAACGGTACACCCCACCCCCACCCCCACCCACCCCTGCACAGCACTCCTTGGTAACCCAGACACAGACTTCTATTTTACCCTGGTGGATAAGTAAGGATGGCATAGAAGGTCTGAGTCAAGCTGAATTTCTGAGTTGGGCAGAAGCAAGCCTCTCTACATCCTCCCCCTCCCCATGCACACATAAAAATTCTTCCTTCTTCGTCATCAGTAGTCCAGGCTTCTATTCATCACCGTGATGAGTAGTTCTCACTTGCAATATGGCCCAGAGGACCAGCTGTATTTCTGTGTGAGCATCTCCCCATCATGGAATGGACCAGGCAAGAGAAGGAACCCTAAGCTTCCCCATTTCTTTAAATCTAATACAGGCTGAACATGGTGGGTTAAGGCTGAGATTGGTTGTACCACAGAGCACTTAGGTTCCTGCAGCTTGAATCTCCCAGGCTTTCTGTGCAGCGCACAGTGACTACGGGGAGGCTATTATGTCCTATAAAGCTGTTTATCTCTCTTAAGCTACATGGCTGCTTCCTCTCTTCAGGTTGTGTCCACCCAGGTTCAGGTGTGAAATATCACTCAAAGCAGTGACCTTGAGAAGGTACTTATTAAGACCAGTTATCTCTTCCTTAATGTGGGGAAGGCTGATTTGGGGGAATTTGAGTAAGATAGTTCTTATGCCCTGTTGTGGATCCCATTTTGCCATCTTTTATTTTGTACCTCCCTGGTCCCTTTCTACTTCCGCTTCCTCTTTCCTTCTTTCATCCTCTTCCTCTCTATTTTGAATCATATGAGAAGAATATGTATAAGGTGAGGACCTGCTGAAGCTGAATCCAGGGCAGGGAGGGGNGTATGGAGATTTCTGGTCTTATGTGACTCTTGAGTAATCTGGAGAGAAGGGATCTCCTGGGGGAAGATACGTGGTGGGGGCCTTTCTTCCCAGGTCACTGAATGCAGGGCCAAGCTCTGAACAGACTCCTGAAGGCCTGTTTGATANGGGTACCTGTTGCTTGAAGTGTCTGAGGAACCTTTGGGTCCCTAACCTATTGTAAATCTTGGGGTTGTGTTTGGCTCTCCATGGGGCTTCTGGATTCACCTGTCATTATGATCGCTGCCCAGAGTTGTTGACAAACCTCCACAATGTGTGTCTGTACAAGGGCGCTTAAGGTTCACTGATCTGTATGTAGAACTTTACAAAACTGCAAATAAGCGAAACTTTGCCTATTCTTGTGAAGGGAGATACAAGTTGGTACTTAACGTGGAAGCAGGAGAAAGGGGGTGGCATTCAGGCCAAAAGCCCCACTATAATCTCCAGAACAATTTCATTTCCTCTGTAGCACTCTGGCTCAGGCCTCAGAAAGGTCAGGGAGGAGATGGAACTGAAGGATGGGATGGGGTAGGGTGAGGGGCTAGGCCCTCAGCCAGGTCGCAGGTGAGAGCTGAGCAGGGCGGTGCCAAGGCAACTAGAAGGAAGGTCGAAGAACGGGGGAGGGGCGGAAGCCTTTGGCTTCTTCCAGAGGGGTTTTTCCTCTGGAATTCGTACAGCCCGCCTCCGGGGCAGCTTGCTAGGCTCTCCCCCGCCCCTTTTCGCGGAGCTGGTCGCAGGGAGCTCGGGTTTCCTCCAAGACCCTGGGGCCTCTGGCCAGCGGCTTTCAGCTCGTAGGGAGAACAGGCCTTTCCCGCTTGCTGAGAAAGGGAAAAGCGCATGCGGCGCGGGCTCGGCATGCAGCACGCGCGTCTGTGCCCGGGGAGCCCGATCCTCTTGGAGGAGCCCAGTGGCCTTCGGTCAGCTGTGTAAAGCTCGACCTGCAGAGCCGGCTGGAGCCTGGGGTCCGGGGTCCCACCACCGCCCTCCGAGACCTCCGCGCCTGGCGCCGCTGCTCGGAAGCCGCGGATAGTAGAAACGTGCAGGCCGCGGGAAGCNTTCCCTCTGTCTTCCGAAGAGGAGCCTGGGATTTTTTTTTTTTAAACCATTTACTTTAAAGTGATCGATCACGTCCCACCCGATAGTGGTTCCATCTTCTGTTCCCACTTCTGCGGCCTTCGCTTTTCACCTCGCCTCTAAGTATGCGCGGAGGACGCGCGCGCCGTGTTCGTGTGGCGAAGGGTGCTGTAAGCGCCAGCAGCCCGAGCCTGCTCGGCCGTCGCGTTTGCAGAAATTCCGATATAAGAACCCAGAGCTAGAGGATTGAGAGGGTTGATTCGTGCTTCCTTGCCCATAACCCTGTAGGTGAGAGTCTCCATCGATCGCTTTTCCCCTGACATCTGTCCCTGCACGCCTGCCTCCCTGCAAGGAGGTCCTCGCAGGAGCCGGGCTCCATACCGGTGCCTTCAGGGAACTGAGGATAAAGGCTCGAGTCCTCCATGAATTAAGTTGATTATTAATTTGGGTTGTTTGGAGCTGGTAACACTCCTGACGCCTTCGGCTTTGGGAATTGTCGCNAGGCGGGGACGCGGGCATGAATGACCCAGGGTTGTAACTGGGAAAAGCGAGTGGCAGAGACGCTCTGACGCCTGAGTGGTCAGGGGAGAGAGCTTCCCAGTGAAGCTTAGCTCTTCCTCGCTCCCAAATAAATTCTTAGTTAACTAGTGTAAACACATTAGTATTATTAAATGAGTGAAACATAGGGGGTTGGATGTGGGGGCATGTCAACTGGACCCCGACCCCATGATACTTTCCCAGATGACAAATCAGTACGCTTCCAACACGAAAATAGAAATGTAACATTCGACTGGACGAATTAATTTTTGACGGATTTACGGTATGATTTTCTTTCAGGAGGTATTCATTGCTTCTTTCTATCCACAGTGCGGTCCAAAGACAGAAATATAAACAAGCACTCTGCCTTGCCCAAGCCCCTTAACAGTATCTCCCAAAGAAAGATCAAGACACTTTGTGAATTTTCCCCAGATAATGCCTCATATTCCGAATGACTGATCAGAGAACTCTGGTATTGTTCAATAAAATGAGAGGAAGGCGAGTGACGTGGGAGCCGAACAATGGCGTTTCTGAATCAGTTTGCTTGATTGACATTTGGGAGCTTCATGACCGCAGGGAATAGGACTCATTACGGTGAATGCACCAAAACATCAACCGAGATTAGAACTCTAGATCCTGTTTTAATCCCATTTCAGCCTAAATTATAGTGGGAAAATATAAGATCCAAGAGAAGAGAATTACGCCAGCATATACTGACCTAAAGTTTTAATTGTAGTAAAAGGGAAATTGAAGTGTGAAACTGAACTACTTTCCAACCATTTCAGGACTAGTGCTGACAATTAAGCAGGATGCTTGGATATGGTAGGGTAGGTACTAAGAATATTAATGTGGTATGAAATACTTCATACTTACTTGGGGTGACACATGTTTGGAGGAAGGTATAGGAGGACTTTTTTTTTTCTTTGTAAGAGAAAAATATCATAGCCCGTCTAGTGGTTAAAAACCAGGGCCATTAGCAAATTCATGGTGAGAAATAACCAGACACTTTAAAGCTAGAGTTTAAATATCCATTGTTATTTGGAAGACCTTATTACTTTGGAGAGGATTTTTATATTAATGCCAAAAGTTGTGTTAACACTAAGTTTAGCCCAGGAAATTGCAATAGCTGTTTCTCAGTTCATGTTGGAGAGGGGGAACGTGTTTTGCAGTCTGTTTTAATAACAGAAAAGTGTAAGCTAATGCAGGTTGTGGGTTNGATCAGAGTCTGGTGTGTGGCAACCATTCCGTACAAAACATTTGATTCTTCAGTGGAATCCATCTTCAAACCTTAGAAACTTAAAATACTGGAAGTCTTAGGAATCATGTATTAAGCTGAACTAATCGACTCCAGTAGGAAGACAAAGCAATAGAAGATAGTTACATTCTTGTATTTTAGTAGGTAAATTACAGCAAAGGAAAAATGTAATAGGATATGAAAATAGAGCAAATTTATTACAAATAATGGAACAGAAAGGGTTGCTACATGATATAGCTTCACTATCATTTTGAGGGGTGGGTTTTAATGAGAAGCCTCTGTTGCATGGGAACTAGGAATCGTAAGAATTATTTTTGCATTAAGAAGGGACTAAAATTAATTATTAGAAGCTCAGTAATCACCAAATAAACTCCGAGCTTTGAGGTTAAAAACAGAAGACTATCTCCATGTTCAATTATACAGTATCAATTACTAATACAACCGATGTTTCAGTGTCTCAGCGCTACCAGATACCATCTTCTATGGAGATACCTTGGTATTAATTAATGACTTCTTTATTCTCATTATTCACAAGGAAAAATAGGGGTCGTGTCACATTAAAATTAAGATTATCTTAGTTTATCTAGGCTCTTAAACAAAGATCATTCAAACTAATTATATTTTGAATTAACAGAGGTAGGCAATTTATCGCTTAACTTTTTTTCAAAGACGGGAAAATAAAGACCAGAAATAAGCAGAGTTTCATTTTAAAGACAGAAAGAAGCAAACATGTTCTGACTTTTGCAGTATTTCCCTTGCTAAAGGGGGAATGAGGGAACTGTAAAAGACGTGACTTTGCAAAGTCAAGTCCTTCTTAAAAGACTTGGATCGAAATTCTTGCTATGCAACAAGGATTCAAGTTTGATTAATTTTCTGCAAGCGACGTGACAGCGGTGTTTTAAAAGATTAATTAAAATTGAAGTGATACTGAGCAGGAATTCAACCTGCAGAGGCGTCCCTGGCGCCTCGGCGGGGGCGGGGGGGGTGCTTTGCAAGCGAGTCCCAAGCCCGAACTGCGGGCTTTCCCGAGCCTGGGACGCAATTCCCCGTCTCCTAGAGAGGAACGCGGAATTTGGCAGGGCGCCCGTCTGGCCGCCTGGCATCCCGAGCTGGCCGCCAGTTCTCGGGGGTGGGGACGGGGTGTGTCCCCCGGAACCCGCTGCGGAGAGAACTGCTAGCGCGCCTTTAGACCAGCCAGTGAGGACCTGGGTCAAGCTAAGAGGCGGGAGGGGGCTCCAGGAAGCCTGGAGCTGATAGCCACAGGCCGCGCCGCTACTCCAGCAGCAGCATCTACTTGGTGACTCTCTGCTTGTAAGGAACCCTCCCCCCACACCCAGCCGAGCGCAAACGTGCTGGAGTGCAGGGAGTGTGGATGGCACTCTAAGGAGATTCGTGCACTGAGGCTGGGGAGAGCTCGGCCGTGCTGCCGCTGCTGGGCCCAGATCCCGGGCCTGGATAAGCAGTGCTACTTGGTCGCCTCGGACCCGGGACCCATAGTAGCCATTTACTGTGCAGTTGCCCTCCCATCCCCTGCAGTTTCCCGCTCTTAGCTCCCCTCCCCCACATCCTGCTCCTCGCGCTTTATTCGGTGAGACGCCTCCATCTGAGTAAGAAATTAAGCTGAACACAATTGTAACTGTACTCAGGGAGACACAATCGCCCAAGCCCTTGGGGTCACGCGCGGCAGAGAGGCGACGCGGGTGGCGCCGCCGAGGGTGGTGTGGTGAGGGGAGAGCTTTCGTTTGCAATCAGACTCTCCCGGGCGCGAAATACACTGTCCCATTCTCCCCACTGGGGACCTTGGATCCTCACTACGAGAGGCCGCGCCGCGCCTCGCTGCCGGGACCCTGCGCCCAAGGTCCGAGGATGTCCCTAGCGACCTGCGGCGGGCGCTGGAGGTTCCGGCCCAAAAGGGGCCCTGGGACTTCTCAGAGCCGGGAAGTAGACGTGGTTTCTCTCGCCTCGGGCGTCAGTCTTTACCCATCCTCTTCCTGGAGACCCGGGAGGCGGAGACGTGGAAAGAGAGGAGGAAAAGCCCGCCCGGAGCTGCCTAAGTCAATGGGCGGTGGGGCGCAGGGGACTCTAAGGGCGAGGGCTGCGGGTCGGAAGCCAGGCGACAATCCATCCCTTCCCCTCCGCGTGCAGCAGGGGCACCTCCTCCCTGGGGAACCCACCCAGCCGCTCCCAACCTGGAGAACAAAGGGTCTGGGAAGCACGGTCGGGGTCGGAGAACAGAGGTGGAGGGAGGCAGGAAGGCAGGCGGTGGGGGCAGGGGAGGGCGCCTGCCTGCACTTCCTCTCTGGGCCGAATGATGGAAAGCTCCACGCAGCAAGCGCCTCACTGAGGCTGCTTCTCAGTCCAGAAGAGCTCNGGGTTCCTTACCTAACGGCGGCACTCGCGCCCTTCCTCCCTTAGCGTCCCCACCCCCACCGGGGACCAAGGCCAGGAAGCTGCGGAGCCTGCTGTGCCTTGGCGCGGGAGGAACCGCGAGGCAGCAGCGCCCCCTGCAGGTGTCAGGCTTTCCCGGACTCTTAAAGTGGAACCCGTCTGATTCTCCATCGCGTTAACGGCTGTGGGTGGCGGCGGATAGTCCCTGNTCCACCCTCCTACTCAAGTGTCCCCTAAGCAAAACGGGCCTGACGGTTCAGAACCCCGGAGTCTATTGCTTACTGCTGCTATTTTTCTGGACCCTTGGCCCCACCACTGCAGGACCTCTTTTGTGGATGCCCCACTATGGATCTCGACAAGTCATACTGATAATTCCCTGCAATGTAAGAAGATGCTTAAATCCCGCGCCGAGGCGGTAAGACCAGAAGGGTGTTTCTGTAACTGGAAAGCAAACTTTCACTTTTGTTTATTAAACGTAGAAGCAAAGGGTCACCAAGGGTTGACATGAGCATGGGATGAGACTGGCCAATCCCGGAATCTTCTCATTCTCTGCAAACTCGTGGACAGGTGCACGTGGGGGGAACCACGTCTCGTGCATCTCAGCTTCAGCAAACTCAGCTCGGATGTTTTATCCTTTTATTTTTCTTCCTTGAACCGACTGGTAAGCATATGAGAACTCAACGCCTCTTGGAAGTGTCCTCCACGAACTCCAGATTCTTGGAGGAAAACCTATGAACAAGAAAGAAACAAGCAAGCAGGTTTCCGCGTGGTCTCAGTTAATTCCCTCTGGACCCTTTCCTGGCGGCGCCCTAGACTCTGGCACATCCAGGACCTAGGAGTCGCGGAGGAGAGCTAGGACGCGAGCGCGCAAGGGCTTGAAGGCCGGCTGCTGGCTCTGGGCGTGCGGATCATCCACACCGTGGGAACTCCCCTCCCCCTGGGCACTGGGCCTGGGCTCCGCCCCGCGGGGTGGGAGGCCGACGGTCCCCGGGGTGGGTGCTGGCGCCGGAGAAGCAGAGTCCACGCGCTAGGCAGCTGTGGGCGAAGCTCGCCTGGGCAGGTGCCGCGGGGTCAGACCCGCCCCGGGGGTTGCAAACCGCAAGCGAAAGTCGAGAAGGGCAGGAGCTTGCCCACTAATCCGTTTTACACTGTGAAAACCGCAGGCCTGTCGCCTAAGAGGCAACTTTTTAATTTGGAAGCACATGGAGGGAAGAGAAAAAAAATTAACATGCGAGCACACTTCCTTTCCTCCTTTCCTTACCCGTCGTGAGCTACCCCCGCCCCCATCCCCTTCACACTTTTCAGCAAAAAGCTATCGTTCTGGTAGAAAGGGAAACTGATCTGCACTTTGGATTGTAGGGGAGACTTGGGCACGTAGGGAGCCCGGCGGGGATCCAGGAACACGCTGCAGCCCTGACTGCCAGGTTCTTCCCGGACTTCTCACCCGGGTGCCGCGGGTCAGCTCAGGCCACGTGCTCCAGGCAAGCCCCATCCAGTACTTTTTCGCTGTGACTGGAGAGCAGTGGGCAGCATTTGAGTGTTGGTATTCCTTGAGAGCGCCTGCTCGGTCGGTGGATCTACCGGAAGGGTAGGGATTTGGGTTGGCTCNACTATGCAGGGGCTCTGAGCATCTACCTACGTGAGGACCAGAAGAAACACTCACAGACTCGTCTCACAGCTTTCCATGGGAAAACTACCAAAGTTGTTAGGTGACTCACACAGCCAAACTCTATTTACCGCGTGCGGACCTGAGGTGTTTAGGCCCTTGAAGGAACCGCCAGAGACAGGAGGAGAGCAGCAAAGGGTCGAGTGGGGAACGCTGAGGGTCAAGTGAGCAAGTCCCAGGATAGTGGGTCACTTCTTCCCACGTTCCTCGTAAGGGTCCTTTTTAGGAACTCTCACGGCCCAAATATGTGCTCATGGCGATAGAAAGAGAAGGAAGGCAAAAGAAAGCCTGGAGAATGGCCTTTATTTAAAAAGTAAAACCGAGATAAATTACTTGGTGAAATTGTGGAGAGGNGGAGGGAAAGATGGATGGTGGTGGTGGCTCACTTCTTTTTGTTCTTTGAAACCTAGAACATTTTTAAAATTCAAAATGTTATAGGGGCAGGAGGTCTTGTAACATGTTTGTACAATTGAGAGGTACTGCTCAATTCATTAAGAAAACATTTGCTAGGTCCCTGTGTGAAGATCAACTAATTTTGATATAAAGCAAAACTTGGATCTCAATTTCATTAACAGAAAATGTCTATAGTACTTTTTGTACTCTGGTCTATTTATAGGACAAGAGATAATAAATTTAAATGAGATAACTCATGCATTTGTGACCCTCACNCCCCAACACACACTGGTGTGTTTGTGTAATCACATATGAGCGTGCACAGCCCAGTACACATGCNCAGACTTTGTGTAGACTTACGTTATTTGTCAGTCCAGGCCTGTGTTTCGGTTTTCACTGAAGTTGGGACTTACTTTGTTTCTGTCTGTATGCACTTTATTATAAAGATCATTTGTTAGCAAATAAAATGACTGTCTTTGCTCTAAATTTATTTCTTTGTAACTAAAAGGGAAATAACATTCCTGAACTGTTCAANCCACGATTTTGTATCAAAATATCAAAAGATATTGAAAAGTATGCCACAGTCGTTCCAAATGTTCAGAAAGATGGCTTCCCATTTGTAGTNATTTTGTAAAGTTACATCATGGTAATTGAAAATGACTACCCAGTGTGTGCATCCCATAAAGACAGGCTTATTCACTTTGCTATATGCCACCAACAACTTAAAACTATTTGGTTTAAATTACTTAAGTATTGTCTACAGAAAAAAGGGTTGGAAAATTAGGAACTGTGCATTTTTTGTGTTTTGGGCCTTTTAATTAATTTTAATTTGTGTGTGTGTGTGTGTGTGTGTGTGTGTTGGACACGATTCAAGAATCCCTAAATGGTCTTGTAAGACAATGTATGGTTGTTTACAAAATTATATCCCCAAGTGATATTTTAGTGAAGCTGAATGAATGCAGGTACAACTATTAAGTGTTTTTTTTTCCTTTCTCACAAGTATAAGGCATATAAGAACTCCAGCTCATGCACTTTAATTTGTTTCATAATAGGAAAACTGATGCTGATTTTCTCGGGGCATCTTAGTTATCAGAAGGGATGATGCCAAAATCATGTGATAAGCATCGCTTTTCCTATCTCATGATTGTCTACATGAGATTCTATCATAGGAAATATGCAAGAATATTATATTTGCTTCAGATGCTTGAAAACACAATACACTATAAAGTACTGAAAATATGATTCCAGCTTGACAATATCTTAGAAGTGGCCCATGTATCTCTTTTTGAAATGACTTTAATAATGACTGNCTTTAATAATGTCGGGGAGGAAGGATTTCAATGGCAGGCAAGCAGTGATGAATGAACAGGAGGAACAATGAAGCTATTGACAAAACATGCTAACTTTTAGAATTCTATCTAAATTATTACTTTTCTTTCCAGTGCAGAGGGAGACATGCAAGTGTATCAATGTTCATCAAACTCGGGGTAATAAAAATGTGAGTGACAGTCAATGGCCTGTGACTGTAATATGATTGTTAGTGTAGGTNAGCGAAGGCANTGGGGCGTTTGTTCTTGTTTAAGAAAGCTCAGTGGTCCACAGTTGAGATGAGGAGTTTGTAGACAATGGAGGCCAGGAAGGAGACGGAAGGAAGGAGGCTAGCAAAAGAATAGAGCAAATTCNATAATTACAAAAGATTTGTTTTCTGTTTTAGATTTGACTCTTGTCGATTGTCCCTGCTAGTTATTTAGATGAAATAAATGGAATATCACTTAATAGACAGAGGCCTTGATACAATTTCCTCTCCAAAGATCTGATCCCTAGCATCCGAAGGCAACGAATTCAAGTTAGTATTGAACTTGAATTTGTTCTGCCGGAGTGAAAATTGGTTCCATTAGGCATCAGTCACAGAACTCTTGGAGACCTGGCTGGCGTGTGGCTATGATCTCTCCAACCAGCTGTAACAATGAAGCCTTAAGTAATGCTGGGTGTGCTCTGGGAAACCATCCAGGGCTGCTGGATTGTTTTTTAAATTAAAGTTTCCTAATTTTATAGTCTTCATAAATCTGAACNAAGTTTAATTAAGGTCATCTGGGTGGGTAAAGCTTTAAGAAGTGACCACTTAGAGGACACACAATATTTGGAATAACTTAAAACATGAAATATTGTGTTACATACTGTCTTTCACAGGGGCTCTTTCCTTAGCATTTTTTTTCTTACCCACTTACCCATACTTCTACCTCCTTCTCATTGCAGATTTATAGTTCTCTGGGGGAAACCCTGGAAGAAGTAGTATATCAGACAGATATACTATCCAAAAGCTTAAAAGTTAGTGTCTGACTAGATAAATAAAAATCTAAACAATAGCTGCAAGAAAGAGAAAAAAAATCAGTTTTATCTTAGGTGAAAAAATATGCCCAATATGTTAAGAGAAATAAAAAAAAATTGCATGTCATCTACAAGTTCATAATTTAGGGGCTGGAAATGTAGTTCAGTTGGTAGAGCATTTGCCTGGCATACAGGGGCTTTGAGTTTTATTCCAGGACCACAGAAAAGCAGTGTGTATGCCTGTAATCCCAGCCTTCCCACCCAGAGGGGGAGGCAAAATCAGAAACTGAAGGTCATAGTGCATTTGAGGCCAGCCTAGCATACAAACAGGGACAAAATTTTTATTTTACCTGTAGACTTATGAACTGAACATATTTTTAGAAATGAATATATTGATTAGAAACTGTGGTATAGCCCCATTATTAAAGTATTTGATAGCTGTTATGAAATGAATAAATATGAGAATTTCAAAATTACTAATGAGAAATGATATTCAACTCAATAGAAAAGTGACATAGTTTTAAATTCTCTTTATCATTTAAATTTATTTTCTATTTTGAGCAGAAAATTTGTAAATTTATTATTTTTATATCAATTTCTCCTTTTTATGTGCTTGGTTTATTTCCTTGTGAACAAATACTACTAACTAAGTTAACAGCACCAAACAAATCATGAAATCTCATAGGTAGGGGCTGGAGAGGCAGCTCGGTGGTTATGAGCACTTTTTGCTGTTGTAGAAGAACCAGGTTCAGTTTCCAGCATGCACGTGGCAGCTCACAGCTATTTGTACCTCCAAGCTCCAGGGCCGCCATGCCCTCTTCATCACCTCCTGGAGCACCAAGCACACAGGTGATACATGTACATATGTGCAGGTCAAAAATTCATTCATAAAATAAAACTAGGGTTAAAAAAATCTCATAGGTAATGTTTTGGCAATAGATAGAATTTAAATTTTGACATATTTTAATAACTTACTCTGTGTGTGTGTGTGTGTGTGTGTGTGTGTGTGTGTGTGTGTGGTCCTGGGTATCAAACCCAGGGCCTTATGCATACTCTACCAACTGACCTACATCCCAAGTTTCTTCATTAGAATAGATTTTTAACTTCTTTTGTCTACAATGGCAGATACCAGTGTTTTCTTTTCATTCTTTCTGTTTTGGTTTTCCAAACAGGGTTTCTCTGTGTAGCTTTGGCCGTCCTGGAACTAGCTCTGTAGACCAGGCTGGCCTTAAACTCACAGAGATCCACCTGCCTCTGCCTCCCAAGTGCTGGGATCAAAGATGTGCACCATCACTGCCCAGACAG
>LZPO01107910.1:334530-347270 GCA_001675575.1 Neotoma lepida
ACACACACACACACACACACACACCCCTAAAAACATGTTAACCCCACCTCCCTCATAATTGTAAAAGTCTTAACTGGAAAAAAAACAACCCAAGAGCAGAGAGTGCTTCATTATCCGATCTGTGAAGGGCCTTCCAGGCTCAAGTTTCTCTTTATAATCCATTCTTCAGCTGACTGCAAGAGTTATCTTTCTAAAACACAAATCCTATCCCCAGCTTGAATGTCACCTCCAGAATAAAATCTAAGTGATTTAGCATAAGGTCCGGAGGCCTCTGGAATTCTAGCTTCCCCCAGGACTGTGTGTTTTTTCCATTCTTTCCCCTGTGTCATCCCCACCTGCCCTTCGTCCTCGAGCGAGGCTGTTCTGAATTCTTCCTATTCCACTTCTTTCCAAGTTCACCTGTTGAGTGAGGATCTTGTCAAGGACAATTTCTGAGGACTTTTCTACTCTTTCTCATAAAGAACCTTTTCCAGGGGAANGAGAGGTTTTATTGTTCCTGTTCTGTGTTTTCAGAGCTTTTGTTGAAACCCATAACTAGAGCATACTGGGCAAACACTCTACAACTTAGCTATTTGCCCAGCAACATTTAGACAGTTTTAAAGTGTTCCTATCTTGAGTTTTAATGCTAAATAATTTTTTTTTAAATTAACTTATTTATTTTATGTGCATTGGTGTGAAGGTGTCAGATCCCCTGGAACTGGAACTACAAACTGCTGTGAGCTGCCATGTGGGTGCTGGGAATTGAACCGGGGTTGTCTGGAAGAGCAGCCAGTGCTCTTAACCACTGAGCCATCTCTCCAGCCCCAATTCTAAATAATTTAAGGATATCATTCTGATTTTCCCAGAAGGCCGTAAAACATCAAGTGTGTGTGCATGTGTGTACACTTTCAATGCTTGAAGTTGTTACCTGGTGTTTTCCTCCCTTGCTCTCCACTCTATTGAGGCAGAGTCTCTGGCTGAACCTAGCCTAAATAGCGAGCTTGCTCTGGGGATCCCTGTCTCTGCCTACTGTGTGCTGAGATTACAGGTAGGCTGCCATTCCTACTCAACTTTTCCATGAGAGCTGAGATTCTTCAGTTTGTACAGCAAGTACTTTACCCACTGAGTAAATCATGTCCTCAGCTCAGTTTTAAGGGTCTGAATTCTTATCTTCTCTTTTTACCTACTATTACCCAAATCTCAGCAAAAAATAAACAATTTTTTAAAAGTTTTCATAAATTTTTATGAAAAGTTGTGTTCTTAGGAATGGTAGCAGCTTTAATATATAGTAGTTGATCGACTCCAGGAAGCATTCCAACTCCAAAGTCTCCTTANTCTCACTCTGAAGAACCGTCTGCCATTTAAACTGGGTGGATTTCATAGAGCACAGCAGTTCAGCTGTTTTTCTATAAAAATTATTTTTAAAAAATCTGGGTGACCTTTCTTTGCCCTCAAATAACTTTCAGAATAGTTAGACATAAAACCTTCAAACTCTACATATTCACAGCCCTCTGAGGAATACAATGGTCGTTAGTTTGAGGAGAAGTTTAGTATTTTTTGAGCTGGATAGCTCTAATGTTACATGTTTGTACATGCTTGGTATGTGACTCTTCATCTGCTGACGAAAATTGATATGAGACTTTCATATCATATATGTAGACACTTTAAAAAATTTTACCTTATTTACCATGTCATAGATGTTACAAAGACATAAGAAATTTATGCGATAACTTTTATATTGAAGTTAAAACTTTACATTTGTTAAGCAGTATAAAAACTGAAATCCTACTATGACATTTCAGAGGCCAGACAGAATGCCTTATGGTGTTGACACCCCCAAAAATGATCTCAGTTCTGTCCACATTCCATCACAGGAGGCTGGGTATTCTTATATTCCATGGTAAGGAGTCTTTGTGAAGCTTCATGAAAGATTTTTTAAAAAGACTTTCTTTTGTTCTATACGTATGAGTATTTGCCTACACGTATGTATGTGTACCATGTGTGTGCCTGGTGCTTGTGGAGGCCAGAGAGGTTGTCAGAACCCTTGGAACTGTGGTTACTGATGCTTGTGAGCATCAACCCCTCTTCCACCTTACTAATTGAGGCAGAGCTCAGAGCTCACAGATGTAGCTCGTCTTGCTGACCAGCTTGTTCCAGGGATTCCCTGTCTCGACAGGTAGGTCACCAGGCCCACCTGATGTTTATGTGGGTTCTGGGGATCTAACTGTGTCCTCCCTACTTGTGCAGCAAGCACTTTAACCAGTGAGCTACTTCCCCAGCTCCCAAAGTCTCACTGTTGAATGGCCCTCAGCTTGTGGATCCAATCATTGTGTTAATCATTGGTAGATTCACAGTTTGCTATCCCACTGAGAAGTGATGGAAACTGGATGGAGAGCCTGGCTGGAAGAAGCTGGTGACTGGGAGAGGGCCTTTGGAGAGTGGCCCTTGTTCTTGGCCCCGTGCTGTCTTCCTCCTTCTGCATAGTGAGCAGCTCTGCTCTACTATGTCCTCTGTGCCATGAGGTTCTCACCACAGGCCTGCTGGAAGAGGAGCAAGTAACCATGGACTAAAACCCCTGAAATCATGAGTCAAAACCAATCTTCCTTTAAATAGTCTCTTTCAGATATTATGTGGCAGTGATGGAAGGCTAACATATAATTAATTTATATGTATAATTAATTTATATGTAATTCCTTAGTCCCTGCTACATTGCCCCTGAATGTTTGACTCTTATTCAAAATGCAAGACCCTTGAATCATTGTCTCTGATGGTTTGGTTCTATTTGGTTCTACATTCATCTTCCAGCCTAGAATGGAAAGAGCTCTCTGCTGTGGTTAGCTCCAGGGTACTTACTGCACCCTCCATTACTGGCTTCTGTAAGGGCTTCAAGTTCCACCTCTTAGTATCTCACCATGTGACTATATTTGGGGAAATATTATTTTTTAACTAATTGTTTTAATTGCTATTATTAATTGATTATTTTATGTGCATGAGTGTTCTACATGCATGCTTGGTGCCCACAGATANCAGAAGAGGCCTCCGATACCCTGGAACTAGACTTAAAGACAGTTCTAAGCAGCCATGTGGATGCTCAGAATTGAACCAAGATTCTCTGCAAGAACAGCAAATGCTCTTAACCACTTCTGGCACTCCAGCCCTGAGAGGTGTTATTGTTATTTACAGTGCTGGGGATTGAAGCCAGGCAGAGACAGTATCTTTGCCTCATGTTAAAATGAGAGCATTGAAGGTGGATTCTAGTTCCTTATGACTGGTGTTATGATTTGGACATGAAGTGTTCCTCCTAAAGGTTCATGCATTGACGTTTTGTCCCCATGAGCTGTTCGCACTGTTTTGAGAGGTTCTGGAAAGCTTATTAAGG
Source organism: Neotoma lepida (assembly GCA_001675575.1). Taxonomy (NCBI): domain Eukaryota; kingdom Metazoa; phylum Chordata; class Mammalia; order Rodentia; family Cricetidae; genus Neotoma; species Neotoma lepida. The sequence goes on from LZPO01107910.1 coordinate 337,889, forward strand.
AGGGTCCAGCTAGAGGAAGTAGGTCACTGTGGTGGATACTTGAGGGTATGTTGTGGAATATTACTTTAACTAGGCAAAGATCTGTTACATTTTTTTATGTTTATGAAAAGATGTGTTACTTTGCCTGCCTAAGGCACCTGATGGGTCTAATAAAAAGCTGAATGGCCAATAGTTAGGCAATACAGGGATAGACAGAGCTGGCAGATGGAGAGAATAAGTAGGAGGAGAAATCTAGGCTCGAGGGAGAAAAGGAAGAGAGAACGGGGAGAAACAGAGGGGCCAGCCAGCCAGACAGGGAGTAGGACATACAGAATGAAGGAAAGGTAAAAAGCCCCGAGGCAAAACATAGATGAAGAGAAACAGGTTAAAATAAGTTATAAGAGCTCGTGGGACAAGCATAAGATAAGCCTGAGCATTCATAATTAATAATATTCTCCATGTCATGACTTGGGAGCTAGTTGGTGGCCCAAGAAAAAGCCTGCTACAAGGGTATATTGTACCTGATCTGCTCTTATTTTTCTCCATTTTTTGTCTGTCATGAAGTGAACACTGCCCCACCTCCCCTACCCCCCCATCCCCCGCCTTCCACAAGCTCCAGTGCCATGATGTTTTCCCTCATAATGGGGAAACACAGAGCCTCATGACCACGGACCGAACCCTCTGAAATCATGAGTAATTCCTCTCATGATTTGTTCTTCGTGGGTTGTTTTGGTCAGATATGTTGGTCACAGTGAGGTAAGGGTACCTAATACACTGAATGTCCTTACAAAAAGGGTAAGCTTGAACACAGAGACAGGTGTACACAGAAGGAAGACAATGAAAGACCCTGAGAGAAGACTGTGCCCATGAATCTCCAACAGTCCTCAAAAGGAATTGACTCTAGGGCTTGTGGGATGGCTCAGGGGATAAAGGAGCTTGCCACCAAGACTAATGGCCTGAGTTTGATCTCTGAGACCCACAGGAGGGAGTGAAAGAGCAGACTCCTGCAAATGGTTGTCTAAACTTGATAACATTATATGGTGCACTTGTCCACATACATATGTAGCAGTTTAAGCTCCTGCTAACTTCTAATGGCCACTCTAGTAAACTGCTACAACACCTATAAATAATTCCTTCATGTAATGACATTAAATTATCCAGTTTGAGTGTCATCTGTTTCATATTGGAACTGACTAGGTTAGGACTATAGTTTATCTAGTTTTTTTAAAAACTATGTTTTTGTTTTATTTTGTTTGTTTGCTATTCTTTTATGCTACTGCTTACTGAACCTAGGGCCCTATTCTTGTTAGGCAAGAATTCTACCATTAAATTATATCCCAAACCCTAGGATTATATCAGCTTATGCCTTATTCACTCCAAGAATGTCCTGAGCCCCCTTTTCCCTTTTCAATGCTGGCTCCCCTGTGTCCGTGCCACTGCGATACACTCTAGCCCATATTCACAACAGTAACTATGTTGGCATAACATTTTGAACACACGCAGGATGCTTGGTTTAGAGCATTTTTCTAACATCAGCCCACACCTGCCTCTGTCCATCCTCGTGGGGTTGGGCTCTTCTGTAGTTACCTGGTCCCCATGATGCTGAGATTTATTTATCACTTTGACCAAAGTCATTCACGAATTGCTTGGCAACAGGCATTACCGGGCACGTGGATGAATGTAAACCAGTGGTTCTCAAGCTTTCTTTCTTTCTTTTTAAAGATTTATTTATTATGTATACAGAAGAGCGTGCCAGATCTTATTACAGATGGTTGTGAGCCACCATGTGGTTGCTGGGAATTGAACTCAGGACCTCTGGAAGAACAGTCAGTGCTCTTAACCTCTGAGCCACCTCTCCAGCTTGGTTCTCAAGCTTTCTAATGTTGTGACCCTTCAATACCTCATGTTGTGGTGACCCCCAACCATAAAATTATTTTTGTTGNTACTTCAGAACTATAATTTTGCTACTATTATAAGACGTAATGTAAATATCTGATATGCAACCTTTGGGAAAGGTTGTTCAACCCTAAAGGGGTCANAGCCACAGGTTGAGAACTACTGATGTAGATGGTAACCAATAACCTCATCATTGCCTATTGACAACACATTTGTTGGACGGAAATTTTTTTGTTGTATAGGGACAATATATTTGTCATAGTATTATACTTCAGGCCTTTGGTCTTCAAATTGCTATTGATTTATTCTCAGAAATTCCCTGAATCCAATTCTTTTTCACTTGAGACAGGTTCTTACTAGGTATTCCAGGCTAGCCTCAGACTTGTCATCTTCCAACTTCAACCTCCTAAGTGCTGGGATTACACATGTGTGCCATTATATACCTGGCCCATTCCCCCATCCCCCCATCCCCCTATGAATGACACCCAGGAAACTTTTGGTTTCCCTGGTGCTGTGAGATGTCTTTCTGTACACTGTGAATATATGTTCTTCTCATTGGTTAATAAATAAGCTGCTTTGGCCTATGGTAAGGCAGCTTAGAGGCAGGTGGGAAATCCAAGGAGAGACAGGAAAGAGAAAGGTGGAGTGAGAGAGATGCTAGCTGCCACTGAAGGAGCAGCAAGATGCCAGCAGACCAGTAATGCCACAGCCACATGGCAACTTATAGATTAATAGAAATGGGTTAAGTTATAAGAGCTAGCTAGCAAGAGCTTGCCATAGGCCATATAATTGGCAATTAATATTAAGCCTCTGAATGATTATTTTATAAGCAGCTGAGGGACCTTGGGGCCGGGCAGGACTGGAGAAAATTTACAGCTACACCCTAGCTTTCAAAAAGGGAACAAAAAGGGACCTGGAGATAGCTCAAGAGTACTTGACTAGCATGTATGGGACCCCAGATTCACACACATATACACACTAAGAAAGAACAAGAATACAAAAATGATTCATTGGCAGGGCCTTATGCTAGAAACAAAACAAAACACAATCTTCTCTGCCAAGTTAAGATTTAGCCATGTCAAAAGTAGTGAAATCAAGTTTCAGGGTCATCTGCCCACCCTAGATAACTAGCAGGGTAGATTTCAAACAGAATTAACCTAAGAAGCATGAATGGTTCAGGGGGAAAAATAGAGTTTAACAGCCTTGAGGGAAAATGTATCTAGAGATTAAAAACTCAATCTGTGGTACATTTGAGCCACTGAATGTGATTTGACTGTATAGCTCAATGGCCTGCTCCCCCAGCCACGGCCCTTCTTAAAGCAGGGCATTGCCGACAGTGCTTGTCATTTGGCTACCATTTTACCGTGACTTTCAAGATAATATGTCGTCCATTTTTAAATAACTTTTAACATGTTCATCTCTCTTTGACTGAGCACTTACAGCAAAATTGTTAGTGCTTATAGCTTGCTGTAGACAGTATTTATCCTGCTTTCCAGAGTCACTTTTATCAGTTGGGGGAAAAAAAAAACCCACTGTAGGATTTCTAGCCTTTTAGGCTAACATCTACTCTATTAGCTCCCAAAGAGGAGGACCATAAATAATCCCTCCATTTTGCAGCCTATGCTTTTAGCTGAGGCATTAATCATGGATGCTTTTCCTTTGCCTCATGAGAGAAACCAGTCTTGGAGTTTTAAGAATTTTGGTTTACAAAATATGTTTTTTAAGGTAGGCAGCCGTAGAGGCTGGAGATAGAAAGAGGGGGGCAGGCTCTGCTGGACATTTTGAGTGAAAAACCTTGGGAACAAATGGGTCTTTTCTTTCCAGGGCTGAGTGATACTTCAGAGATCTCTCTAGTAATAAATGTGGGGGGAGGGCTTCCTACTAACTCTTGCAGGTCAGAAGGGTACCATTTATTCCTTCTGCACCAATGCACTTGAGCCATCCCTTTGGCCCTTGAGCAACTGATGTGCACAGAAAGAGCTCAGTGTTTCCACCCGGTGCAGGGGGGAATTCAGAACACAATTAAGGCTGATGAACTGCCTTTCTATGAGGGCTTTTTGTGAAATTCACAAACATACTGTGGAGTTATTAATTGGGCACAGTGGTGAAGCCTGTCATCCCAACACTCAGGAAGCTGACTGCAGGGACCAGGAGATGGTGAGTTCAAGGCCAGCCTGGGGTATATGGTGACATTGTCTCAAAAAACCAAACTGGGGTGGGTGTTTATTACTACTATTATTTTTGTTGACATTGAATGGGAGGCATTCTTAGATACAATTTATTCAGTAAATAAGCATTTTCTTTTTCCTAAAAGGTGACCACTTTTTAAAAAAAAAGGTGGCAGGGCGTTGGTGGCGCACGCCTTTGATCCCAGCACTTGGGAGGCAGAGGCAAGCGGATCTCTGTGAGTTCTCTGTGTAACAGCCCTGACTGTCTTGGAACTCACTCTGTAGACCAGGCTGGCCTCAAACTCACAGAGATCTGCTTGCCTCTGCCTCCCAAGTGCTGGGAGTAAAGGTGTGAGCCACCACCATTCAGCTCTTTTCTTAGAATGATTTTTTTTTATTCATTTATCTGTCTCTGTCTTGTTCCTCTCTGTCTTTCTCCCTCCTCTGTGTGTCTGCATGTGTGATGTTTGTCATAAGTTTCAGGTGCTTAAAGAGGCCAGAAGAGAGTGCCTCCTGTCTAGTAAAAACATAAGCATCAAAAACTGTTTTAATTGGCATTGGAGAGATAGGTCAGTGGTTAAGGCACACGCACACATACAAGTGTTATTTAGTATATATATTATATATATAGTATATATATACACATACACACACATATATGCACTTATATTGCTGTGTGAGATGGCACATGCATGCATGTGCAAATACTCCAGAGGCTGACATAGGAAGTCTTGACTTTGAGGTCAGTCTGGACTACATAGTGAGACTATGTCTCAAAAACCCAAAACAAACAAAACAAAATAGAAAAACTCCAAACATACAAACGACAACAATTAAGGCTGAGTGTGGCAGCACAGGCCTTTAATCTCTGCGCTCCAGAGGCAGAGGCAGGTGGGTCTGAGTTCGAGGCCAGCTTGATCTACAGAGTGAGTTCCAGGACAGCCAGGGCTACACAGAGAAACCCTGTCTCAACAAAACAAAACAAAATTATAACAATTAACAACCTCCTCCTCCAAATAACAAATGAAAGAAAAGATGCCTTATTCAACTGTGAGTGGGAATGTAAATTAGTCTAGTCACTATGGAAATCAGTATGGAGGTTCTTCAATAAACTAAAAATAGATCTACCACATGATTTAGCTCTGCCCTTTCTGGGTATTTTCCTAAAGGAATCAGAGTCAGTGTATCGCAGAATTACATGAACATCCAATTTTATTACAGCACTGTTCTCAACAGCTAAGATATGGTACCAGCCTTGGTGTCCCTCAACAGATGAATGGGAAAAGAAAATGCAGTGTGTATACATAGTGGGTTTACATTCTACCATAAAGAGGAAGGAAACCATAGCCTTTCCAGGAGAATGGATGGAACTGGAAATCACTATGTCAAGCAAGATAAGCTGTAAGACAAGTGACATATTTTTCTCTCATGTGGAATCTTAAAAATAAAATAAAACAAACCATGCCATGAAAGCAGAAGGAGGTAAATACCAGAGGCAAGGGGGCATCTCAGGGGAGGGACGAGGAGGGTTATTGGATGAAAACAATGAGGACATGGCCGCTCTCAGGAATGGCTGAGGAGAAGGTTCATTGTAGAAATGAGGGAGAACACAGCCAGAGGCATCTGGAAGGGTCTAAACTGAACATGAACAGTAGAATAGAGCAGGCCATTGGATCAGGAGTAAGAGAGAAGAGATGGGGACAATGGGACAAAGAGAGGTCCAGGAGCAGAGCCAGCCAGGAGCCAGGATCAGGCTGGGGGAGGGGAAGTGGAAGCCTCATCCCTGAGAGGGAGAGGTTTGGGGTAGGGTGTGGGGAAGGAAGTGCTGGAAGGAGCCACAGCAACTGAGTGAGATCTAACATTCCAGCCTTTTTGTTGATAAGGAGTGACATAATCTCTCCTGTAACTACTTTCTGCTGAAATTGGGGTGCTTTTTTGTGTGTGTGTGGGGGACGGGCACAGTAAGGCTAGAATGATAGTGAAAAGGTAGGAGAGAGGAGTGCAGGCTGGGGACATCTGCCAGNCCACCTGAGGCTGGTAAAGTAAGGGCTACTTTGGGGCAGTCAGGGATGCAGAGGCTCAGTCTGGTTAGGGAATTCAGCCAGAAGCATCTAGGGTTGACAGGTTTGGAGTAGTCTGCTGTTGACTGGAAACCTACTGGGGCAGATAGAGACTAGGTAAAGTTAAGGATCTCGGGGAAAGTCTTTATCTTGGGTGCATCCTTGAAACTTTTAGGCTCATGGTCCTAGTAGTTGGGTGTGAGAATCCCCCAGGGGAGAGAGATAGATCACACCCTTAAAACTAGGCAATAGGCAGTGTTAGAATTCCTAGCTACTCCCCCAGCTACATGATCATGTGTGCACTGTCCAGTAGTCAGACAAGATGCTTAGTCATCCTAGGGCCTTACATCCTACTTAATCCGTGCACTGTGTGGTCATGTAATCTATGCACATGCGAGGCATAACTACATAAGGCCATATGTGCAGGTGTGGAGGGGGACCTATAACAGCAGGTTCCACCTATTCCTCTCCTCTCTTCCTGCACTGTCATTCCACAGGCCTATGCATGCCCCTCTGTTCCCTTCCCTTAATGAACTCTTTAGTGGGTTTTGTTGTGCCTTGTGGCTTCTCTCCAATGGTAGACATCACCACAAAATAAATAACAGGCAGGGAAGTTTATGCTATTGACTGACAGAGGTACTTATCTGGAATCTATCTCACCTGTGAAAGGTATATCTAAATCGATTCCCTGAAGCATACTTGAATTTTTTTTCCAAGATGGTTTCTCTGTGTCCTGGCTGTTCTGGAACTTACCCTGTAGACGAGGCTGGCCTCAAACTCACAGAGATCCACCTGCCTCTTCCTCCCAAGTGCTGGATTTAAAGGCATGTGCCACCACTGCCTGGNTTGAAATCTTAATATAACAATAGCATAGAGAGGGAAAGAAATCTGAAATATTTCTCACTTTTTATATACCTTAAATCACTTCCTTAGACCTTTACAACTTGCATTTACACATCTTAAACACTTTCTTAGCCCTCAGTGTTATGAATTATTACTGGAGGGGGGGGACCCCGAGGGTATCCCGAACATGCAAGGAAACATGCTGGGCAGATGCAGTGACCGGCTGGGCAGATACACGCCATGTGGGCATGGTGGCGGCGGCCAGTAATACACAACCCAGATACTGCATTCATGTGGAGAATTTATTATAATATAGAGATGAAGAGAAAAATAGGAAAGAGAGAGACACAGAGAAAGAGAGAGAAGAGAGGGGNAGAGAGGTGCATACCTTGTAAGAGGAAAAGGCAGAAGGAGAGAGAAAGAAGAAGGGGCGGAGTTTTTTCTTAAGAAGAGGCTTCTACGTCAGGACGCAGGGCGGCCCTAAGGGGTGGGTCAGAATATTAACACTTAGAACTTATATAGACTTTAAACCTTTCCTTTCCATCCAGTCAGGTACCATGAGGACATGTGGTGGATGTTGAGAGCAGTCACTNCAAAGCAAGTTCCTTTAACTAAAGGAATAGTAGTGAGTTTATCTCTTTTATCATGAATTCTGAAAGCTTAGTCTGCCAAATGGACTTATTGTTGGGGATCAGAACATTAATCCTGCCCCACCCCTCCAAGCAGGGCTTTGTTAAATACTTTATATGAAGAAAAGGGTTCTGAAGCAAGATTCCTCTGAGGCTCCTTTCCCTCCTTTTCATACTCCTTGTCTTTCCAAGGTAGGACACAGAAACTAGAACCCTTCTTCCCCAAAACATCCATGAAGCCTAGAAACATTCTCAGCACCCCTTATTTTTTGGGGGGTGGGTGGGTGCAGATTCTCACTATGAAGCCCAGGCTAGGCTTGAACTTCAGATCGTCTTGACTCACTTCAGCCTCCTGAAGGCTAGGAGTACAGGTGTATACAACCTTGCCGGCTTCCCCTGTCTTCCTGCAGAAGAGCACAGGAATTCTCAGATATATCTTGTCTGACTCTTGGGTTGTTCCACTCTATCTCCAAGAGGAAGGACCCTACAGAGAGAGGCCAATAGGAAACTGAGTGGATGACCTTGCTTGAGTGTCCCTTTTNAATAGCTCACCACTAGTCCACTCCCCTCTGTTTCTCAGTGGCTGATCATCCTACATTGAAATAAGCATAACGATAAACAGAATTTCCTGGAGCATTGCATCTTCACTAGGAAAGGTTCCTGTGTATGTGAAACTCCAAGTGCACAAATGAGCTAAACTTTTCTCTTTTTAATCCATCTTTCGTTATGGGAGTATTGGCTGTGACCTTTACAGTGATAGCAATGCCTTTGTGGCCAGGGCTGCAGTGTTATGATGCTAAGATGCACTGATTGCTATGGATTTTCAGATCCTACTTCTTCTAAAAACTGGAAACTGCTGGATATGGTGGCCTGGTATATAATCCTAGGACTCCAGAGGTGAGGCAGAAAGATCACAAGTTTGAGGCCATCCAAGGCTGAAGAACAAAACTATGCTTAAAGAAACAAACCAATCCCCCNAAATCCCAGGATACTTAGATTTCTGCCTTTCTGTCCTTATTTAATAATAGTAGTTAATAACAACAACAATAATAAAGGATTTATCTATGTATCTTTTAATTGATTACATCAACAAAATGTCATATCATCTCTGGATGGTGGTGGCACACGCCTTGAACCCCAGCACTCAGGAAGCAGAGGCAAATGGATCTCTGTGAGTTTGAGGCCAGCCTAGTTTAAAAAGCAAGTTCCAGGACATAGAGAAATCCATAGTCCTAGTAATTGGGACAGGCGGGAGTCCCAAGACCAGGAGAGAGGAAAATACCATCCTTAGGAATAGACAAGTGGGGAAATTTTAAGCTGTATGTGGAGTCCTTCTGACCTCTGTAAAGTGGATCCAAGTTTTATGACTCTTTTAATCCTCTGAGGCCTATATGAATTATCTTACAAAATGACATAAAAGTTTTAGATACATTAGTATTATCAATTTGTATTGAAATCTGTATTGTAGACGAAGTAGGTGATGGGTATCTATAAAACAGCAGAAGTGGGCTCATATTTTTGAGTCCTAGAAAGAACTACAGATTTGGGTTAAAAGGATGTGCATTTTCCTTCTGTCCAAAAAGTCAGGTATAAATTGTACAGAGATTTTTTTTTTGGCCTGATGAGAAGCAATTTTAAGTTTATATTTAGATGACAACCAAAATAAATCTAAAATGTTGTTGAGCTTGTGACTGAACAGTAAGTAGTCATTGCTCTACTAGCTTATCAGGACTCTATTAAATGTTAAACTCTGAATTTTTATATCATAGAAGGGGAAAGCAACCTGAAACATTTTTCATAATTTAAA
>LZPO01107910.1:403197-415401 GCA_001675575.1 Neotoma lepida
TTTTTTTCTATTGATATAGCTTGATGGAAAAAATAGGGGGTAGTACATATGGTGATAAATATTTGGACAGAAAGAACTGGATATTTAAAAATTCTTGTATTGGCCCTTCTTTGGGTGATTACTTAGCCTGTCTGAACCTTTTTTACCTGTGAAGCGGGTTCATCTGAACTCTGCTCTCTGAAGTCCTGCTATGTGACTTTCTTGCCTGTGCCTTGTCTCTGGATTTTGTTCATTCCATGCTTCCGTTGTGGGATGGGTCATACAACACCATGCAGTGTTTAGCATGGTTCCAGACACATGGCCAAGGNACATTAATTCCGTAGCTGGGTTGTTCATCATGAAGCTGTAGATTCCACAACAAATATTTTTTATGTATTTTGTTTGACTTTGATGACTATTGAACCAGTTTGGATTAAATTTGGTACATTTGAGCCTCCATACAACTGATCAAAGGGCATTTTTAGAAAAATGTAACTAATGGAATGTTTAAACCATTTAATTATCATTTACTTATTTATTTAGTTAGTTTGAAACAGGGTCCATGTAGTTTAGGTTGGTCTCTTAACTCTTTGACACCCCCCCCTTCAAGGGTGGTGGGATTACTGGCATATGGTACCACACTGGGCAGAAAGTTAAAATTCTTTCCCTCCTCTGAAGCCCTTTAAGCAAGCTCTCATACTTTAAAATAAAACAAACAGAACAAAACAAAATGCTCCTTTTATTTTATCCTCTTTATGTGGTCCCATGTTTCCTGAGCATAGGGCCTAGATATATGTGTATATTTCCCACAGAGTACAAAGCAGATCATTAATAATTATATGTATAATGATAAATGTTTCTCTTGTCAGGTTTTTTTTTAGATTTGGGGGATGGGGGGAAGGGCTGCGATCGAACACTCCCCCCTCACCACCGGCTTCATGCTTGGTAGGCAAGNTCTCTATTTCCCGGCCCCTCTCACTGTCTTTTGCCTTGAGTTTCCTAAATTCACCAAATAATTCCTTNGGTTTCAGAGAGATCTGGGGGTAATTTCTCCACTGTTCTCCCAGCTGGGGAGACATCACTCTCTTTACAAAGATAAAAATATGCCCTTGAAAAGGAATCATTAGTAGGGACCGAAGTCGAATTCGGGGGTTCAGGCCAACAGTCACACACTTTTAATCTCACTTTTTATGAATGTGAATTGTTGTTGGCATCCGAAAGGACGGTGACAAAGCCCAAGCCACACTAGTGGGAACACGTTGGGCTCAGATCAGGAATTAGTGACGGGAAAGGGACAAAGGTTATCTAGCCTGCACCCCTTCTGGGGCAACCATGGGGCTTCTGGGGGGTTTCTTCTTTTTATGTTTCAGAATGGGAACAGAATAAGAAAGCAGAGGACTTATAGGGCGAATTTGCATGAGAATAGGCGACTGGAGAGAAGGGTCCTGTCAGAGAAGTTTGTACGTCCTCTAAAGGCCACTGGGGTGTGTGAGAAGTGTTATGTTAAGCAGAAACAGAGGGAATACAAAGAGAGACCAAAATAATTGTCCCCAGACTACATTTTTTTTTTCCTGATCCAGAAAATGGCAGATTTCTCCTCAGCGGTCGGCAGCCAGAAAACCTTTGATTTAAGCCACCTTCTTTTCCTTCTAGAGCATGCACTGAGAAGTATTTCTAAGTGACACAGGGCCTATTAACAGAGTGTTCTGTGGGGTGAAGGACATTGTTTATCCTGTCTGCCTCAGAAAGGCACGGGGATCTGGACTCTCATGGTCAGACNTGGCTTTTCTCTGAATACAGCTGTAAGAATACCTAGAGGGCTTCATTAGCTTGGAACTTCATAGCGATAAAAACAGTGTTAATTAAGAATGGCAAAATGCAGACAAGGGAAGAGACCTAGATCCAATTTTTGCTGAGCTGAATGTGAACACTACCTTATACAGAAAGGGTCCAAATCCCTTCCAGTGTGGCTCTGCTCTGAACTTATTGTGCTTCCCTGTTGGGGACTGAGTGAAACCTTTAGCCGTGTGTGCCTAAGGGAAGGGTCTCTGCAGTGTGCCTACTCTCCTCTTTTGTCAGGCACTTGTGTGTTTTGTCTGCTGACCTTTCAGAGTGTCCCATGCCACTCTTATCCTGCACCAGTCTGCACTGCCATGTCACTTCTGCTTATCAGGAGCCTTTTCTTTTTTCTGCTGCTAATTGAACATCCCATGCTGCAAGTAGGCTCTGTGGAGAGCTNGAATATCAGAGTCCCCGTTCAGTGACTCTGAGATGTTAGGCACGCCTCAGTGCATGCAGCTAAGAGCCTGGTAGGGCTGGCTGGGCCTCAGGAAACCATATTCTCAGGTATGCCACGGTAGACTTTTTTTTTTAAGGCAGGGTCTCACTATGTAGCCTTCTGGCTTGGAATGCATTACGTAAACCAGGCTAGCCTGAACACACAGAGGTCCACCTGTGTCTACCTCCCAAGTACTAAGATTGAAGGCATGCCTGGTGCCACTTTGGACTTTAAGCTGAGTGCTCCAGAGAGAAGAAAATGCCAGGCAGGGCTTTCCTTATCTATCTTCAAGGCTGAATCGTTGAGAAGATATTAAATTGTGGGCTTATTTCCCATTATTCGTATATCTCAACGACCGGGGAAGCTGATGCATATGGCAAGAAGGAGGATGTCAGTGAANCCAGAGCAAACCTGTCGCAGCCTATTTCCTGGCTCTGAGTCCAGTCATTTCCCCTAAAATTGCCTCCACCCAGTCACACTTCCTTCCCATGAAAGGGGAACATCAGCTTCTGACCCTCACTGGGTTGTGGGGTCCTCACACTCCTGTGCAGATCGTGAACTTGTGGCCTTTTCTTCTGTTTCAATAGCATCACTGTTGAAACCTTCAGAGGGCAGAGGGATGCTCCCTTGGGCTCTGCACTGCTCCAGGGCAGGAAGGGTTCTCTTTGGATGTTTTTACTTTCAAACAGGGACCTCTGAGTGTCCTGCAGCTCCCTCAGCCACTAACTGTGGGATAAACTCCTGCATTAACTCACACATCTGGAATTATTCTTTCTCCTTGTTTCAGCTAAAAATTTTTGGAGAATCAACCAAGATCTCCCAAGCCATTCAACTCATTCTTCTGGGCACCCAAAATAAAGGTGGCTCATTAGAATACCAAAATGAGCACGGCCAGAATGTTTGCAGTGGCTCTTCCAGCCTTTTGAAGTTGTGATACATGACCTTGGGCTGACCCTGTCCCAAATTGTGTCTGCCATTTTTCCTTCTTGAACTATGACCTTAAACAAAGCATGCTCAGGAAAGTGTCCTCTCCATAAAGTACTTTCCTAGATTACTGTGTAGGGGTTCACACACAGTTTCCAGGAGAGCACAGGTCAGTTGGTCTCCTTCACTACGGTATGTGTAGCATCTAGACAGGAACTTTGTCCTGGGTTCTGAGAAGCAGGCTGTTGTAGAATATTATTTTAACTAGGCAAAGATGTGTTCCATTGTCTATGCTACAGAATATTACTTTAACTGTGTAAAGGTGTGTTACTTTTGTTTATGCTGCATTTGTTTAATTATGAAAAGATGTGTTGCATTTGTTTCACCTTGCCTCCTAAGGCACCTGATTGGTCTAATAAAGAGCTGACTGGCCAAAAGCTAGACAGGAGAAAGGATAGGTGGGGCGGCAGGCAGAGAGAATAAATAGGAAGAGAAATCTGGGTTTGGAAGAGAAGAGAAGAATGAGAGAAGAAGGAGGAGACAGAGGGACACGCCCGGGGCAAGAAGCCAGGCAGAGATAGAGAAGTGTGAAAGTAAGATAAGTGAGAAAGGTAATGAGCCCNGAGGCAAAAAGTAGATGAAGAGAAACAAGTTAAAGGAGCTAGCCAGAAACGTGCCTAAGCTAGGCCNANCACTTAAAACTAATAATAAGTCTCTGTGTCATGATTTGGGAGCTGGTTGGTGGCTCCCCAAAAAGAAAAAGCCTGGTACAGTAGGCTGTGTACTTGTTTATTTTGGTTGAAAGGGAAATTTCCAGTCTGAGCGGGACATGAGAAGATTTCTCATCAATCAAGTCCCTGGGTGCCATTATAAACATATGAAGCTTTCACTGTAACCACTTTAGCTGAATTTTCTCCATCATTATTTTGTGTTTATTGTCTCTGTTGCAGTTTTTAAGTATTTTATTATCATTTGCATCTGTGTGTATGTTTGTGTGTCTGTATGANTGAATGCCCTATGTGTGCTGGTGCCTGTGGAGGTCAGAAGAAAATGTCAGATCTCTAGGAGCTGGTGTCACAGGCAGTTGTGAGCTGCCCACCACAGGGGCTGGGAACTAAACTTGGGTCCTCCTCTGCAAGAGCAGCAAGTGCTCTTAACTGCTGAGCTGTCTGTCTCACCTATTTATTATAGTTTTTTTTTTTTAAATGTGGCATTTAACAAGACTAAGTAAAATAAAGAACTTGGGGGAATTTCCTAGTTAATTTAAAATAAGAGTTGAACAGATTCAAAGATAAGACAAAGGGGTGGTGGTGGTGGTTTCCACTTTTCCCCAGTGAAAAGCTGTGTTTTTGTGTTACTAAAAGTTTTAAGGAGCTGCACATTGGGTGCCATAAATTGCTGAGAAAACTGTCTCCTCTTAGGGTCTGTAGTCTCCTCAGAAGGAAGCTCAGGGACAATTAGAGTTTAAAAATAGTTACACCTTTCTGAGTTAGGAGGCAGAAAGGTGGATAGACNTCACAGAAGCTCACGGCAACTCCCTGTTCAGGTTTGCACTTTCTGGGAAGGAAAAGCACAATTATGTCATTGGGGGATAATTATTCCTCCCATCTCTTTAGCATGGCATTAGGTGGATTTGCCTTTCTGGGGGTGATCTCTTAGTCAGGTGATTGACTAGCCCAACTGTGTTAACTCATGTTTTGGATAGCTTGGAATGTTAGGTTTCCCTCCAGGCCAGAGGCATCATCCATTCTTTTGACCAGAAGGAAATAGTTTTCCCTCAATGGGACTCAACAGAGCCCTGATCAAGGCTACCGTGACATGAAAGTTCTAGTGGTTTAAAGGAAAGAGTCCAGTGCCTACACATANTATTTAAATATTAATTTAATTACATATTTAAAGTCAATATTAGTGACAAATATAAAATGTATTGTCTTAAAAATTGGGTAAGAAATTTTATGTTTGTTTTGTTTTTGAGACAGGGTCTCTCTACGTAGTCCTGCCTGTCTTGCAGTTCTCTATGTAGAGTAGGCCAGCCTCAAACTCACAGAGATCTGCCTGCCTCTGCCCCAAGTGCTGGGATTAAAGGCCTGTGCCAACATGCCTGGCAAGAATTTTTAATTCATACTCTTATTTACATTTTGAACATGTGTGTCTTTCATCATTATAGGTGAGAAAATTAGTATATTTTCTTCATCAATTCCAAGGTTCATGGCCAAGGCACCTGTATCAAACAGCAAATTAACAAGAAAAAAAACAGGAATATTTTTTAAAAATATAATCACAATACAGGAGCCCTCAGAAATGAAGATCCAAAGAAACCTGTAAACCTGTGACTTAAAAATTAAAAAAAAAAAGTGCCTATTATTGTTGGGGGCTTTTTCACTTTTAGGGGGTCCACCACCAGCTCCCAGATAAATCACACATGGAGGTTTATTCTTAATTATAAANATCTGACCTTAGCTTTGCTTGTTTCTTAATTATAAATGTCTGACCNTAGCTTTGCTTGTTTCTTGTCAGCTTTTTTTTAACTTTAAATTAAGCTGTCTAGCTTTTGCCTCTGGGCTTTTCCCATTCTCTTACTTCTGTAAATCTTACTCTTACTCCGTGGCTTGCTGTGTAGCTGGGTGACTGGTCCCTGGAGTCCTCCCCCTTCTCTGGCTCCTTTTTTTCTCCTTCTCTCNTACCAGATTTCCTTCCTCATATTCTCTCTGCCCCCCCCAGCCCCTCCTATCCTTTTTCCTGCCTTGCTATTGGCCATTTAGTTCTTTATTAGACCATCAGGTGTTTTACACAGGCACAGTAACACAGCTTCACAGAGTTAAACAAATGCAACATAAACAAAAGCAACACACCTTAAAATAACATTCCCCAACAGTCTGTCCTTGTGCCATGGTGCATGTGTGGAGGTCAGAGGATAACTTTGTGGAATCTTTCTCCCTTTCCATCTTTACCCAATTGAGGACATGGCTCAGTGGATAAAGGTGCTTGCCACCAAGTCTGGCAACCTGAGGAGTTCTGGCCCTAGAACCCACACAGCAGGAGAGAACTGACTCCCATAAGCTGTCCTCTGACCTCCAAACCACAGCATGGGCACACGCCCCCTTCCCGACTAAATAACTACATGTAAAAATAAAAATAAACAAGAGAAAAATTATATTTGAAAAAGTATGAGTGGAGAAAGGGGGTCTGATCTGATGGTAATAAACTGTGCGAAACTTAGCAAAACCTTTTGTTCAGATTGTGTGTGCGTGTGTGTGTGTGTGTGTGCGCGTGTGTGTGTGTCTGCATCTGTGTCTTCAGGGACAAGTGCACTCCTTTCTTTTCTGGTATAGGGAAGATGTTTTTAGAACAAGGTTTTATGACTTCAAAGAAAAGGAGACGGTAAGAAAGATCGTGCTCTTGTTTTCTCAAATGCCAAGGTGTGGAGTTTTGGAGTAGCCTGTCCTGAACCTCACCACCTGCCAAAGATTTTTCAGATCACTTTGTATTTCCATCTACATTGTTTGAGATACAGCTCTTCCTTAACCTACGAATTATGTGGTTGCCGGCAATTCCATTCTAAAGTGCCAGCAGTCATTCACGTAATAATCATCCATGGGATGTTAGTTCTCCTGTTGGTGTCTGCTTTACCTATGCCCTCCATAGCCTGACCACTTTACATGTTGCTTAAAGTGATTTTCAAAAGGGCCAAGTGTTGTGGAATATTCCTTTACACTGTGTGAAGATGTGTCACTGTGATCGGATTAATAAAGAGCTGAATGGCCAATAGCTAGGCAGGAAGAGCTTAGGCGGGACTTCTGGGAACAGAGAACTCTGGGAAGAAGAATGAGGAGGTCTCCAGCTGAACACAGAGGGAGACAGACATGCAGGAGGAGAGGTAAAAGTCACGAGTCACGTGGCAACACATAGATGAATAGAAATGGGTTAATTTAAGTTATAAGAGCTAGTGGGACAAGTCTGAGCTATAGGGTGAGCTTTAATAAATTTTTTGAGCTTTAATAATTAATAATAAGTTTCTGTGTCATTTTTTGTGAGTTGGCGGCCCAGAGAAAAATCAGTCTACAGTCAAGTCCAATAACTTCTAAAATGTAACAGTCTCATATTCCTGGGAAGTGAAGTGTAACAATGTGCCTTTTAAAAAGTCAGATTCATGAGGTTACATCTGTAAGAGTCCAAGCCATATTAAGTGGTTAGAGTGATATGTCTTCCTTAGGGTTGGGGATAAAGCTCACTTGGTAGAGTGCTTTCCCAGCATGCATTGAGCGCTGGATCCAGTCTCTAGCCTGCATAAAGCAGATGTGGTGGTTCATTGCCTACTGGACATTGGTGGGCATCCTTGTGATTGATTAGTTTCTCCAAGGAAGGGTTCATTAGATTGTTCTTCAGTTCTTAGCCGCAACAACTGGTAAATCGAAAATATCTAACATGTAGTATTGATGGGTGATTTATTTTCCTCTTCCTCTCTTTCTCTTTTTGTCCTAGGCCAGCTTGGGCTACATAGTGAGACAGTCCTCAAAAGAAAAACCAAATGTAGCAGCACATGCCTTTAATCCCAGAACTGGGAAGGCAGAAGCAGGTAGATCTCCATGAGCTCAAGCCTAGCTTGGTCACATTGTGAGTTCCAGGCCAGTGCTACATCGTGAGACACTGTAACAAATAAACACACCCCAGAAAACAACAGCAGCAACAGTGAAATTCTGAGTGATTCTAAGTGGTAAGAAAATTGTGTATCAGAGTTTAACTGGTATTATATATATAGGTATTATATGTATATAATGTATATTATATATATAGTGGTAAATAATGGTGTGTTTAAAGATCAGTGGTATCTTAGATTCAACAAATGTGCTGGGATTTTCTGTGAATTAGAAAGCTGAATCCCCTGTCCTTGGTAAACTTCTTGCTCTGGTGAGCTTTGTGTATTCCTGGCATTGAAGATCACATTTAAAGGAAATTATCTGTGATCCATTTACTGCAAACTTTGTCAAAGCTCAAACTGCAGTTATTCAATCATACTTTACTTCAAAGCATCACAGGGGAGAGAGATGGAAAATCTGGTGACCATGTTGCAATAAGAACAAGTATGAGAACCCATAAAGGAACGAGAAGATTTGAGGCTACAGGAACACTATAGCTAAATAAAGTCTGCATTGAAGTGTTTTCCCTAGAAGAGAACAACTTTATAGCTTCATAAGGAATTGTTTAAAGACTAATGCATAAGATTTGGGTGACTCAGTTAATNATCTGACGTATTTCTTGAATTCGGTATTCATTTAGATCTAATATTCAGTGAGCCTACTATGTGCTAGGCCATTGTCCTGGTCTCTGAAAACAAATAGCAAAAGATTTCTTTTTTTGCGNGGGATTTTGAGACAGGGTTTCTCTGTGTAACAACCCTACTTGTCCTGGAACTCTCTTTGTAGACCAGGCTGGCCTCAAACTCACAGAGAACTGCTTACCTCTGCCTCCTGCGTGCTGGGATTAAAGGCGTGGCTACCAGGCCTGGCTCAACTAGCATAAGGAAGGTTACAGTCTCATTAGAGTTTATCTGATATAGGGGAAGATGGGTACACGTGAGCAAGAGGTAGTTCTAAGTGTTGCAAATTGTCTTAGCCCATCTAAGTAGTTATGACAAAATACCATAGAATGAATAATGTATAAATAAAATAAATTTATTTCTCATAGTTCCAGAGACTGGGAAGTCCAAGATGAAGTTGCTGGTATGAGCAGTGAGTAGCAAGGACTTCTCTTTGCTTCCAATATTGTACCTTGTGGCCTGGGAGTGTAGCTCAGTGGTAGGAAGTGAGTTTGTCTAATATGTTCAAGGCCCTGACTTTCAAATCCAGTGCTATCAAAAGAGACCTAGACCAAACCAAGTCATCTAAAAACAGAAAGAAAGGAAGGAAGGAAGGAAGAAAAGTGGTATGTTGTTTCTGATTCCCCCTGAAGGGATGTACGCCATATCTTCACCCAGTAGGAGACATGGAAGTAGATAGTAGACCTGTTAGCTGCTGGAATGAACAGACAAGGTCTTTGTTATGACTATGCTAGAGATATAATAGAGAGGGTAGATGAGGGTTAGGGAGATGGCTCAGTGCATAAAGTACTGAGTTCAAATTCCAAAACTGGGCATGGTAGCATATGTCTGTAATTTTAATGCTCCTATGGTGAGAAAGGAGGTGAAGACAGGAGATTCACTGGAGTTCATGGGCCAGCTAGTGACATATAGAGTGGTCAACAACAAAGAGAGCTTATCTCAAATGAGGTAGAAGATGGGGATCAATACCCAGATGTTTTCATTGATTCTTTACACGTATGCGTGCATTTGTACTCACACACAGATGTACACATACTGCATACCACATATATACAAGCACACACACACACCACATGGACAAACTGCACACACACACACACACACACACACACACACACACGCACACATGAAAATGTCGACAGAACACATGACTCGGTGGGAAGGGACAGAAACAATAGAGCCTTCATGATTTAATTACCTCCCAGAGGCCATACCTCTTTTTTTTTTAAAACATAATTTTTTATTGATTCTTTGGGAGTTTCACATCATGCACCCCAATCCCACTCATCTCCCAATCCCTGCATATCCTCTCCTCACCCCTGCAGCATCCCCCCCAANTCCCTCCAAATCAACTAAAAACAAAACACACAAACACAACTATCTCACTCCTCGTCTTTCCAACACCTCTTCATTCATCCTAGTGGCACTGGGAGCTGTGCGCAGTCCACCTTTTTGTCCAATCAGCCCCACCTGTAAAATGTTCATTGCAATGAGTCGGTCCGGTTCAAGTCCTCTGGCACACCATCATCACTGGATCCTCACCAAAACTCTTGGATATCCTGCTGTTGCCCCGAGTCATGAAGATCCTGTGTCATTCTACAGGACCAGTTCCTCCAACTACCTCTGTCTCTGTGTACTGGGATTAAAGGNATGCACCACCATGCCTGGCCCCCTCCTCTGCTTATTACTTCTCTTACTTTTTCTTCTATTTTTGGTATGGGACAGGGTTTTACCAGGTACCCCTAGGTCGGCCACCAACTTGTAATGCTACTGTCCCAGTCTCTTAAGTGCTGGGATTTCAGGTGAATCTTTCTTTCTTTGTTGTTTGNGACAGTCTTTCTTTGTAGCCCTGGCTGCCCTGGAACTTGCTATGTAGACCAGGCTGGCCTCACACTTAAAGAGGTCCACCTGTCTCTGTCTCCCAAGTGCTGGGGTTAAGGCATGTGATCCCACACCTGGCTAGGTAGATCTTAATGTCTTTGTCATTAGAAGAATGCCATCTCCAATGGTGTAGTGGTTTAAATGAGAATGTTCCCTACTGCTATATTTGAATACTTGGCCCCAAGTTGGTAGTGCTGTTTGGGAGGTTTAGGGAGTGTGGCCTTGCTGGAGGAAGTAGGCCATTGGTGGTGGGCTCTCAGTGGCCTGTTGCCACTTCCAGTTCACTCCCTCTGCTTTGTGAACTTTCAGCTTTCTGCTCTAGACATCATGCTTGTTGCTTGCTAGCAAGCTTCCCTGCCATGATGGAAACATCCCTCTGGAACCACTGGCCAACTAAACTTTTTCTTCCGTAAGTTGCTTTTGCGTGGGTGTTTTATCATACACAGGAAAGTAACTAATACAAACAGTTTCAATGAGGACTAAGGAAGACAACACATAAAATGATTAGCATGGTGTTTGGCACATATTCAATGAACTAGGGCATGGCTGAAGGCTGAGTACTGAGCTCTGAATGGTTATTCTTGTCATGATTCAGGTTGGTGACAGTATTAAGAGTTGAAGCTTTAGGAGGCAATAAAGTCATGGTGGCTTCAACTTTGTGAGCGACATTAGTGCCTGTTATAACTGTGAGCTATCCTCCACGGGCTCATGGGTTGAGTGCTTGGCTCTCAGCTGTGGTGCTATTTTGGGAAGTTTGGGAAACTAAGTGGCAGGGTCTAGTTGAAAGAAGTAGGTCACTGGGTTATGCTCTGAAAGCTACATCTGGTCCCCAGCCCACTGCTTTTTTTTTCCCCATTTTTATCTTATTTGATGTGTATGCATGTTTTACCTACATGTATGTCTGTGTACTGTGTGTGTTTGGTACCTACAGAAGTCAGAGGAGAGTGTCAGATTGCTTCAAAACTGGAGCTACAAATGGTTATGAGCCACTACGTGGGTGTTGGGAATCCATCCCGGGTCCCTTGGAAGAGTGGCCAGTGCTCTTAACTGCTAAGCCATCTCTCTAGCCACTCCCAGCCATTTCTAACTCACTGCTTTGTGGCTGCATGATGTGAGCGGCTTCTGCCACACTTTCCTGAAGCCATGATGTTCTGCCTCACCAGAAGCAACAGAGNCAAGGATGGTGGACTGAAAATTTTAAATCTATGAGTTAAATAAATCTTTCTCCCTTTTAAGTTGTTTTGTCAGANATTTGATCACAGTGGCAGAGTTTAGCTACTAAGAAACCTTTCTGAAAGGAATCGAGAGTCTGCTTGTCCCTTTCTGCCCTCTTGTCCATTTCCCCATGTAAGGAGACAGTAAGAGGAGCCATCTATGAAGAAGAAAGCAAGGCCTCATCCAATTCTGTGTCTTTCGAAGCCTTGATATTGGCTTTCAGAACTGTAAGCAATNATTTACTATTTATCAGTTTCTCAGCCTTGGGCATTTTGTTAGAACACCCCAAGTTGATCAAGACACTAAACATCACATGAAATGGTCGGAGCCATGGCTGACTAAGAACAAGACTAACAATGTAAACTGTTTTCTTCTTTAGTGCTGGGGGTGATCCCTGGAGCCTTTTGCATGCTAACATGTGTTTAGCTGCTGAGGTACACCCACNACCTCCAGCTAAGGAATTTCTATGACCCACAAACCTTTAGGAAAATTTGCTTCTTCTACCTGTAGTGGCTTTGTGGGGAGCATCAGTGAAAGGACTCTGGTCCATGTTATAATGTTGTCATGGTGAAGGATGCAGAGGCTGGATATTGAAGCTAACAGAATGCCA
>LZPO01107910.1:427954-439515 GCA_001675575.1 Neotoma lepida
TTCTAATGCTTAAGTAGCAAGCACTTTACCCATCGAGCCATCTCTCCAACGCCCCCTTACCGTCTCCTTTTAAAAGCTATTTATTTGTTAAAGGGACCTGGTGCTTCCTCTCCTGGAGCTTTTGACATTTCCNGTCCAGCTGATTAAGTCCTCATAGTGTTCATCCAAACCCTCCTTGGGTGCTGTGAGCCTTGCCTTTGCTGTCATTATTGTTTTGAACAAGAATTACATAAGTGGCACAGAACACTTCCTGTTAAAGCCGACCAGCAAATTCTAGTAAAAGCTGTTGTTGCTTTGTGTGCCCCTCTTGAGGACTCCATCTTGCGTCCATGGGGGCTGGGCTGGTGGGCAAATCTAATTCACAGACCAGACTGCACTTAGAGTCACCCTTCCTTTGGGACTAGGGAGGCATTGTTATCGAGCCAAGCTTGTGTCTGACCTTTGAGAGCTTCCCTTGGGTGGCAGAATTTCCCAGGGAGCTATTCAACCCCCATACCCCGACCCCACCAGGCAAATAAGGTTCCTGCTGGCTCATCCCTTCAGTCTGTCAGAGGAGGCCAGGTCTTTGAATGAAGTGAGGAACGTCTGAAGGGATTTGTCAAGATGTGTGATATTAGATTTCTTTAGCAAGAATGCTTGTCACTTTGCTATTTTCTGGTGAAAAAAAAATTCCACAGATAGTGTTGAAAATATATAAAATAAAAGGGAGGATGAAGGCGATTTCACATGAAAATATTAAGTGATAGAAACTTATGACTAAGTGAGGTGAGGGGACCTTCCCTTCTTTTGATGGTCTTGTATTATACAAGACCTTTGAACTGGATGATTTGATTATATCCTCAGCTTCTTGGGCAATTCAGGTTTGTCCTCTAGATTTTTATGACTCTTCTCAAGATCATATGAAGATAACAGTGTCCCCTTTAGACTTTAAAAACCTATGTAAATGTGAGATTACAGTCAATTTTAAATACAAGAAGTTTGCTTTACGTTGGCTGATAAATATGGTAATGTAGTTTAAATTTCCTTTNTTCGACTGAAGAGAGTTCCGCTTTAGTGACTGAGTCATGCATGTATTTTGTATTTGATATTTAATTTTTTAAATGTTAGGTTTATTTCTGTTTTTGATAGACAACAATTATATATGTTTATGGGGTGTAATGTGGTGTTCTGATGCATGTGTTTTGAAGTTCAAGTCTTTATTTTGTTAAAATTTAGTTAAATATACATAAACACATAAAATTTACACACATTTATGGGGTACCATGTAATGTTTCGAGGTAATATTTATGTCTGGCTAACTGTATATATCTCCTTATTTTTTCTCATTTCTTTATTGTGACAACTCTTACAATTCTCTCTTCTAGCCTTCCACGATGTGTAATACGTTCCTGTCTAGACCCACTGTGGTGGCACACCCCAGCTTCTNGCTCCTAGCTGCCTAGAACTCGGTACCCATTATTACATATGACTGAGTTTCTTTGCAGGATGCAGGCAGTATGAAACAGATGTTCCTCTCAGGATTCATTCGCCCCTTCCTACCTTGTGTTCAGGGATGTTTCATCTCTGTGTCTGCCCTGAGGGCCTTGCTCTGTGTCTGGCGAGGGGCTGACCCTCTTCNTGGCCTGATTTCCACATTGGGGAAGGCCTCCTTTCCCGTGAAACATTTGTTCTATTCATAGTGCTACAAGGCTTAGAGAGGTGTTAGCGAGTATTTTACATATTTTTTGTGTGTGTGTGCATTGTTCATAAAAGTAGGTTTTTCATATTTATTTATTCCATCTTGGGCCCTTTTGCCTTGTCTCTCCTCTTCACTGAAAGCTGAAGCTGACGGAACACCCCCAAGGGAACTTTGCTAATATATTGTTGTTTCTACAACTCCGAGCTGGTGCTTGGCCCATGGCAGGTGTCCGGTGAATATTACTGAATAAGTTAATGAGTGAAAATGAACTCTGGGAATTTCCTCCCGGTTTTTAGCCTCAAATTCCCCACATAGGGCACCTTGTTTAGGCTGTTTTTAATGAAATTCTAAATATCGATGACAGCCTACTTTATTTTTCTTAGGTAAAGGCTCAGCTAGATTCACATCACTAAATTCAATGTAGAGGTCAAATTAGTGTCAGCTTGGAACATTTTGGCCAAGGACTACGGCTNAGAAAATAATGACCACGATTAAAGCTAAGGACAATCTCCCNGCATTCATTTCCTGTAGCTGTAGTCACAAATTGCCACAGTTGAGTGGCTCACAACAGAAATCCATTACCTCACAGTTCAAGAGGCTAGAATCCCCAAACCTGTTTCTGTGGACTAAAGTGAAGGTGTGGCCAGGACCCGTGTCATATAGAGGCTTTGTGATGGAGTCAGGTCCTTGCCTCTTCCGGCTGCTGCTTGACCACTAGCATTGCTTGCTAGTGGTCCTAAAACACTTATCATAGAAATGATTACTCTATCACCAGGGAGGTGGGGAGATGGCTCAGTGGTTGAGCGCACTGTCTNCTCTTCCAGAAGACCCAGGTTTGATTTCCAGCACCCACAATGGCAGTTCACAACCATCTACAACTTAACTCTAGTTCCTGGGGATCCTTTGCCCTCTTCTGGCCTGCCCTGGGATCAGACACACAAGCGGCACACAGATATACATACAAGCAAAAGGCCCAAACGTAAAATTAAAATAAAAAAAAAGTGAGTGGACACCAGGGATGGAAAACTTACTGACTTATTTATTTGTATCCCTGGAGATGTAGCCCACATTCTCACACCTGCTAGGCATACTCTCTACCGCTTGGCCTTTCCCTAGCCATTAGAATATAAAAATTTAAGACAGAATGTGCCATTGATGGTTTACTCTTTGTAGCAGAAACTGTATCCATGGGCTAGCAGCCAGCCAGCCTCTCCCCTCTCTGTTTTGCACACCTGTCTCCCTGAGGTTTAACACGCAGAAGCTGGAGTTCTCAGGCTGAGGTCACAGTGCCCAGTTGTNGTGGGCAGGGCTGTCTAAGTTCCCACAACCACATTGTGAATCAGAGAGTTATGCAACTTCCACGTCATTTTAGGTGCTGGANTCAAACCCAAGCCTCATGCATGCTAAGCATGTGCTTTACTGCTGAACTATGTGCTCAGCCTCCTTTCTCTCCTTCCTCTTTCCCTTCCTCCCCCCATATCCCTCCTTNCCTCCCTCCTCCTCTTCTTTCCTTTAAATATTTTTATTACATTTTGCGTGTGTATGTGTGTGTGTGCAGATGAGCTTATGCAAAGGCGTGCCTATGGAGGTCAGAGGACAACTGGTGGGAGTCAGTTCTCTCCTTTCATCATGTAGGTTCTGGGGATCTAAGGCAGGTTGTCAGGGTTGGTGNCAAGCGCCATTACTCATTTAATTATGTGGCGTCTGTTCTCTCCTTCCACTTCTGTGTGGCTTCTAGGGATCAAATTCAGGCTTGCACGAAAGGCACCTGCTGTGGGATATCGTTCTGTATGCTGTGAATATGTGTTGCTCTGATTGGTTGATAAATAAAGCTGTTTGGCCAATGGTGAGGCAGAATAAGGTTAGGCCGGACAATCGAGCTGGAGAGAGAGGAGAAGAAAGGAGAGCNGGGCAGACATCAGCCCCCTGCTAAAAGAGGAAAAAGATGCCAGCAGACCAGTAATGCCACGGCCACATGGCAACATATAGATTAATAGGAATGGGTTAATTTAAGATGAAAGACCTAGCCGGCAGAAGCCTGCCATAGGCCATACAGTTGGTAATTAAAATAAACCTCTGANTGATTATTTTATAAGCGGCTGTGGGTCCACGAGGCTAGGAGGGACTGGAGAAACTTATGGCTACAGGCACCTTGCCCACTGAGTCATCTCACTGGCCCCTTACTGAGTGTTAACCAGGCTCAAGGTATTGCTCTGGTCACACTACGTGATAGGGTTTAAATCTTGCACAGCTTGGCTGAGTAGAGAGTGCTAGTCCCTAGTCCAACTTTTCAGGTTAGGATATGGAGATGCAGAGATTGAGCAACGATTATAGTGATTATAGCCAATGAGCATGAGAGCTAAAATTCAAAGCCAGTCTATCTGAATTCCGAGCCCACCTTCTAGCCACTGGACTTACTATCTTTCAGAAAAAAGTTGATTTTTAGAAATACACTTGGGGGACTGGAGAGATGGCTCAGTAGTTAAGAGCACTGGCTGCTCCCCTCAAGGACCAGGATTCAATTTCCAGCACCCACATGATGGCTCACAACCATCTGTAACTCCAGTTCNAGGGGATCTGATGCCTTCTTCTGGGCTCCATGGACACCAGACAGGCATATGGTGCAAAGACATAAATGCAGGCAAAGCATCCATACACATAAAATTAAAATAAATGAATAAATAAATATACTTTGAAAAGTATACTTGTCAAATAAAATTTGTATGTGTTTTTCTAAGCTGCAGGATATTTTGAAATATGTATGCATTGTGGAATGGCTCAATTGAGCTAATTAATATATATGCATTACCTTAACTATTTATGTTGCTGACAGCTTTTATTTATTTATTTNTTGTTTCATTTTGTTTTTGAGATAACATTTCTTTGTGTAGCCCTGGCTGTCCTGGAACTCACTCTGTAGACCAGGCTGGCCTGGAACTCAGAGATCCACCTGCCTCTGCCTTCTGAGTGCTGCGATTAAAGATGTGTGCTACCACCACCAGGCAGTGTTGACCTATAAATATATTCTCTTTGTGATTTTGAAAGTAAAACTCTTCATAGTCACCATGTTATACAATAAATGAAACTTTTTTTTATATCTTATCTTTTAAATGCTCTAATTTCAAGTTTATAGCTTCATAGATTTCATGACAGACCATTATTTTATATTCTGCCAACAGTGAAAAGTGCTGCTCACTGTTAGGTATGTCTCTGTTTCTGAGAAGTTATAATGTAAAGTACAAGCTTTGGAGTCAGTAAAATATAAAATTGTGGNACTATGATTTCANTGTTATTCTTCTTCACAGGAGTAGTAATTAATTCCCCCTAATGGAAATAAGAGCTATGTGCCCTACTCCAATGGGCAGTGCCAATANTGTGGCTTCTCAGTGGGCCTAGNACGTNCTCAGGGGTGAGCCCCAGCAGGCAGGACCATACATAATTTCCTACTTTCTTGCAGAAATATTTGCAAGGTTGGGTTTGTTGCTGCAGTTGGGTAACTCACTATTATTCCTGCCAATGGTCCCAGAAGCTTGGAAGCGCCAAGCTGCCGGGAGCTACTTGGAAATAATAAAAGGACAGGAGACTAGGGGAATAATGGATGAGACACGTGTGGTACTGCGTCTCTGCGATGCAGACCAGAGGACCTACATGTTCTCCCTCGGCCATGATGTACTGAACAACAGCAATAGCAACATTTTACGATTTCTAGGAAATATTAGCCAAAAAATTACAGCTGGAGAAGGAAATTAAATCAGTCTAGCAGAATTTATTCCAGGGGTGTANAACAAGACTAGCAAAAGACAATGACAGTGAGCCTTGAGAAATGACTGTAGAGAGGAGGTGAGAACAAAGCAGAAAGTGTAGGGGAGGATGGAGAGAAAGAGGGGGAGAAGACCTAAGGAGAGGCTAACGCGCAGACGCCAAAGACGGATGGGGAGAGATTCTCTTCTTTTCTTTTCTTTTTTCTTTGACACAGAGTTTCTCTGTGTAGCCCTGGCTGCCCTGCAACTCACTTTGTAGACCACACTGGCCTCAAACTCAGAGATNCACCTGCTTCTGCCTCTCAGTGTTGGGGTTAAAGCCGCAGCTCTCAACCTATGGGTCGAGATGCCTTTGGAAGTAGCATGTCAGATATCCTGCATATCCGATATTCATAACAGTAGAAAAATCACAGTTATGAAATAGCAAAGAAATAATTCCACGTTTGGGGGTCACCATAACATGAGGAACTGTACTCAAGGGTCACAGTATTAGGAAGGTTGAAAACCACTGGATTAAAGGCATGCACCACTGGTGCCTGGGTAAATTTTGCTTTGGTTTGTTTGTTTGTTTTGTTTTTTGAGACAAGGTCTCTCTATGTAGTCCTGGCTGTACTGGAACTCTCTCTGTAGACCAGGCTGACCTCTAACTCAAAGAAATCTACCTGCCTCTGCCTCCCAAGTGCTGGGATTAAAGGCNNGTACCACCACCTCTACTTGTCTTTAAAACAAAACCATTTATTTTTACTGGTGTTTTGCCATGTATGTCTGTGTGAGGGTGCCAGATCCCCTGGAACTGGAGTTACAGACAGTTGTGAACTGCCATGTGGGTGCTGGGAATTGGGCCAGACCCTCTGGAAGAATAGCTGGTGTTCTTAGCCACCAAGCCATCTCTCAGGCCCCAGGAAACCACAGGTGGTCCCTGGGGGGGGGCACATGCTATTGTGCACATTTGATGACAGATTGTTTGTTGGTTCAGTTTAATGGATCTGCTGCCTATGAGAACAGGACATATGGGGCTGGAGAGATGGCTCAGAGGTTAAGAGTACTGGCTGCTCTTGCAAAGGACCCGGTTCAATTATAAATAAATAATAATTGAAACAATAAAGAAATTAAACAAAAGAATAGGACACAATTTGGGAGTAGAGGTAGTCCTTTCCTTCTTTGTACTTTTATGGAGAAGCTAGACAGGGAAGGGTGATGTTCTAGCTGACAGTGTCTCACAATGCTAGTTTTGTCTTAGGGTCTTCTTCCTTTAGCTCACATCTTCCACTTCAAAAGAAAGTCGCGCACGCGTGTGTGTGTGTGTGTGTGTGTGTGTGTGTGTGCACATGCCATGGTGTGTATGTGAAGGCTAGAGTACAACTTGTGGGAATCATCAATTTTCTCTCTGTACCATGTGGGTTCTAGGGATCAGGAGATCAAACTCAGGCTATCAGACTTGATGCCAAGAGCCCTTACTTGCTGAGCTATCTCCTCAGCCCACAACTTATTCTTGAATGTTTTCATCTATAGATGAATTTGTGCGTGAAGAACCCAGGAAGTCAGAGGGCTGGCCCTATGCCTCAGCACCCCACTTAAGTAGCTAGTAGCTACTGTAACTACCACTCAGCTTTTCTAGTGAAATTGCAAAAGTGGGTATTCCACAAGTTCATGTCAACTGCATTGTTTTCCGTTTTGGAGAATGTGAGAGGAATTTCCTGGTCTGTCTGAATTGGAGCAGCCCTGGCTGGCAGCCTTTCTGATCTCCAGGTGGATATCTTTGTTCCCGTGGGGTCTGCTTAGGCTGTTCTCCAGGGACTACAACCATGTCTGTGTGACTGCTTTCTTCTCTGAGCTGTGACTTGTACATCTTTGTATGGAAGACCCCCACTGCAGCGTCAGGGAATTCAGCTCAATAAACTGAGAAATCAGTTCGTTCAGAGTTTAGCGCTCTCTGCTTTTTCTTGCTAACTGCGAAGGTAACATTGCAGGTTAGGGAGCAACTGTCATGTTCATCTTAAATCTTTTCCCAGGAGTCACAGTGGGGCCTCTGAGCACAGCACAGAGCTGGGGGCATTCTTAGCTGTTTCAGAGGACAAGATACAACCTGTTTAACTTGCTAGGGCTTCGTGTAACAGATGCCTGATCACATCTGGGCACGTANAAGGCTCGCTTCATTTACCTGTCAAATGCAAATATCGCTTCTCATAATGAGGTTTTGGAAATATTTCTTGTTTTTCCAGAAGCTTAAGCAAGTAGCCATGTAGGAACTAGCAATAAATCTTAACTGGTGACAAGAGGGTCAAATATTTCCTATATTATTAACTGTCTATAGTGGGCTGACATAGTTTCTGGAAGTGGAGGATTTTAATTGTCATTATAAGCTTTATTCTCTTGTGGGTGACTTGGGAGGATGATGACATTGTGTCCTTCTTGAAGGTCATCCTAAACCACCTATGTACTCCTAACCTTGCCTTTCAACTGAGAGTGANATCTTGTTTCTCAGATAGATTGCATTTTCCTCTTGGCAATGGGACAGTTTCTGCCACACCAGCCTAGAAGCAACTGGGTGTCTTTTGTTTCTTTGGCAAATGTTACATCAGTCTCAGTTTTCTTTATTTGATGAAAAAGTAGTGAAAGGAAAAAAATGACAATGATTATCACATCTGATGGGTAGGCATTTTTACAGCAATCTTACACTTGAAAATAATTTTAGAATACATTAGAAAGCTGTAACAGAAAAAATATACAGAAAAGAGAAGAAGAGAATTATTGCAAGAAAATGTAAAATGCTATAATTGCCTTAAGAGAAAATTCCAGAGTGTAATTTAATAAGTCAGTATCAAGTTGTTTTTTGTAACTTAAGAAAAAAATGTAATATATTCCAGCACTGAGAATAGCTCACAGGAACTTAACAAAGCATATGTAAGCCTTTCCCACACTCATTTACATATTATCACACTACTTTACTGCTACTTTGATTCCAATGCCTACTTAATACCTGCTCATTTCAATCTTAACACAGTTTCAATAAATTCAGAAAACAGATTACACTAACAGAGTAATGGTAATTTTTATTGTATAAGGCAGGTAATTGATGTACGGTTTTTGTTTTTATTTTTGATTTTTGGAGAGAGGGTCTTGATATGTACCAGAGGTTGTCCTCAAACTTGCAATCCTTGTGTCTCCACCTCTTGAGTGCTGGGATTATAGTCATGAACTACATACTCAGTTTAATTCTTATATCTTGGTGACAATTTGGGACAAANATTTATCTAGGATAGCAATAAACTGGGCACTTTGTTTAAGGTGGGGGGCGGAGAGGAGAAAGGGGAGGAGCTGGCAAGAAGGCTCAGGAGATAAGGGACTTGTTGCCATGCCAGATGAACTGTGCTCAATCCCTGGAGTCCACATGTTGGAAGGAGAGGCCAGAACAGGTAGAGCCTGCTGGCTGTGCCCAGTTCACTCTCCGGTTCTTCCTCAGTATTAGACCTAGGGTGGGAATCTTGGGTCCATTTCCTTCACACTCTTCCACACTGAGGAAAGTATGAACATAGAGTAAATCCCCTTGTATGCCATTCTCCTCACCTGTAATTTCTCCCATCGTTATAGTAGTAATGTCTTTTCCTCTAAACAGAGCTGAGAGCTTTTTGCTTCTGCAAAAGTTGCCCAGCTTATCACAGAATGGGAAGGGGCCGGCAGGAATTCAAATATGGGTCCAAATTGGGTCCAAGAATAAAACAGAAACATAGTGCTAGTCAAATCTCTACCTCAATCTGCTGAATAACTACTAGAATACAAATTAGTCCTATTTAACTGGAGGTTAAAAGAGAAATCACTGGGGATGGAGAGATGACTCAGCAGTTAAGGGCACTGGCTGTTCTCTAGCACCCATGTGCCTGCTCATCTGTAACTCCAGTTCCAGGGGAGCAGATGCCCTCTTCTGGCCTCTGTGGGTACCAGGTGTACATGTGGTGTGCAGACATANATGCAGACAAAACACCCACCCATACACATTTATAACATATCATCTCTATCTCATCTACTCTACAAATACTACAGCCAAAGGATATTGAAGGATATTGGNTTGACAGGATGTCAAGGGTTGTCTTAGTTAGGATTTTATTGCTGTCAAGAGACACCATGACACCGAAACTCTTATAAANAAAAACATTTAATTGAGGCTGGCTTAAGTTTAGAGGTTTAGTCCATTGCTATGGTGGGGCATGGTGGCATGCAGGCAGACATGGCACTGGAGAGTAGTTGAGAGTTCTACATCTTGATCTGCAGGCAGCAGAAGGAGAGACTATCACACTAGGCTTAGCTTGAGCATATGAGACCACAAAGCCCGCCTCCACAGTGACACACTTCTTCCAACAAGGCCACACCTCCTAGAAGTGCCACTCCCCATGGGCCAAGCATTCAAACACATGAGTCTATGGGAGCCATTGCTTTTGAAACCACCACGTGGGTGTACCATTGCTATCCTGTCTAGGTTTCCACAGTCCTCAGTTTGTTACCATCTAATCCCTTGAGCTCATCAGCTCCTGCATCTTGCACTAGGAAACATTCCATCTCTCTTTCCTAGTCTTTCATTTATTTCCCTTAGTGATT
Source organism: Neotoma lepida (assembly GCA_001675575.1). Classification (NCBI taxonomy): domain Eukaryota; kingdom Metazoa; phylum Chordata; class Mammalia; order Rodentia; family Cricetidae; genus Neotoma; species Neotoma lepida. The sequence goes on from LZPO01107910.1 coordinate 437,987, forward strand.
CTGTACCATCAATTCCCAAGCTTCTTGCATCTGAAACAACCTGTCCTTACTCATCTTTCTTCCTTTTCCAATTTCNCCACAGCTCCAGTCCTCAGCCCAGTGATGTTCCTTGCCCGTCATCCTCACTTCCCAGTGACTCTACAATCCACTGTTCTCATGACTATGAATCTACCAAGGTAGGAGTCATTGGTGGTGCTGCCTTGCTGGGCGATGGCTTCTGTCAGGAAGCACTCTGCTGCCCAGGCTTCCCTTTTGTCTCCAAGTCCTCAGGGCAGTCTTCTTCCAGTCTTCCCTTCAGTCAGGGTAGACTGTGGGGTCTGGGTGTCTCCTCGGCTGCCTTTAGTGTTCACTTTTTCCCTTATTCCTTCCCACAGACTGTGACAAATCCACGGGCTTGATACCAACAACAATAATAGGTACAATTTACTAAGAGCACNTTATTATTCAGACACTAGACCAAGCAGTCCTGCTGCCTTGATACTTATTTCTTGTTGCACCTGCAAAGNACAGACACTGTTTCACANGTTGCTCGTGTGTTCAGGAACAGACCCAGTGGGTACACTGTCTAGCTGGATTTGACCAGGAGTAAACTTGTGGCACTCACTCTGTGTGTTAGCNACTTTTCTTGTTGCTGCTACAAATACCTGACAGAAGGTACAGAAGGAAGGATTGTTTTCTTTTTCTGACTTACAGTCCAGGACACAGTCCATCCTAACAGGAAGGTGCCTGGTCTCGATACAAAATATTTATTCTGTGACTACTTCATTTGATTCAGTACGGGACCCAAGCCCACAGAATGGTACTGGTTCACATTTAGGGTAAGTCTTCCCACCTCAATTAATCTAATCTAGATCTCCTTCCCATACATGCTCAGAGATTTGTTTCCATGGTGATTTTAAATCCCATCAAGTAGACAATCAAGATTAACTCCCTCTTCATCCCTGACATCAACCTGGAACTTCATNGGCCACACATCAATCACTGATTGACTGGGCCTCTCTCTTCTGTTTCTCTTTTTGAAACGGCTTGCCTTTTAGACTTTTTCTCTATGTGGTCCTTGCTACACTCCCTGAGTCTGAGAACTCCTCATTTTTAAATCTAGACTTTTACTATGAATCCCTCCGGTTCCACCCCTTTGTCACAGCTGCCTTTAAATCCTCCCTCTGCCTTTCAGCAGTGCGACCTTTCCGCAACGACAGCTTGATTCGATCACTTCCAACCTAAGAATTACAGGCAAGTGTGGTGGTTGGTGGCCTGTCTCCTCTGACATCCTAGGCAAACCTCGTCCATCTATGGTTTTCTAGGTGGGACTTTTATTGCCCAGTCCTGGCTGGAAGGACTGAGGANATGATGCCAAAGGGTACGTAAACATATCACTTAGGAGGAATATGTTTGGGATCTATTGTACAGCATGGCTAGTAACAGTATAATGTATGAAATATCAAATATGAAAATAGCTGAGAGTCATTTGTTTTCACTGCAAAATAATAAGTACACGTTGCACATTTATTAGCTCCACTGAAGCATTG
>LZPO01107910.1:478774-489204 GCA_001675575.1 Neotoma lepida
ATTTTAGCTCTCCAGGTGGAAGCTTGAGAAGCAAAACATTCCTGGCTCCGAAGGCACTCCAGGAAAAACCGGACTTGTTGATAGCCAGAACTTGAGCAAAGCCTCTTGTTTATACTATAAATAAATGTGCACATCCCTTTGGTTGTATAAATACAATGCCACATCCATTCTACTGGACTAGAGGAAGAAACCATTTAAAGGGACATCAAAGTCTTCCCAAAGCTAATGGCTCTGGTCCTACTGACTCTGTCATCGCTGCTGCCCCTAAGTAATGGCTCCCTTGGGACATGGGAATTTGGATTCCTTTCTGGCAGCGAACTATGTTGCTATTGCCGTAGACAGTGCTGGAAAGGGTGGCTAAGACTCTGCTAGGCTTTCTGCTTGTGCCCTTTGCTGCTTGGCAACTGTTTTAAAATGATGGACCATGTCATTGCCACTTGCCAAATTTGGTGGCAAAAAGGATTATGGCTGTCTGTTTCTCCAGCTTTGCCTGTGTGCATGGAAGACACAGCCAAGAATCTTAGTGATTCAAATTTTCTTACATTCCAAAGAAGAAACGATTAGCCCACTTTACAGACTTTACATTCCATGCCAGTAGCTTTAATTTTCACAAGATAGAAACCTTCGTGGCTCTTCTTATGATTCACTTGAAAATACAGCACAGTGTTTGTTTTAAGTAAACAGGAGGGAAAAGTCCTATTAAGAAGTTGTCACAGTGCTCTTTTTCTTAATGATAAACATAATATTTACCAGAAGATAAAGACTCATACGGACTTCAGGAAAGTCCCTCAGATTCCTTTGTCAGGGCCTAATAGTTATCTCAAACCAGTTATCATAAAAGTTCTTGCTCAGCTGGATAGGGGTGGCGCAGCTGGATAGGGGTGGCGCACGCCTTTAATCCTAGCACTTGGGAGGCAGAGGCAGGCAGTTCTCTATGAGTTTGAGGCCAGCCTGGTCTACAGAGCAATTTCTAGGACAGCTAAGGCTACACAGAGAAACTCTGTCACGAAAAACAAACAAACAAACAAACAAACAAACAAACAAACAAACAAAGTTCTTGCCCAGTGAAGTCTTCTGCATTGACAGTCAAGAGCTTAAGAGAGAGCAAGACCATGGTGTAGTTTCAATAGGTTGCTGGTTTACAATTTACTCTCATGGCCAACTAATAGCTATTTCCGGATTCTGTTAGATTAAGAGCCTACCACAGTTTGTTAATTAAAAGTTGATTCTGGAAAGCATGTAACCTTTATCTAAAACATAGCCTCACAGTAGTAATTTTCATAGAAATCCCCATAGCAATAAAGTGGAGAGGAAAAATAAAATTGTGCTCTGCTGGTGAGAGCGGAACACCAGCTACCTTGAAAATCAAACTCCGTCTCTGCTCCTCNTCCAGTCACATGTGAGCACATGCGCAGGTTAAAGCTGGGCTGATTCTTCACTTTTTGGGAGGAGGAACAAGTCCGGNCAATTAATGTGTAATAGCAATTATCATTTGCATGTGGGTTTAATTATAAAAACAGAGAAGGTTTTTATTTCTCATTACTGTCATCATGATGATCCAATTTCCATGGTGAGTCTGGTGCTGAAGAGGAAGGGTCACAGATGGCCTTCAGCGATCCTAGCCTTCTTGCCCTCTTCCGTGGTACACCTTTCTTCTCTTTGCCAGCATTTCTTTCTTTAGCTTTTAGTGGAAACTGTTGAAAACNGATTATTTGGAGAAATCAGTACATTTTAACAAATTCTATTAAGGAAAACGACTTTAAATGCCATCTGAAAAGAGGAATCTCTAAGACCTGACACTGAAATACAATGTGGAGAAGAAAAGGGGTGTGTGTGTGTGTTAGAACCACACGGAATTAGATGGCCCTCCTGTACTCTTGACAACATTAGACTGTTTATCTTCAAAGTATGTTTAGATAGCTTTCAAAACACAGACAACAGAAAAAAAATCAAAAGAACTACATTAGAAGAAAAGCATTGAGTTGGGTTCACTAAATTTGTACAGGGCCAGATATCCTGGGTGTGGCAACGCAGACCCTGCTATCCCAGCATTCAAGCGGGAGGCAAGAACCTCGAAACTTTGAAGACTAGCCTGGCTTCAGTGAATTCCAGGCTAGCTTGGGTTATGAGATCCCATCTGAAAACAACAACAACACAAAAACAAAACAAAAAGATGTTTGGTTTTAGGGGCCATATAGTTTCTGTCCCAATCTGCTCTTTCGTTAAAGGCACCAGGGCATTTTAATGGGGGCAATAAACAGGCAGCTGGTCAGATTTGTTAGTGGGCTGTATTCCCTGGTCGGCGGTCTGGGCTGGACTCGGAATATGGAGATCACACTAGGCAGAATCTATTTTCAGTGAACNGTATCAACAGAAGGGACTGCCTCATTGCTCAGAGACATCCCAATTTAGTTCTGACTTCCCTAAAGGTCAGAGCAAAGAGGAAACGCGGGTTTCTATTTAAAAGGCACGCTTTCCGTAAGATTAGAACACACCAGTTCCTTAGAGAGGGGCTGGCACGGTGGCAACACTAATCTAAAGGGAAAAGACACCAAGAGGTCTAAGAGACAAAGACATCCTGTTTTCCACGGTTTCACATAGCTGCTACGTGCCTCTGGGAGCCAAAGGCAGCATTCCCAAGCACAGTTTGGGAAAGCCGCCTCGAGGACCCAGGCACTGCACGGTCTGGGCTTGAATGGACACAGGATAGAACCCAGTGACTTGAAGGAACGAGCTTCCAATTAGCTGTCAGTCACGCCTNAGTCTGCGGAGCAGTCTCACATCCAGCTTCAGGCAGGTCTGTGAAAAGACAAAACCACAGCAAATCTAGCTTTGTAGCTCTTCAGTGGTTTTTATTTGTGAGTCTGGAGTTGAGCAGCACAGAACCAGGACTCAGAGAGCTGCTTCCTGCGCTGTGGTCAGAAAGTATTTCTGGACGGAAGACACAAATGTAGTCCAGGAGGTGAAGCTGAGGGGATAGCTGATGATCTTATTGGAGCCCTTGGCCATGTATGTAACTGGCTGAAGTTTGGTTGAGAGTCCTTTGTGACTCCTAAACTAGACATTCATTAGTTAACTTATAGTTCATTTCCTAGGAGTTCACAAGTTGTTCTCTGACCCCCCCCCCACATGCATGCTGAGGCACGTGCAACCCTTCACCCATCACACACATAATAATAAATGGAATAAGGTTTTTAAAAAATAGGAGGAATTCACACGGCGATCATTTTCCTGTCTTCCTATTACTTCAGCCCTTGATCACTGGTGTCATACTGATTGCTGTTTATTTAATGGTTTCTTGGTGCCAGGCGTTGGGCTAAGCAGTCTGTATGCATAATGCCATTTGCTTCTCACCATCTACAGGGGGGNTTTCTGGTTCCCATTTCCCTCTCTCCATCTCTGTTTTTCTCTCCTGATAAGGAAAGTGAGCCTCAGAGTGTAATAGACTCCTAGAGTGTAATATATTGTCCAGAATCATCCTCATAGGATATGGCTATGAGCNAATGTGCTGAGGCTTAACCGAGGCTGGTTTGTATTTTTATATTCGTTTAATTATTTTGTGTGTGCACACACACGGAGNAGACTAGAGGACAGCNTTTGAAAGTTGGGTCTCTGCTTCCACCTTCACATGGGTCCTAGGGATTGAACCTACAGGCAATGAGGCTTGGTGATGAGCACTCTTAGTCACTGAGCCTCCTCACTGGCCCCTCACCAAGGCTCTTACCCACCACTGCTCATAATTTCCTGGATTGTTACCCTTGACTTCTTCACATTCTTTCTTTTCTTCTCCCCACAGCCTACTTCCAATGCTAGGAACTGAAGTCAGTGCCTTGGGTGGGGGCTCTACCTACTCAGACACATCCCCAGTCCTTAAAAAACAAAAACAAAACTATTTGTCTACTTGTATTATTTCTGTGCACGTGTATTTGTCTGAGTGAATGCCATTGGTGTGCAGGTGCCTGTGGCAGTCAGAAGATGGTGTCATGTGGTTGGAGACACTTACTGTGTGTCCTGAGAACTAAATTCAAGTTCTCTGGAGGAACAAGAAGTGTTTTTAATGGCTGAGCCATCTCTCCAGTCCCTGACCCTGACCTTTATGAAACTTTTATTTTGAGACAGAATCTTACAACATTTTCCAGGCTACCCTACCAGTTGAATCCTAACTCCCCTCTGGAGTTAGGGGATTACAAGTGTGCCAGNACACAGGTTTCTCTGTGTAGACAGGGTTTCTCTGTGTAGCTTTGACTGTCCTGGAACTCACTTTGTAGACCAGGCTGGCTTCTAACTCACAGGATCCACCTGCCTCTGCCTCCCGCGTGCTGGCATTAAAGACGTGCGCCANCACTGCCCAGCTTTCTTGGCATTCTTAAGGATTTACAGGTGCTGTGGCTTCNGTGTCTTGTTACCTGTCTTCCAGGTTGTGGCACCTCGGGCACTCATCTTCACTGCTTGGATCCTGACCCTTTGATTATCACCCAATCTCCACTCTCTGTCTCCCCATCACTGGCTGTTTTTTGGTCACACTTGTCATTATTGCTGTCTCTGTCTCTACCCGAGAGTGAACAAAGATTGGGTTTTCATCCCGTATATAATCCATCTCTGTATCTCTGTAGCTATGGTTTAGACTGTGTCTGCTGGAGGCTAGAGATACAAAAGGTCAGCTCAGTCTCATGGTGACATATGCAAGGTTGCATATGCAATAGCAACAGCAAGCAATATCTTTCTTAATGTGGCAGTTCTCTTCATATCTGACATCAACAGGGACTTCATTATAATATCGGTAGCATTTCATTGGCTCAGCCATTCTCCCCAAATGGAGAATGTTAGTCATTTTCCATGACCACTACCGGGTACAAAGAATGTTATTAAACTGACAAAGATATAAAGATTCCTGAAGTGACAAGTATTTTCTGTCCCTAGTGATGAAAACCAAATATGCTGTTCACAATGCAGACATGTATAACCTATTGGACTGTTCCAGAACATAGCAGGGTGAAATCAGTGACTAAGAAAGAACAGAAAATAAATCCATTCATTCATTCTGGTATAGATAGACGGAGAGCGAGCCAAGGCCATTGCTAGGAAGATAATCAGAGGGTCAGGCCTAGAGAAGGGAAAGCAGAAAGGGAAAAAATGAGCAGCACAAAGAGCTGGGAGTCATGGGAGCTGCATGGAATGCGGTCAGAGGAACGGGCTAGGGTGACAAGTTCAAAATTCAGACCCAGGACAGTGGAAGCACTAACCATTTCTGCGGGGTGGGGGCCGGCTTGCCTGAGTAGAGAATTGTCACTAAGTGTGGCTCTGAATGGAACAAGTCACAAGTCAGAGAGTTATTTCTTTGCTAAGTGGATTAGTGTCTTCCTTGGTTCTGACAGTATTTGCAATCTCTTTGTAATAAAGGGTTTAGGTGGTCCTGAAGTGGACTAGTTAATCTTGAAGTTTTTCTCTCTTTGTTTTAGAAAGAGTGATACACACATGTACGAGGTACGTGTGAATGCAGGTGAGAATATGCTCCAGTGTGCATGAGGTCAGAAGGCAACCTCAGGTATCAGACGTTAGGTCCCTTGTTAGCTGCTGTGTGTGCCAGGCTAGCTGGCCCATGAGCTTCTGTTTCCAGATCCCATCTTGCCTTAGGAGTGCTGGGACAACAGATGTAAGCCATCGCATCAGCTTTATGTAGGTTCTGATCTGAACTCTGGTTCTCATGCTTGCCTGGTGACTGCTTTATCCACTGACCCATCAGTTCCCCAGCCATTATCTTGAGAAGTTCCAATAGATCCTTAAGTTGTGCTGATTATATCCTGGTTAGTGGCATAATTTTGTGATACTGACTCTGTTCCAGAGAGAGAGAGACACAGAGAGAGAGATTGAAGAATATTTAAAAAAAAAAATAGACCTTTCAGCTGGGCAGTGGTGGCGCATGCCTTTAATCCCAACACTCAGGAAGCGGGCAGATCTTTGTGAATTCTAGGCCAGTCTGGTCTACAGAGCAAGTTTCAGGACAACCAGGGCTACACAGAGAAACCCTGTCTCAAACAACAACAACAAAACNAAAACAACAAAAACCCAACCAAACAAAAAATATAGACCTTTCAAACTTAAGCTTTGAAACAACACCATTGTGCTAGATAGGTGGTGCTTAAATGTAAAAGTGAAATGCAAAACTGTTTAATCAGTTCACAACAGCAGGATTAAAAAAAAGGTCATAGCTTAGCACAAGGTTTGCAAAGTTCAGTACAATTGTGGTGGTTTTGGCATGTGATAGGGTGTCTATCTCCTTGTNAGTGCAGCTTTGAGAAAAAAGATAAGACAACTCCCTAGGCCCTGTGGAGGGGAAACTCTCTCAAGAGTAGAAGCAAGTTTGGTAAGTCTCTGAGGTCTGGAGTGAAATACAATAAAATTTGCATTTATATAGCACTCCTTCTGCGCTTGCTTTATGTGCGCCTTCCATATTAAATAAAAACACAATTAAGAGTTAGTTCCAAAACACCAGGTCAAACATATCAAACAAAATCAGGAATGGCAATTAGTGCTAGGATGCCAGAGCAAACAGATGGCTATTGAGTTTGGATTTAAGAAGAGAAATAGGATGTGCCAGCTGCATATCAATAAAGAAGGAATTCTGGAGCTCCGGTGACAAGGACTGGGAGGTTGGGCTACTGAAAGAGCCAAGATAGGACAGTGACTGGTCCTGCGTAGTGCATTTATTAGAAACTGTAACTATCCAGGGCAGCTAAAATTATGGGACACTTACGTGTGCCAGCCACTGTGCCCTGTGATAAAGATCCAAAGATAATCAGATTTGAATTCNGNATTTCAGCCAATTATAATCCAGTTTAAAGGAAGAAAGCATGTGTGAAGCCACTTGGGGGACCTTCACTCTCTGTGGCAGTGTGAAGACTTCATTCCAGGCATAAAAATAAGACCATGCTGTTCCATGTGAAAGGGGGGAGGAGGGAAGCTCAGAACTCTCATGTTTTCAAATCCAAAAATCTCTGGAAAAAAATGAGCAGATTTTCTTAAGATGGAGCTCAAGTTTTATAGCCTTCCTTTTCCCTATTTGATGTCAACGTTCACTTAATTGACTGCAGAAATANCGTGTTTGATGATTTTGTTTTAATTAATCAACAGACTAGTTTATTTATTTCTGGTGCTGGAGATTGAACCCAGAGCCTCTTGTGTGGAGCCTCTTGTGTGGGCTCTACCAACATCTCCAAGTTAATAATGAGGCTTGTCCCAGGGCCTGCTGAGTGTGTGATACCCACGGAGGGTAGCACGTGCGATCTTACCTCTGTAAGACCCAAAGAGCACCAATGATTTTGAATAAAATGACCTGTCATATGTTTGCCCCTTTCCTCTTCACTCCTTGTTAACTCTGTCTGGCTTTGTTCCTCACATTCCCACAGAATCGCCCTCCCCAAGGCTCCTTCTGTTTGCTTACTTTCTTGGTATGGCTTTCTTAAAGTACTCTTTCCTTCCCTTCTGTGACCAAATCTCGGTTTTGTTTGTTTGCACCTTCCCATAGGTCAGTTCTCCCTGCAGGGCCTCTCTCATTGCAAGTCCTAATAAATATTTGTAATGAAGCAATTCCCCAAGGTTTGCCTCTCTAATCTCCCTGCTGGCTGCTTTCTCCCCTGGGGAGCTCATCCATTCTCAGCTGTCCCCGCTGGGCAGAGGCTCTGGAATCTGCATATTCTGATCTGACCTGTCACTGGAATGCCTTTCTTATCGCTACAGATGTTTACTGATCTCTTCACCTAATTGTCTTGCTAGCGCCTCCTTTTCAACATCCCCCACAGACATCACACCCAGATTTGAGGAGAGTGTGAATGGGTAAAAACTGATGGGCTGTTGACCAAAGAAGGGCAACTTTCTTTCCCTGGCAAATTGTATCTTTTGTGGTCCAGCTGCAGGTATTACTTATGAAGAAGAAGACAGACTGTACTTTTTCCCAAAAGAAAACTTTTATGATGATGGGGAAAAGGCAAATAGGCTAGGGATAGTCGGAAGATAGTGAGTGTTGAAAGTTTGGGAAGAGAGAAGGAGGGATAGATGGAACACAGAAGATTTTTAGGGCTGTGAAATTGCATGGTGTGATACTTTACATGGGTGTGTGTGTCACGACACAGTTGTGAAAACCTGTGACAGGTACAACACAGAGCAGACTGCAATGTAAGCTGTGGATGGAGGTTGTAATGATACATAAACATAGATACAGAGGTTATAACTAATGTCCCACACAGGTACAGGTACTCAGGGTGGGAGAGTGTGTGTGTGTGTGTGTGTGTGTGTGTGTGTGTGTAGGGGATAAAACTCAGTGCATATTTCACTTAGTTATGTGTGAAGTTAAAAGAGCTTAAAATAGTCTATTAAAAATAAGATAGAAAAACACAACTTTTATTGTGTCTTACTGAACACTTGTGCTAGAGGGTTACAATTTTTCCCCCCAAGACAAGGTGTCTCCATGTAGCTCTGGCTGTCCTGGAACTAGCTCTGTAGACCATGCTTTCCTCAAACTCACAGAGATCCNCCTGCCTCTGCCTCCCGAGTGCTAGGATTAAAGGTGTGTGTCACCACTGCCTGGCGAGGGTTACAATATTTTTAAAAAATTACTATATTTTATTTGTTTGTTTGGTATGCATGTGGGGGGTGGGGCAGAATGTGGAGATCAGAAGACAATTTGTAGGAGCAGGGGCAGTGGCTTCCATCATGTGGCTCCAGTGCTTCTACTTACAATGCTTAAACCGATCAGAAACTGTGCAGACAAAATGATTATTCCCCAGGGAAGGAAGAGAATCTGGGGCAGTGGCTCAGTCAGCAGTGTCTATTGCACAGGCAGGAGAACTGGAGTTCGGTTCTCAGCTCCTACGGGAAAAGCTGGCTGGGGCGTGGCAGCAAGGGACTTTAACACACCTGCTAGAGAGGCTAAGGCAGGTAGATCCCTGCCAGGCAGCTTAGCATAATCATTGAGGCCCAAGCCAACAAGAGACCCTATCTCAAAACATAAAAGCGAAGAATCCCAAAATAAATCCAAGCTGGACAGCTCCTGAGCAGTGAAAACTAAGACTGACTTCACACACACACACACACACACACACACACGCACGCACACCACACTCTGGCACATATATGCATACCCACACACACTTGCTCTGTTGCCCCCACACAAAGGAAGGAAGTGTCTTTCCGTTAAGACCAGGCCCCTGGAGTCCTTGAGGATCATCCATCCCTAGCTCCATGAACCTTAGGCCTTCTCCACCTTCNTTTGAAGGAGCATTTGTGTTCATCTTCTGCCATGACTCTGGTCATCTGTGGCCAGCCTCCCCTTCACTCATTATGAAATACTATGTCTAGTATTGGGATATTTCTGCTTCTTTCTTGACTGTTCTATACAATAGCTTCCAATTAAAATACACGTTTTCATGTCAGCTGTCTCCCCCACAAACCACACACTTCTTCTTAAAGTCTTGACATTGTTTCTCTCGGGCATACCTGGCAGCCATGTGACTTCTGTCCATCTGTTCTAGAACTCAGACAGCTCTAGTTGCTGAAGGGACATCATGACTTTGGAGGTATCAGCATGAGAAGAATCGTGGGGACTCTAATCTACAAGACTAGGATGGGCGTGTACCTAGCCTCAGGCAGAAGATTTATTCTTCAACCATCTCAGGTTTTTCCTGTATTATCTACATAGCTAGTCTTTCTCTGTCCAACTATNCAGCTCCAAAATTACAACATGAAGACTTATTATCAATTACGAAAGCTCAGTCAATAGCTTAGGCTTGTCCCATTAGCTCTTATAATTTAAATTAACCCATTTCTATTCATCTACGTCACATAACTCATGGCATTTACCTGTCCTGCATGTCTCGCTCCCTCTCTGTCTGGCTAGCGACTTCGCCTTCTTCTTCCCAATGTTCTCTCTGCCCCCAAATTCCTGCCTAGCTATTGGCTATTTAGTTTTTTATTTAACAAATCCGAATGACACATTTTCACAGTGTAAAGGAATATTCCACAACATATCTAACCTGTCTTCTCCCTTTCTCTTTTCTACTAGTTTGTTTTCCTCATTTTTGAGACTGCATTTTTTGCCCAGGCTGGCTTCTAAATTGCAATTCTTCTGCCTCAGCCTATTCAGGGCTGGGATTAACAGACGATGCTATTCCTGTCTATTTTTGTGGCTTTTCTGGAGAGGNAAAGAAGTTTTCGAGAGATTCAGTGACAAAATATAAAGTTATCCTGCTTTGTCCACTTCCATTTGTGGGACGTGAGTCTGACAACTGCTCTAGCATCTTCTCAAAACTTTTGCAGAGCTCGAGAGACAATAATGTGAACGAATCATAGGACCTGGGTGTCAAGAAATCAGGGGCCAGGCACCGAAACTGTCTGTGGAGGACCACAAGGGCAAGGCTGGTTTCTACATTTCCAAA
>LZPO01107910.1:489524-505543 GCA_001675575.1 Neotoma lepida
AGCAATGCACATAAAATAAAAATAATTAAAAAAGAATTATTTTGTGAACACTACATAGAATTAAAATTTCAGTATCCTTCAATAAAGTTTTATTGATTTTTGTTTTGAGACAGAATCTCAATATGTAAACTAGCTAGCTTTAAACTCACAGAGATCCATATGGATCTGCCTCCCAAGTGCTGGGATTAAAGGTGTGCACCACTATGCCTGCTAACAAAGTTTTATTAAAACTGGTGGCCCATTTACTAATGGCCTATGGCTGTTTTGGGGCTGTCATGGCAGAGTTGAGACTGTGATTGTGAGACTATAACCTATAAAATCTGAAGCCTAACTTTGCAGCTGTGACAGAAAGGTCTGTCCTCCTCTGATGTGAGCGGTTAGAGTTGGTACCCACAGCAGCCTTCACATTCCTCTTCTCATCTTTCTGAATGGAGCAGGGGCTTCTGGGATCAAACTGCCAGTGTCTTGGAGTTGCTGGACCCTTGGGAGATGCCCTTCTCAAGAAATGCAATGGGAACAGTGCCCTCTGGAGGAGGTCACAAATTCGAAGTAGTCTCTTGTGGCAAAAAGGCCCTTGAAAGGAACGAAGATGCCTGCCTTTTAAATTGATGGCTTAATAATTGCCTGTTTCTTATTGGTTGTCGTATGGTATGATATATTTGTGCACTGTATTTGGTTGCCTCTTGACTTTTGGTTTTGCTAATAGCTCTGCTGGAAAGTCCCTACTGTGGAACCCAGGCTGATACCCTAAGACTTCAATTCTTGTCTGTTAAAGGAGAGGATTGCATTTGCAATGATTTTAAAACTCTCCTTCCCTCCCTGCCTGCCTCCCTTCCTCCGTCCACCTCTTCTGAGCAAAATCCTTGACCTAGAGATAATTAACAGTTGAAAGTAGAAATGGATTCCAGCTTGTGCCTCCCTCAGTGGCTCATGAGGGGCTGCAGAGAAGAAATCCTCAAACTCCTCTTAGCCCTAAAAGACAAGAGTTCTGTGGGCCCAGATTTTACCTGTCAGCATCCCAAATAGCCAGGACCAGTGCTTTTCAGAGGACTAGTTGGCAGTGCCCGAATCTCTGCTGCCACTGATTTTGGCTCAGTTAGCATCACCTCTAAGGAGACCACACTTGCTGGTTTTGTAAGCTTGACACAGGCTAAAGGTATCTGAAAGGAAGGAGCCTCAACTGAGAAAATGCTTCTGTAAGATCCAGCTGTGTGGTATTTTCTTAATTAGTGATTGATGGGAGAGGGCCCAGCCCCTTGTGGGTGGAGTCATTCCTGGGTGAGGAGCAAGCCAGTGAGCAGTACCCCACCTTGGCCTCTGCACCAGCTCCCACCTCCAGGTTCTTTCCCTGCTTGAGTTCCTGTCCTGGCTTCCTTCGGTGATGGACTAAAATGTGGAAGCGTAAGATGAATAATCTCTTTCCTCTCCAACTTGCCTTTGGCCATGGTGTTTCATCACAGCAGTAGTAACCTTAACTAGGCCGGAGAAAAAGCATCACCCAGACGCTCTCCATAACAGGACTGCTTGAATTTACCGAGTACTTCTTGCTTGCCAGAGACTAGGCCAAGCCCTTGAGGTAACTTTTGTCATTTAGTACAGACAATAGCTCAGTGAGAGGTTCCACAGTCACACCTACTATATGAAAGTGAAGGTTCTGGAGTNTTGTGAAGGATGGATTGCTATTGGGTAGTGTAAAGGTTGGGTGTACACTCAGTTTGCTNTTACGGCCACTTTTAAGGAGGCNTTGTAATTATCCAGTTCTTCTCAGGCAGCTTTTGAATTAAAAAGCATGATGTGGTGATTTGAATGAAACATGTCCCCATAGGCTCACATATTGAACTCTTGGTCTCAGTGTAACCTTTAGGGGAGGTTTAGGGGGTGGAACCTTGCTGGAGGAAGTACGTCACTTGTCTAGCTCTCGTTCTGCTTGCTGCATGTTGTTGAAGATGTGATCTCTTAGCTTCCGCTCTGGCCACCTGCTGCCAGGCCTCCCCTGCCATTACAGAATCTTCTTCTGAAACTTGAACCCTAACTAAACTCTTCACCCTATAAGTTGCCTTGGTCACAGTATTTCATTACATCAGTGAAGGGTAACGAATCAATGTGCTAACGGATGTCTGCCTCATTTGCTGAGTGATTTTGGGCAGGCTTAGCCTATGTTTCTGTTTCCTCCTTGGGCAAATGGGAATCATGACAGGAGCATGCAGATTAGTTAGCTGGGATATGTAGTCAGTTTCTGGTACAAGCCCATGCTCAAAAATCTACTATCATCACTAATGAGCACATGCTGCCTCTTTCATTTTGGCTTGGTGAGCAGTTCTTCAGACGCAATGCCAGTAGCCTTTCCATGTCAAATGGGCTGCCTTGATTTTCTTTAGTTGTATTCTCCGGTTTTATATATGTTGTTATTATTATTTTAACAACTGATTAAGTCAATTTACTAAAATAGTTGACTTAGGCATCTGCAATAGTGACTTCAGCCTCCACTCCTGGCTCAGTACTCATAGAAGTAATCTGTTTAACAATCTCAGAAGGACTGTGTAAGTCAGTGAGCTGCTTGTGGATTCTCATATGGAAAGGATTCCATGTCTTGGAACCTTCACCACAAAGTGTTTTTCTTGTAGTGATTCTCAGTGTCTTGGTAGGTATGCACACCTTTCAGATTCATTTCCTTTGCTCCTCTGATCAAGTCAGCACATGCCTTGTCCAGCGACTTCATGTTGCGGCTGGTGAGCGTGATTCGAATTCGCCACCCCAGGTTCCACGGGCATCCCTCTGGTATCTTTAAAAGCCATGGCTGTGGTTCGGCTTCCTGACTGACCTGTTCTTCAGCAAGAATGAACAGCGGTCAGTCAGGACAGGAGCAGACTGAACAGAGGTCCACTGCTTGCACCACCACACCTCAGAAAGAAGTTATTATTATTATTATTATTATTATTTATTATTTTATTTTAATTTTTTTTTGGTTTTTCGAGACAGGGTTTCTCTGTGTAGCTTTGTGCCTTTCCTGGAACTCACTCGGTAGCCCAGGCTGGTCTTGAACCCACAGAGATCCACCTGCCTCTGCCTCCCGAGTGCTGGGATTAAAGGCATGCGCCACCACTGCCCAGCGGAAGTTATTATTTTTTTAGACTCAATTCAAGGCTGGTATCTTTCACTTGCCCTAATGGACCAGGTAGTATCTTATTTTACTGAGTGTCTATCAATATTTCCACTTTGGTTTGGATAAATGTCCCTAAAGGCTCATGCCCTGAAGGTTTGATCAATGTCTGTGGTGCTCTTGGGAGCTGAAGGACCCTTAAGAGGGGAGACAGCTGTGGTGAAGCACGNCTCTAAATCCAGCGCTCAGGGGACAAAAGCAGGTGGTTATCTGTGGGTTTGAGGCCAGCTTGATCTACACAGTGATTTCTAGGACAGCCAAGGGGGAACNGAAGGAGGTGTGGGAAACCTTTGAGTGACTAAGGTCAGACCCTTGAGGAGATATTGGTACTTCAGCCTCTTGTCTTCCTCTCTTTCCCTTCCCTTCTCAGCGGCCACGAGACCAGCAGTTTTGTCTCACCATAGGTTCCCCTTCGTGATGTGTTGCTTTCTTATAGGAGTAAAAACAACAACAACAACAACAACAACAACAAACAGGTCTATGGACCATAGAAAACCTGAGAAACTGTGAGCCCACAGTATCCCCCTCCTCCCCCAGACAGGGTTTCTCTGTGTAACAGTCCTGGCTGTCCTGGAACTCGATTTGTAGACCAGGCTAGCCTCGAACTCACTAAGATCCACCTGCCTCTGCCTTCTGAGTGCTGGGATTAAAGGNATGTACCACCACTGCCCAGGCAGTATTTCTTCTTTTTTAAGTTGCTCATCTAAGGTAATTTGTGACAGCAATNTAAAGCTGACCAGCATAGNTATTCNTTATGGTCATCCAACACTCTTCATGTGGATTTTTCACCTTTTCATCCACACTGTCAGTCATACTGTGCTGGGACAGACTTTGGCTATAGAGCACAAGAGAAAAGGCATAGACTTCTTCTGAAAGACAAAGATTTAAATGCAGACTCTACCTCCACTNACTGGGTCCTTGGCTGTGAGTCAGCAAGCCTCAGNGGTTTCACTAACAAGCTAGGAAACAGTGATTCTCAGTGGGGATTACATGAGAAGACANTNTGGAAACTCACCAGGTATGGAACTTCGTTCTAACTNCTACCCACTTCTTTTACATCAATCACAGAATCCTGCCCATAGCTTTCTGCTAGATGAAGTCTGAGGCATGGCCAGTGAGCAGCTCTCACAGTCCACCCCAGGCTGAAGGCACTGTATTTATGCTCATTTCAGGGAGGACATTTCAGCTGTGAGATCTCCAAAGAGAGAGAGGCAGATCCTGCTCTCCGGAGGCTGAACACTTAAGAAGATGCTGAGTGCTGTATCACTCCAGGACCTCAGCTCAGCTCTCTAACGGATTGTCTAGTTTCTGTACTGTAGAGGCTTACAATCTTCCAAAGCTATGAGAAAACACAGTTACAGTCTGGGGAGGAGTCAAGGTTTGGTGTCAGATGACAGTTAAAGGCAACAAATAAATACCTTGGACATCATGACAGGAGCACTCTGCCCCCCAAAGCATCCCCAGCCAGTGGTCAAAGGTCAGCATTTGTTAGTGGAATCTTTACTGTGGAGAGTGTGTCTAGGGCAGTGCTTCTCAACCTTAGGTGCACATTGGCTTTGTCACTGGGTACTTACTTAAAACTCACATTAAAAACAAAACAAAACAAAACAAAACAAAGACAAAATAAGGACTGGGAGATGCCTTAGCAATTAAGAGCACATATTGTTGCTACAGGGGACCCAAGTTTGGTTTCCAGCGTCCACATTGGGTGGCACAACTCCTTATAACTCCAGCTCCAGGGATCTGATGCCCTCTTCTGGCCTCCGTGGGCACCTGTACCTGCATGCAACAATAGCGCCAAATAAACAAACAGGCATACATATAATTAAAAGTAAAAATAAGTCTTAAAAACAAAGCAAAACAAAAACCTCTTAATGGTAGATTCCTACTCAGCAATTCCCATTTAATTGCTCTGGAGTGAAGCCTGGGCATTGAGAGAGTTTTCTGCTGTGATGGAAATATCTAATACTGTAGCCATCAGTCCCATGAGGCTATTGAGTCTTCAAAATGTGGATAGTTAGATGGAGGACCTGGTTTTTAATTTTAATTCATTTAAATTTAAATGTGAAATAGTCACACAGGGCTTCAGTTTTTGGGTAACACAAGCCTACAGTAATTAGTGGAAGATTGCTATTGGAGAAAGCTGCCTAGCTGACTTGATTTCATTTAGCAGCTTTATGAAGTGTTACTATGCCTGATCCACTGAGAAAGAAAGCAGAACTCAGGGAAATCACATAATGTACCCAGGGCTGTGCAAGAAAAGACATGGTGCTGTGGTTGCCATGAGAGAAGCCTGAGGCACAGNCAGGCCACAGTTAAGGCCNTGAGGCATCCTTAGACATCTCTTCCAATGAAACTCAAANGTTGGGAGACACTGGCCTNGACNTGCCAGGAGTTGGTAGGACTTGAATGCTGATTCTGATGACACAATCTAGATTGGGCTGAGTGGTTCACGTAAAGATCCTGGCCCACCTAATAACAAATACAGAGTTTGGACTTTGCAAAAGATTTTAGAATAAGTCCCAAACATTATGTTTTGGAAGGCATAATAATAGAGGATCAGTGAGGGCTCAAAAAAGGAGCCTGTGGGGACNTAGGAACATGACAGTTAGCCCAAGCATGAAGTGTTTCAGGTCCACCGAACCTCACTGATTACCAAGAATGCAATAAGGCTCTGTCTTTTGGGGTTTCAAATACCTACCTGCCAAAGTTAGAAGACACAGTTTATTTTATTTGTATTTGGGATCTACTCTGGAGAAATTAGGATAATAAACAAGCTCCACAGATTCTGTGCAGATGTGGATGACCGTCCTTTAGAACTGAACCTTGACTGAGAAATTTGGCCTGAGTTCCTCACTGAGTCGGGTCTTTTGAGGGAAGCTGCTGAGTATGGGGCATGAGTCCTTTGGTAGCAACTGGAATGATGTCTTTATGCTCATCACTACAAAGAGATCATGAAGGTGGGAAGGTCAAGTAGGGATAGATTAGCTGAGGTTTTGCACCCATAAAAGCCCAGGAAGAGCTTGGAAAATTTGTCTGGAACTGACATGTCCACATAGAAGCATAGTTGCAAAAACAAGCAAGATAGACCCCCCCTCCCCGGATTTATTTATTTTATGTCTATGATGTTTAGACATAAACATCATATGTAGATATGTGTTCCATGTTTGTATCTGGTGTCTACTGAGGCCAGAAGAAGGTATCATATCGCCTGTCACTGGAATTATTATAGATGGCTGTGAGCCATGACATGGAGCTTAGAATTGAACCAGGGTCATTTGCAAGAGCAGCAAATGTTCTTAAAACTACACTGACAGGTTTTTGTTTTTGTTTTTGTTTTTTTTTCTTTCTGGAACTCACTCTGTAGACCAGGCTGGCTTCTAACTCATAGAGATCTGCCTGCTTCTGCCTCCCAAGTGCTGAGATTAAAGGCTTGTGCCACTCCCACCCGCCTGGCCAAAATCTCTATCTTAATTAGTTTTCTATCGATATAACAAAATACCTATGACCAAATAATTCATAAAAGATAGAAGTTTATTTGGTTTATAATTCTCTAGGCAACGGGGGTTTAATCTGCTAAGAATCTTTAGAGTGATCTGAATCATCTGTCAGGTCTAACTAGACACATTTCCTCAAATCCAATGGTTAAGATGGCTCCCTATTGGGTTACTTCCTTGGGGCCAAGCAAGCTCCTGCATGGAGGATGTTCTCAGGGTGAGAATTCCAGAAAACAAGCATTCTCATCAAAAGTTTAAATGACCTAAACAATTTCAATCCACACATAACATCTTAGAGTGTTTATGGACCAAGAACTGGGCACAGTACAGTAGCTTTGGGGTTTCCTCGAAACTTTTACTGTAGAAAAGATATTGAACAGGGTGTGTGTCTCCTTTGGAGGCTCAGCTGGGGAGGCATCATCCCCTAGGCTGGGGANCTGGAAACAAGAGAAAGGAGAAGCTTCCTGGCCGCTGTAGACTGAACTGCTCTNCTCTGCCATGCCTCCCTACTATCAGAGATACAAACTTCTCAAACCATGAGACAAAATAAATCTTTCCTCCTTGAGGTTGTTTTCCTCAGGTATTTTGTTATAACAGTGAAAAATCTGACTAAAACAATGAGATAATATAGTATTCATTTTTTTTGTACTCAGCTTTTTTCACTTAACATAATGTCTTCCAGAATGTCTTTATTTGTTGCAAATGGCAAGACTTCCTTCTTTTAATGGTTGAAAACTATTTTTGACTATGTCTATCACTTATTACATATATAATTTTTTTTACTCATCAGTGGTCCATGGACCTTTAGATTTTACCCATATCTTAGCTACTGTAAACAATGNTGCAATAGATATGGGAGTGAAGATACTTCTTCAAGATATAGATTGCACTTTTGGCTATATATCCCAAAGTGAGATTTCTGGGTCTTTTGATAGCCTTAATACTAGTTGTCTGAGGATTATATACAATGTTTCCTGTAACAGCTACATTAATTTATAATTTCTCCCAAAGTGAACAAAAGAAACATTGGCATTTGGCTTCCAAATTCTTTACACTTTTAAGAGTATATTCTTTCTTTTTGTATATTCAGCCCCTGCCCAGTCATTACCAAGAGCCCATTGATACAGTTGGAAGTATAAAGGATAAGAAGAAGTTGAAATACTGGCCCCCAGGTAGTTATGACCTTTTGAGGTGAAATAAAATCTGTACATAAAACAATTAGGAATGTCTAGAAAAGTCCAATCCGTTGATAGGATTTATCTATAAGTACTGTGATAATCTGGAGATGTGAGGCTTACCTCAGGATGCTTACCAGAAGTTATTTCAGTAGTTTACAAATTCCTGAAAAATTTAACACAATTAAGAAATTAACATTTCCCCTGGAAGGATGGCAACAAACTTGGAAGAGAGTTGCAGTATCGCCAGTGTCCACCAGATGATGCCACTATTCAGTGGAATTCTAGGGAGTTTGGCTTTGGGGATGACAGCATAATTGTTGAAAATTTGAGATAATGCCTTGAAAGACACTTTAATTATTTCAGACAACAATTCTCCTACTGTAATTTTGCACAGAGTTCATGCACATTAGCTATAGAGAATTGGAAAACAAAGAAAGACTCAAATTTCTCTTAAGTAAATTCTCCACGTTGATTTATTTTCTAAGCCAAGTCTCTCTCCCCTTGTAGTGTTTGCTCTGTGCAAGTCAAGTGACTAGAAATTAATAGAAGCTGGAACAGATCTATACCTGGAGACCAAAGCTGGNAGAGAGGACCACCACTTTGGAGGTAAACTTTTTACTTTATTAGACATTTACTCTCACTAAAATATGCAAATCTATTCCCTTCAGTGAGTCTTGATAAACAACAGATTTAGCCCAGTGGAAAAGCTAGTATGGACAGCTTGATGCAATTATATTCAGCATTAATGAGCTGTGGGTTCCTACCTCAAGTGTTGATATTAGTAATCTTTGATAATAAAAGAGCATCTAACCTTTGAAGTAAAAATGTTCTGTGTGGCTGGGTATTTCCAACCATGAGCATTTATTATTTTGTTTGACAAATTGGCCTGCTTTGGAATATTAAACACCCACTCNTTAGAGGATAAGGAAGATGAAAGCAACTCCGTTCATTGTGCTCCCAAGAATCTCAGAGCTCTTGCAAGGTTTTTCATCTGGGCGATCTCATCTCTGTGAACCTTGGGAGGTGGCTGGGACAGGTATGCTCGGTTTTCGTTCTTGTCTCAGGGAGGAGGGCCTGTTGGCTTCAGTCCAGCCTGCCTGAGACAGCTGCTGGAGTTGTCTGCCATGCCGTGTGGTTCTACACAGCCAGCCCAACTCAGAGGACTCAAGCTGAGACTACTAAGAAGGCCTTCATGAGAGGCCCATCCAGAAAGAGATGTGACAAGTGTCTTCGTTTTGTTGCTCTCAGGAGGAATTGCTTCTTTGGCATTCTTTTGAGACATTCAGCACTCACAGGGACCAACACACAGTTTTAATGCTATTATGGTCACCATCATTATTGTTACAATTACTATAATGAGTGATGGGGTCACCTTATTACCTAAGCTAGCCTTGAACTTCAGGCTGATGTGATTTTCTTGCCTTAGTTTCCTGAGTAGATGGGTCTTGAGGTATGTGCCATTGATTGTGGCAAAATGATATTATTATTAATATTATTAATTTTCAGTGTTGGGGATTGAACTCGGGCACATGCTAGTCAAGTGTTCCACCACTGAGCTGTTTCTAAGATCTAAAATTGATCAGCTTATGGTAACTGTGAAGCCAATCCTGGGAGCTTTGTCATCTTTGCCAGTGATGAGTTAGGAATAAATTGAATGTAACTGGCCCCATAATCTCATAGGGAATGGCACTGTTAGGAAATGTGGCTTTGTTGGAGTGGGTATGGTCTTGTTGGAGGAAGTGTGTCACTTTAGGGATGGGCTTTTAGGTTTTCTATGCTCAGGATACCGCCCAGCATCTCAATCAACTTCCAGTTGCCTGCAAAATGTAGGACTCTGCTACTACTCCAGCACCACATCTGTGTGCATGCCACCATGCTTTCTGTCATTATGATAACGGAACTGAACCTCTGAAAGTGTAAGTGAGCCACTCCAATTAAATGTTTTCTTTGTAAGAGTTGCTGTGGTCATGGTGTCTCTTCACAGCAATAGAAACTCTGAGANAGTAACTAAAATCCACCGAGTAAGCCAGGTGGTGGTGGTATACACCTGTAATCCCAGTACGTGGGAGGCAGAGGCAGATAGATCTCAAGTGAGTTCAAGACCAGCCTGATCTGCAAAGCAAGTTCCAGAACAGCTAGAACTGTTACACAGAGAAACCTTATCTCAAAAAAACAAAAAACAAACAAACAAAAATCCACTGAGTAGTTACTATATTCTATATACCATATAAACTATTATGAATTCATCTTCTTAATATTTCCAAGCACATTACAAGTTGCATGCTAACTCCACATATACCCCATCTCCTTGTTGCATCATCGTGATTTTGTAGCTTCTACTCTCTTCTGTGTGGCCATAAGCTTTGGGGGTTGGGGGATNCATTTCAATACCAGAGCTGAATTGGTAAAAGACCAAGCCAATCCTGGGAGCTGTGTCTCCTTTGCCAGTGATGGGTTAGGAATAAGCATGTGGTCTGGACCTCCGTGGGTCTAAGGGGACATCATTCTGACCTTTTGGTTGAATTATACATCATAGAGGAGCTCTGTTCTATAATCTGTCACGATGAAAACTTCAGTAGTTGTCACTAGTCACGTGAAGCTGCTGAGTACCTAAACTCAATTTATTTTTGTTTCTTTGAAGTATTAGGCATTAATCCCAAGGCTTTGCACATACCAGGCAAGAGCTGTACCCCTGAGCTATATCCCTAGCCCTTAGGTTTTTTTGTTTGTTTGTTTGCTTTTCATTTGTTTATTCATTAAATTTTTATCAATTTTATTTGTTTTTCTTTTATGTCTATGAGTGGTTTGCCTGCATGGATGTCTGTGCATCACATATGTACAGGGCCCATGGAGGCCAGAAGAGTTGAATCCTCTAGAACTGTAGTTGCAGGGGGGTTGTGAGCTATCATGTGGGTGCTGGGAATTGAACCCAGGTCCTCTGGAAGAGCAGCCAGTGCTCTTAAAAACTGAGCCATCTCCCCAGCCTTTGTTTTTGAAACAGGGTCTCACCCTGGATGACCTGGAACTTGTTTTGTAGACCAGGCTGGACTTGAACTCACAGAGATCTGCCTGCCTCTACCTCCCCAGTGCTGAGATTAAAGGCATGCATTGTTGTGCCTGGCTAGCCCTTAGGTTTAAAGCACATTTTTGTGTGTGTGTTTATTTTGAGTCAGGGTCTAATGCGTTCCAGGCTGAGTTTGAACTCACTATATGGCTGAGGATTACCTTGAGCCCTGATCCTCCCACTTCTCCATTCCTGGTGATGGAATTACAGATATGTACCACTATGCCTGGTTTTATGTGTTGCTGGGGCAAGGATGTGGAAGCAGTAGAATGCTATTTAGAATGTATTTTTAACTGAAGATTCTGGAAACTGAGAATACCTTAGAGCATCTTGGGCACATGATAAGCAAGTGTTCTACCACTGAGCTATATCTAAGATCTAAAAGTGATCAATCAGATTATGGCAGCTAATAGTCTACGTATCATATAAACTAATATGAATGTAAGATTTGTGCAGGAGGGAATTCAGCCTGGGTTTAGGATGATGCCTAGAAGTCAGTGTTCCTCTNTGTTGCTGCCATTGTGGTCACTCTTATGCTGGTGACTGTAACTTTGAAAGCACCAAATCTGGAACTGCATCCATGCACACAGCAGAGAACTGAAGTAGAAGACACACGTGTGCTTCCTTCAGACCCCCCAGAGGGGCTGTTTTCCCACTTTCAGAGAGCCTTTCTNATCCNTTGACTCTGAGGGAGTACCCTCTCCTGTGTTAGTTATTGCATTTATATAATCTCCCAACTGGGTAATTATCTACGACTATACTATTTGGAGTGTCTACATGGTGCATTTAAAGAGTGCCTTGTAATCATGGGTGTACTGGAAAATCAGTATACCCGCCAGCCAATTATCACAGAATCACAGGACTGGAAGGGATGACACATGTTATTAAGTCCAACTCTGTCCCCAGCNCTAGCCTCAGGGTGGGACCCTAAATTCATCCAGTGTGCTCAGACACAGTCCAACTTTATCTAGAAAATGAGGCGTTTTGGGGTGGGATTATGACCTTGAATATGATCACTTCCTGAGAGTAAACCCTTCCTTATGCTTAACTGCCAACTCTTTGAGTTAGCCAAAGCCTCTGTTTCTTGTCTCTTCCTTTTGTTTCACCNAGAGTTTCCAGTCTTGGCACCGAAGGATGGGGGTAGGGACCTTTGTAGATGTGACACACTTCCCAGACCCGTGGACAGCAGGCTCGGGGCCAGCTGAGCCCTGGAGCTAGCAGAGATTCATGCAGCCTGGGTCCNCAGCTGAAGGGCAGAGAGCATCCTCTTTTTCTAAATCAACTGACCTGGGGGCAAACTTCTTGTGTCGACTTGAGGATGCCAAGTTAGTAAGAACATTCCAAGCTCTTTCCCTAGTACAGGCTTTCGGCATCAGTGCATTCAAAGCAACAGCTACCCTNCTCCAGCATTTTCCCCAGGCNGAGGTCCTTCATTCTTGGGGTTCATTTGATCCGTTTCCATAGCAACATCCACTTGTTGCATTTTGAATCTCCCATCGTGGTCCTTGCAATTTGCCAGCTAAGCCACCGATCACAGGCGTGTGTGCCAGGTTAATAAGACAAAGTCTGTTTTACTTTGGCCTTGCCCTTTTTGTCTCCTTTCAGTTGAGAGCAGCCTTACAAAAGAGAGGGCCTTTTGGCTTTCAAAATCCTGAGACCTCTGCTCATTATCCTAGGCGATCCTTGGGACCGACTCAGTGTGCACTCCATTTCCATGCTGTCTCTGGGCAGCTGCTCTTCTAAGCAAAGCCATGGCAACAGCTGGGAGTGAGAGACAGGGCCAGCAAGACCCTGCTTTGGGCATGTGGATGTGTGTCAAAGGTGATACACCTCTTTATTTCAAAGGTAAGATGATCATGATGAAAACAATTCCATTGTGATTCTCAGCATCCTTTATTGAATGCTAGAATGAAGTTGGAATCGAAATAACATCGCTTTGTTTTCAGAGAATCTGGACGCTTCATGTCGGTGACATTAATCAGAGAAGCCTGGAGCTCTGTGGATTCCCACTGCTTTGACGTTTCGGATGTGTACAGACTGGAGTTAGCCACTATTTCCCCAGGGTGTGTTTAGTCTAATTGATATAAGCCAGGACCTGTAAGAAGTATTAGTGATTGGAGAGAAAAACTCTCCCCATAAGCAGAATCACAGAGAGAAATCCGATAAGGGGATCAGCAGATCAAAGCACTCATCACCATCAACTCTCCCTCCTTACCAACTTGGATGGCATGTTTCCTGCCCACACCAGCCCTCTGCCTCCCCCTCCCTGAGGTTTTAAGCATACACTATCTGTTGATGTTCTGCAAATGTTGCTTGTTTATTTGTTGCTTTTTGCTACTGAGCTTTTGGAAGACTTTCTAAAGACAAGTGCCCTCAGCTAATGGAAGTGCTGCTTTGTGTGTGGTTGGGACTTTAGTAAGGGCACATGGAAGGGCAGCATTCTTCTCTTTAGGAGATGCCAGGTACAAAGTAGAAGCTGACCGGAGGTGCAGAGGCAGAGGGTTGACCTTCAGAGGAATGCTGGAAAGTTCTGCTTGTCTGGTTGCATTATGGATTTTTAACAGAATCCCTGAAAAGGGAAAACAGAGGAACATAACGATCCAGTGCCTACGGCTTCTTGGCTGCAGATACACCAAATACTCTAACGAATGAACACAGAAATCAAGGGCAGTCTGGAGCAGCATCGCTCTGCAGATCTGTTTTAAAGGCAGGCAAAAGAAAAAGGGGGGAAATTGTCTAAATTAAAAGTAAATGCCTGTGACTGCAAACAAGCCAATGAAACACATAATAATGGAATAAAGGGGCCCACGAGACTGTCTGGATTCAGCAGGCCCTGTCAGTGAGGTTGGCGCACCACAGACCCTGGACCCTCTCCAGAACCTTCTGGGCTTTTGGGAAGTGGCTCTCAAGCTGATCAGGGTTACACGACTGACTCCTAGCTGGCACCGTCCTCTCCAGGCCCAGGAGGCTACAGCAGCCTGGACTAGATTCTTGGATGGGTTATCTAGTATGAGGGTTCCCATAGGCCTTGGTCACCAAGGGCTGCTTCTGTTACAAAGCGACCCAAACAAATTAGTTAAGCAGCCAGGAAGCCTGCTGACTTGCTTCCTAGGGAAACCCAGAAGGAAGGCTGGGCAAGGCTGGCTGGACCTAGTGGTTCAGTGAGATCAAGAAAGACTGGCTTGCTTTCTCTCTTCTGCTCTGNCCCCCGTGGTGTGTGATTTATTCCAGGCTTGGCTCTGCTCTTGGTTTTAAAGAGAATGCCAACTGCTTTTATGGTGGCATGCATTCCCAGCCATGCTCAGAGAGAGTGAGCAAAGGCGTGTCCNTCCCTCAAACATCAAACCAAATTCATACATCTTCTTACTCCACCATAGGTCCCTGCTTCCACCTTTGAGCTGTACCCTTGAAATCAATGTGGCAAAGAAAAAAANCAAGGGCTGCTTGGTTTAGGCATCAGGCACTTCCTGTATTAGAATTTTCATTGCCNTCACAAAATAACNGAATGAAAACAATTTAAGGGACAAAAGCATGGTTTGGGCTCACAGTTCAGANNGTCAGTTCATCATAGCAGGGAGGGCGTGGCAGAGTAGAACAACTCATCATGACAGCTGGGAAGGAGGGGCGGAGGAGAGAAAACACTGTTTTTGCCTTTCCCTGTTGGATTTAAGGGGCCCCTAGCATGATGTGATGGTGTTGCTCAGATCCAGGAGTGGTTTTCCTCCTTAGCTAATGCTCTCTGGACAAGCCCTCACAGGCTTACCCAGAGATGTGCTGTCATAGCTAACTGTGTGAACAGCACAGCTTACACTTCACCTATAATGTGCAGGAGGCCTTTATACTCAAACCGTGTTTTAGCTCAGCTTACATGACACGGTTCTGGCTGTCTCAGCTTAGTCATTTTTATCTTCTCCTCTCAGATGTGGTATCTCTACCCAGTTCCACTGGGCTCTTCTCTATTCCCAACATAGTCAGCTGATTCTCATCTCTGGCTTTTGGACATGATGGTCTCTCTCTAATTCCCATTTGTGCCACTTGTGAGTTACATCAGTGTCTATGAGTGCCAATCTCTTGGACTTCCTGAGTGGCCTGGAGCTCTTGGGGAAGTCACCATCAGTGTTGAGCTGGTGGTAGGGAGTATGGCAGNGGAGTCTGGTAGACTGTCCTGTGAGTGCCTGGGCTGAGAGCTCCAATGGCATTGGCACTGTGCTGTTATACCACAGCACACTGTGTGAGCTAGTGAGATTGTGCACCATCAGAACACTGACCTTCAGCCAGCCACAGAGTGGGCATGGCCTACTGAGAACAAATGNTTCTGATATTTGTTTGTCAGTTTAAGTTGCNGATCCCAAGAAGTAAAGTCCAGCCAGGGGCTGGGTAGTCAGGAATATGTGTGTAGATCCCAGCAGGTGTNTGTGTGTGTGTGTGTGTGTGTGTGTGTGTGTGTGTGTGAAATCCTGCCTGGGGGTTTCCGTTGTGTGTAGCTACAGGTGATCCCAGAGCTCATACTTCACATACATTGGATACCTCTGTCTGTTTGGTCTGTGCCATTCTGGTAATTATGTCTAAACCAATCCCTGGTTAACTGTCTTAACAGAACACTCAGGCTCTGTGGGTAAAAGATTCCATTATTCTTTTGAAATTTTATACATGAGAAGGTTCAATTGTCTTAGAAACCCATCCATATTATCAGAAGGCACATAAATACTATATTTATCAATAAAGACTATGGATAATTAATGGAGTCTTTAAATATTTCACTGCTGTACATTTTAGATAGACATAAAATGACTTTAAGAGGCTGAGCAAATGGCTCAGTTGGAAAAGCCCTTGCTGCATAATCATGAGGGCCTGAGTTTGATTCCTAGTCACCACATAAAAGCTGACTGGGGCAGTGTGCACCCGTAACTCCAGTGTTAGGGAGGAAGAGACCTGCAGATCCCCATGGTTTCCTGGTCAGCCACTCCAGCTGAATTGGTGAGCTCTAGGTTAGTGAGAAACTTTGTACCAAAAAATAAGGCAGAGTGACTGAGGAAAGTATCCAGTGTTGACCTCTGACCTATACACATACACCATAATGCACACACACACAGGCAAATGTACCCACAAACACACATGCA
>LZPO01107910.1:520580-531077 GCA_001675575.1 Neotoma lepida
GGGAGAAGAGCCAAATGTAAGTGACCATAGCCAGGGACCCAGATTTAGTTTGCCCCAAATTCCATGTCCCAACCTGGTAACAATTGCATGAAGCNTTTATAGTAACAGAACGAAGGAAGTCATAAATCAAGACACTTTCAAATATGCTGCTGGGTGTGCCAGGGAGGTGGGTTATAGTGGAGTGAGAAACCTCTGCCCTGGGCCTCAGGTGCTCTCTGACAACACTCTTCGCTTTGGAGTTGGTGGTATCGGGGTCTGTTTATACATTCCAGAGGATTTGCCTAAGAACCACAAGGATGTTCGATTACNTACAGAGGTGGACAGTAAGTGGCCACTTAAAGAGGCTGAAGATAGCCAAGATGATTGGGAATTAGGCTCTGAACCTGCAACCTTTCAATCTCCTCACAATCGTTGAAGTTCTAATCAGTCCATCAGCCTTGGCAGGTGCAGCCTCTTTCCTGGAACTTTCATTCACAACAGCTGTACAGACACAGAATACATTGTTAGTTAATGATGATATTAATGACAAATCACTCAGGAGAGCTGCAGACAAAGGGGCTAGATCCTGCTTGATCCTGCAGGTTGACAAACTGGTAGATGCCTTTTCTGCGAGGCCTGAGCATCTCTCTTTAAATTTCGGTGCTGTGGATCCANTCTAGGGCCTCCTGCATGCTAAGCACACACTCCACCACTGGGCTACACTCCCAGCCCTGGGTTGGTCATCTTGAGTGAATGGCTACAGTGACTTTAATCTCACTCGCTAGACATTTCCCTGTAGCAGGCTCCAAATGGGGACTCAGCAGAGTGTGGCACTGCAGCGTACTTATCGGGCGCCCTGATCATCCACCCCTTCCGGTGTTCATGGTTGAAAAGCAAGGGTTAAAGGGCTTTGAGGCTCTCCAAAGATAAGAAACACTCAAAACCCTGACACCAAGAGGAGTGTGGCTGAGAGGTTCCCAAGACAGGGATAAGTCAGGGTTTACTGCTCTNTTCTCTCTGTTCTTCCCATCCTGTCCTTCGCGTTTACTTAACATTCCACTTGCCACTCTGCCTGTGATTTGGTTTACAGCTTCCATAGATAAAGGTGTTTGGACAAGTCTGTTCTTTGTCTAGTCCTGGCTTGAAAAGCAATCCAGTCCTTTACCCATTTACTACGTTCAAATGCTCCAAATCCCTTCTCAATATTAACCTACCTGTGGGATTAGTGCTCCCGAGCCCCCTTTCCTCTATTTTCTTAAGTTCGGCATTCTTCAGCCAGTCCAACAGGTCATGGCTTAGTTGAGACACAGGTCAATTCAAGGACTGGGATATACAAGACAAGTGGAATCCCCAGTCCGCAGAGAAAATGTGGCTTGTACACACAGCGGATTTCTATTCAACTGTCGTCTACAGGAAACTGAAGATCATCATATTAAGAGAAATAAGCCTGACTCAGAAAGACAAATATCAAATGCTTTATTGCATGTTTTCTCTCAGATCAGAATCTAGACTTAAATGTGTATGACACGATGCCAAGCATGATGATGCACACCTTAACTCCAGCCTGGGAGGCTGAGGCAGGTGGATCTTTGAGAGTTACAAAGCTGGTTTACATAGTNAGTCCTGGACAGCCAGTCTCATCCACTTCACCCCCAGTGTGTATGTGTGTGTGTGTATATATATATANATATATATNTATNTATNTNTATATATGTATATATGTACACATTTACACCATTTACAGGAAGTCACTACTTTGTCCAAGTTTCTGCTAGGTCAAATTGAAGTTGGAATTTTCTTTGGGCACCAACCAGCTCCCAAATAAAGACACAGAGAATTATTTTTAATTATGAATGCTCAGCCTTAGCTTAGGCTTGTCCCACTAGCTTTTTTAACTTAATTTAACCTGTTTCTATTCATCTACATTTTGCTTTGGGGCTCTTTACCTTTCATTCTGCATGTCCTACTTTCCTGCTTCCTCTGTGTCTATTTGTCTGGCCCCTGGTATCTCTTTTCTTTCTTCCCCAAGCCTAAATTCCCCCTACTTATTCTCCCTGCCAGGAAGTCCTGCCTATACCTCCTCTCTTGCTATTGGCCATTCAACTTTTTATTAGACCAATCAGGTGCCTTAGACAGGAGAGGCAAAACAGCAACACATCTTTGCATAGTTAAACAAATGCAACACATCTTTGCATAGTTAAAACAAATATTCTGAAACACTGAACAGACCAACCCAAAATGGAATCACTCACACTAAATTTCCAAGCTGAAGCTGAAATGTTCATCTGCCCCTGTGAGAAATCAGGAGAGTGAGGGATAATGACTAAGTTCCCAAACAGCCAGTGTGATGACGAAGTTTCCTNTCTTAATCCTTATGAAAAGGTAGTCTGATATCAACCAATCAGTCACTTTCTACTGATCTGTTTCTCTGTCCCTGCCTTGCAAAGGCAGAAACTTTGAAACAACCAATCTGCATTTTGTTCTCTGTTTTCCTCAGCTCTGTTCTCTATCAGGCCAATCCTCCTCCTCCTCCTCTTCTTCTCCATCATCATCATCATCATCATCATCATCATCATCATCATCATCATCAACTATTTCTGAGGCAGGGTCTCTCACTGAGCCTGAAGTTTATCCATCTGACTGGACTGGCTGTTCAACAATCCTATGGGATCAGCTTCTCACTCAAGCAGGAGCTGATGGCCTGGTTTTAAATGTGGGTGCTGGGATGGAATGAGCAAGTTACTAGTGGAACTGTCCCCCCAGTCTTCATTCTGTTTTATAGAATAAGATGTTGCTTGGGACTAGACTCCTAAAGAAAGCCAGTTAAGATATTTAAACTAAATTTGTCATAATTTTGTCTTTTGACAACTCTGAACATATTTTCCCAGCGTGTAAGCAGAAATGTCAGCCATGATGGTGTTAGTGTGGTGTTGATGTGTTGACTGGATCTCAGAACGTCTCATCCTGCTGGGGGAAGAACTGCTTGGGAAGCAGGGTCCAGGAACACAACCCTGGCCTGAACTAGCAGAGTTCACAGGCAGCCGGGAGGTGCGGCTTCTCTGCCTGGAGCCTCCTGCTTCTCTCTCTATGTGCACTTTCTGAACTCTGACAGAGAGGGCCCTTCCATCTTTCAGATGCCAACCTAAAACTGGGAAACATGCTAGAATACATGCCAGGGAACAAACTCATGAAAGGAAAATGAAACACACTTTAGTCTGGGCAGAACTTCTCTTTTTGCAAATCTGTGAAGTTGATAAAAATAAAGCAAAGAAGAAACAAGAAATCTGATAGTGGAAACCCAGAAGGAGGGGCTCACTGACAACACTCAGAATGTGCACATGTGACCCAGGAAGTGGGGCTCACTACAGCAATGTTCAGAATGTGAACACCCAGGAAGTGGCTCACGGCAGCAATGCCCAGCCTGCAAAAGTGGCGACAGTTTGACACTGATTTTTCCCTCNCTATTCTTTATGAAAACAAATATCTCTCTTTTTCTTTTTAAGATAATTGAAATCTTATAAATGATTTCTTCTCCCTTCACAATTTTGCTTATTATAAACCAGCAAAGTCAGAAATGATATATTATTTCATATTTTTAGCTTTATATAATTTGTTGCAATTTTAAAAAATTNAAAAAGTAAATCAAATAAGATTTTAGGATGATATTGAATGTTATTACTATATTTAATAATCAAATATAATAATATTTTATTTGTTTGTTTTTTGAAACAAGGTCTCTCTATGTAGCCTTCCTTGTCTGGCCTCGAACTTAGTACATAGACCAGGCTGGCCTCTAACTCATAGAGATCCTCCTGCTTCTGCCTCCCCAGTACAGGGATTAGAAGCATGCTCCATCATATCTCATAACGATTTTTTTAGGAAAACAAATGATGATATTCTTGACAGTATATATACACACAATGTGTTTTTATGACCCTGAATTAGCAGTNTTCCCTTGAGTAAAGTGAATTGAAAAGCCAGAAACATAGTTTAACTTGTCAAATGATTAGTTTCCAAGAGTTTGTAACTTAGCTAATTCAGATTTAGAAACCGTTTGTTATAGTGTGATAATCAGGCAGACAAGGGTTGTTACGCTGCCCTGGCATGTCTGTTTAATTCCTATGTATTGAACGGACAGGGATAAAGATAGCAAATACTGCTTCTTGTCTCTCCCTCCTTCCTTTCTTCCTTCTTTCTTTCAAAGGACAATTTTTTCATTTATTTAGTTATTTTAGTGTGTGTGTGGTGTCTGTATGTGTGTCTGTCTGTATGTCTCTGTGTGTATATGTGTATATTTGTGTATCTCTGTGTGTGTCTGTATGTATGTGTGGTGTCTGTATGTACACACATGCCACAGTACATGTGCAGAGGTCCTACAACAGCTTGTACGGGTCAATTCTCTCTCTTCCGGGGACAGAACCCACATGGTGGAAAGAAAGAATAAGGAGCACCCCTGACGTTTGGGCGAGTAACATCCACAGTTTCTTGGTTTAGGGATCTCACAGATGGGTCCTTCCAGCAAGCTTGGTGGGAGCTGGGTGACTCAGGGGAGGGTAGGACAGGATTGCAGTATCTGTTTCCCCTGGGATTAGCAGCAAGTGACAGGATCCTAGAGGAAAGAATTCCATCTCCTCAAATGACCATTTCTTGGCATTTTTTATTTTTCATGAAATGTAAACTATTCAGAATCCTCACAGTAGGCCTAAGTTACAACGTGCTTGTTAAAAAAAAAGTGGAATGTATTATGTATTATGCTTATCCTCTCACCGGGGTAAACTGAAATGGAACTGGGTGGTGGAGATAACCAACCCAGGCAGCTCCAGATAGGAGACTTGGACTATCAGAATTATTAAAGCTGTCTAACATTATCCAGGAAACAAAGATATTTACCCTGAAAAGCATTTCCAGGGCAGTTTTAATCTGTCCTAGGAACAAGAGTTTAGGGCATGTAGTTCTGATAAAATGGCACCAACTGCTAAGCTCAGGGAGGGAATTTAGACACAAACATGCTCTAACCTGGAGTTTCCTGTGTTGTTAAAGGAACCGGAGCCTTCCTTTGNTTGGTAGCTTGAATTGGCCAAACNAACACCAGAGATTCTTGGTGTGTTAGCCCCTCAGACACCCACCATGGAGTTATGCAGTCTTTTAAATGACTGAGTATTCTAGAAGAAACCATTAGGTTTTTTTTTTTTTCTTTTCCTTCTTTTAAAATTGGTGTTGGAGATGAAATCCAAAGCCTCATGCACACTAGGCAAGTGGCCTTCCACTGCGTTACATCTCCAGCCACGTCATCATTAATATCATCATCATAAAACATTTGTGTGTGTGTGTGTGTGTGCGCGTGCGCGCGCGTGCGAGCGCGCGTGTGTGTGTGTGTGTGTGTGACATGGTGCATGTGTGTGATCAGAAGACAACTTGCAGAAGCTGATTCCCTCCTTCCACTGTGTGGGTCCCAGGGATTGAACTCGGGTCATCAGTTTTATCAGCAAGTGTCTTTACCCTCTGAGCCATCTCACAGGCCCTCAGTCTTCTTCATTTCCAAGGCAAAACTTCATACTTCATGATCTTGGAAAGCTTGGAGATGTCTCTAAGTTCTTAGAAAACAGTACCACTATTTAGATACATACCTAGGCATTGCTGCCTNATGACCACCAGATAGTTACTCTTCCCTGAAATGATTCTTGAAAATGTGGAAATATTTACCCAGCTTTCTTCCANTTGTTTTGAGGTTGATGTTACATAAGACTAGGCCACTTGATACTATACCTGATTCTAATTTTGTTTCGTATCCCAAGAAAATCAGATGTGTTCCTCTCATCTCTTTTTAAAAAATAACCCACTGAGTCCTAGNAGTGCTGACTATATAATGTTGGGTGTAGGGTCATCCATAGGATCTTGGAGGGGGAAACCTACCAGATGCCACACCCTTAAAAATACTCTCCTCTGTCAGAAGCCAACAATTGTCTATAGATCCTCAGTAAGGGGATGGGGACTCATGAACCCCACTCCCCTCTGTGCTAGAATGTTGATTGGCTGTGAGTTCGGGAGTGTTGCAGTCCTGCCTTGTCCAGAGATGCTTTCTCTTCCATCCTCCCCAAGCACTGCCTCTTACAATCTTAACTTCTGTAATGGTCCCTGAACCTTGAGGGCAGGAGTGATGCAGATGTCCCATTTATGNATGCCACTCCACTGACACTTGGTCTCTGCACTTTGACCAGCTGTGAGCTTCTGTATTAATCACTATCCGCTGCACAAACTAACTTCTCCGATGAGGTCTGACAGCTGTAGTGCTCTGATTTGTAATCCACTGAATCCACTTAGTGCTGCCTACATGTTCATCTACTCTTCTTGGGAGCTGTATCCCTGGAGAAAACTCTTTTCCTCTCCCTGAGCAACCATCTATTGGTAATAGCTCCTCANGTAGGGGTGGGACCTCATGAGCCCCTCCCACATCCATGTGAAGATTTGGTTGGCTTGATCTTATGAAAGTCTTACGCATAGTCACAGCTGCTGTGTGCTCGTGTGTGCAATGGCTGTGTTCGTGCAGGTGTCACTAACTGGCTCTTATCTTTTTGCCATCTCTTCAGCAATGATCCTTGAGCATTGGAGCTGAGTGCTCCAATGTCTCTGATTCTCAGTGCATTGCCCAAGTGTGAAGACCTCCACATTTGAATGTGAACAAAGTCTCAGGGGTTTTGTGGGATGTTAAGACCCCCACAAGTTATCTTGTGTTTTTGTTTTTGAGACCTGACTTCGTGTAGCTTAGGTTGGTCTCAAGCTTACTNTGTAGTCAAGGATGACCTTGAACTCCTGATCCTTCTGCCTCTACCAGACAAAA
Source organism: Neotoma lepida (assembly GCA_001675575.1). NCBI lineage: Eukaryota > Metazoa > Chordata > Mammalia > Rodentia > Cricetidae > Neotoma > Neotoma lepida. The sequence continues at coordinate 527,398 of LZPO01107910.1, forward strand.
GCTGAGGTNACAGATGTGAGCCTCCACACCACCTTTTTCTTTCTTTTAAGCTCTTAAGAGCTCCTCATCTCCCAAGGACTATGCTAGCTAGTAAGTGGGGATGAAGAGTTCTTAGTACAGGACCTAGACTGAGGGTTTATAGACTACTGAGGGGCCCAGGTCAACAAAACCCAGCAAGTAATAAAATGCAATTACGGTGATCGGGGAGACAGGAAGATCTGAGAAAAATGCTACATGATCTCTAAGCAAAATGGGATGCCACTTGGATAGGAATAGCCAAGAAGGCTCCATGAGCGATGTGGTATTTGATGGAATTTCGACAACAGATATCTTTGGAGGAGCATGNTCAGATGTTCAGGGGAGGGTAGGGTGAAGGGAACAGACAAGTGCAAGAGATAGAAATGCTTGGGATTGAGTGTTTGGGCTTAGATGTCAGGCTGCCCAAGTGTAAATCCCAGCTCTACCATATTCTACATTGTGACTGTGGAGAAGTCATTAATTTATTTCTCTGTCATTTGTCTTTGAATGGGGATAAAGTGGTGCTTATCTTATTGGGTAGTTAGAAGATTATGCTGTTTGAAGTTAGCTACTGTTGATGGGCTTAGGAGAAGCTGTGGTGGTTGTAGGACCCAGGAGCATGGGATTCATTTTTTGGTCTAAAACATAGCAGATTTAGGACTATGTTTAATTTGATAGGTGATTGGGGACTGTTAAATTTTTTCTGTATGTATGCATGTGTGTTGTGCGGGCAAGTGCGTGTGGAGGCCAGGTGCCATCCACTGCATGTTTTTGTTTGTTTGTTTTGTTTTGTTTTCAGACCCATTCTTTCACTGGCCTGGAGTTCACCAAGTAGGCTAGACTGGTTGGCCAGCAAGCCTCCAGGACCTGTCTCCACTTCCCCAGCATTGGCATTTTAAGTGGTACCATCCTGACTGGCATCACTGTGCTGGCTTTTTAAAATCTGGNTTCTAGAGATCAGACTCANGTCTTCATGGTTACAAGGCAAACACATTCCTGACTTAGCCATTACCCCAGCCCTTTCAAAAAAATTATGATTTATTTTATTTTGTGTAGATGAGTGTTTTGCCTGCATGTATGTCTGCGCTCCACTTGTGTGCCTGATGTCCATGAAGGCCAGAAGGGAGCATTGGATCCTCTGAAACTAGAGTTACAGATACTTGTAAGCTGCCATGGGGGTGCTGGGAGTCAAACCTGGGTCCCCTGGAAGAGCAGCCTGTGCTCTTAATGTCTGAGCCATCTCTCCAGATCCCCTCGATTATTTTTAAAAGGTTAATAGAACAACAAGGTACCAGGAAACAACAACATTGTAAATTTAATTGTCTTTGGTATAGTCCTTCTGTTGTTCTNTTTCTAACCATAGCTGCAAATCACTAACAATGCTGCCCTCACCCCANACTGAGTTGTTAGGAACTGATGTGATACAAACACCTGTGGACAGAATTACTGAGTGCTCATTTTGTACAGAGGAGGAAAAAAAGATAATGTGGGAAAGAGGACCTTCTATTTTGTCATATAAATTGAAATGACAAGGATTATGAATGTCAAAGCCAGTCGTCTTTTGACTTGAACCCTTAGCAACCAGAGGATGTTACAGGACTATACAATATGTCATTTAAGAAGTCACTTCTTTCCTATTTGTAATATGTCTTGGGAGAGCTGACTGATGGTTTGTAGTTGAAGAAGGATTAGTGATCTCTGAGTCTCCGCTGATGGAGTTGTATAATAAATCAATACATGATGGAGCAAGCCCTCTTTTCTGGCTTGNTATCTCTGATCCCTAATTATAGGGGACAATAGGTAAATATATTTTTTAACAGCTAGCAATCTGTAAGAATTTTATTGATCTGAGGTATTTTTATTAGCCACTCTTAGTTGTAGATGCTAGATAATCTGCTTGGAATGACTTCATGTTCACTTTAGGGAGAACAATTGCTGAGCTCCGAAAGCATTCATGTCCCCAGCTCTTTTGACCTTTGGCTGAGTTTTTGTGACTGTTCTCCTGGCCCTTTGTCTTTGATCTCCAGAGGCCCTCTGCCCCCTCTCTGTGAATGAGGCCCCTGGAGCTGGCCACATCTCACAGCTAAGCCTTGTTTTGACTTGTTCCAGAGGAAGCCAGCTGTTCCGTTTCACTTGCCTCCAGACAGATCATGACTTCCAAGAGTTCTGAAGTTTCAGGCATGAATGCAGCTGAATGAGGGTTCATTGGAAGTGGCTGTGTGGATTCAGGTGACCTCAGGATCCCCTAAAACTGGCTTGGTCTCTGTTTAGAAAGCTACTCCAGTGATCCAAGTCCGCTGAAGTTGTTTTGGAGATAGCAACAACACAGACATTAAGAACATGCCAGTACTTAGTGGAGGCTGGCGGGGGTGGGGGGTTGGAACATGCCTTTAATCCCAGCATTCAGGAGACTGAGACAGGAGGATTGTGAGTTCCAGGCCATCCTGGCTTAGAGAGTGAGAGCCTATCCCCAAAAGCAAAGTAAGGGGACAAGGAGATGATGTAGTCAGCCAAGTGTTTACCATGCAAGCATGAAGACTTGAGTTCAGATTTCCACACCTACATTAAAAACTCTGGGTACGACAGTACATGGCTGTAATCCCAGTGCTAGGGAGGCAGTGACAGAGACAGAAGCTATCTGGAGTCTGCTGGATAATTAGTCTAGATGAGTCAGTGAGCTAGGCAAATACTCTAACTCTGGCCTCTACCTGCACACACACGCTTACACTTGCACTAACCCCTCCCCTCCACAGCAAACAAAAAGAAAACTAGAAAACCCAGAACTTAATGGGATGGACCTAATGACTGAATTGCTCTGAATCTTAATGCCCTGTTACACAGGAAAGTCAAACTCACCAAAGACCCCTCCAGCAGGTGCCTCTTTCCCATTTCCAGGCTACACCAGGCTGTCTAGCTGCCTTGNAGGTGTGTATTTAGGCTGGGTGTGTACTTGAATGGGAGTGTTCTTTCTAAATGGTACAGTGAAGATGACAACAAAACACTTTTCCAATTCAGACTTCTGAACAAAGTTAGAAATGTGCTCAGCCCCAAGCCTGTCTCTTATACACATCTAGATGTGTATAAGAGACAGGTATTTAGGCTGGGTGTGTACTTGAATGGGAGTGTTCTTTCTAAATGGTACAGTGAAGATGACAACAAAACACTTTTCCAATTCAGACTTCTGAACAAAGTTAGAAATGTGCTCAGCCCCAAGCTCGGAAAGTGGCCGTTGTCATCCATGGGAAGAGTGCTGAGTCCCGGAAGCTCCAAGAGTGCTCTGTTAGCTGAGCCAGAGGCATAGCTAGATGGAGGAAGTTTTCGTTTTTGTTCTTAATTGATATTCTTAGGAGTTGCCTTAGAATTTTGGGGAAATAATTATAAACTTACAGGAAGTTGCAAATATAGAGTTTTGTGTGCTTCCTCCACCCTCTACTTCCCCTGTTGGTTGGTGGCATCTTATGTAATTATAGCATAGTATCCAAGTCAGGAGACACCGTGGGTAGCTTTTTATATTCTTCTTTAGCCAGACTTCGGAGTTAGGGTCTTACTATGTGGTCCAGGCTACCCTTGAACCCAAGCTTTCTATTCAGTACCCTGAGGATTGAAATTACAGGCATACATTGGCAGCCTGTCTCCTCCAATTAAAAAAAAGTGTGTGTGTG
>LZPO01107910.1:531373-546509 GCA_001675575.1 Neotoma lepida
TTGTGTGTGATTGTGTGTGTGTGTGTGTGTGGTTGTATACTCATGAGTGGCATGTATATGCACCTTTGTGCTCTCATGTGGAGGCCAGAGCTAAGATGCTGGGTGCTCCCTGCCTTACTTCCTTGGGACAGGGACTTCTGCTAACTAGGAAGCTCACCATTTTGGCCAGGCTGGCTGGCCAGGGAACTCTTGGGATAGTCCTGTCTCTGCTACCAATGCTGAGCTTACAGGCGTACACAGCCATGGCTGGCTTCTTATGTAGATTCTGGGAAACTGAACTTAGGTCTTCATGCTCACAGAACAAGCATTCTTTGCTACTGAGCCATCTACCCAGCCCCCATTGAAAAAAATTTGTAAGATAGAAAACTTAATGTATTCTTGAACAATTTAGAATATTCATTTCAGTGGTTTATTGTGTAACTATTATCATCTAGTTCTAGAATTTTCATCCCATACTGAAACTGCGCATTGAATGATAACAGTTTCCCCATTCCCAGCCTTCAGTGATCACCACTTGTGTTAGTTAGTTCTCTCTCTCTCTCTCTTTTCCAAGACAGGGTTTCTCTATGTAGCTTTGGAGCCTGGCCTCGAACTCACAGAGATCCACCTGCCTCTGCCTCCCAAGTGCTGGGTTTAAAGGCGTGCACCACCACTGCCCAGCGTTACTTCTCTCTTTACTGGACAAAATACCTGACAGAAACAGCCTCGTAGAGAAAGATTTATTTCAGCTTCTGGTTTCAGAGGGTTCGTCAGCAGTCGGTTGACTCCATGTTTTTGGACCTGTTGTGAGGCAGAACAACATGGCAGTGGGAGCCTGTGGTGTGGAGTCTCTTGAAACTCATGGTTGCTGTGAAGCAGAGAGAAAGGCAAGATGTGGTCCTCAGAGATGAACCTTCAATCTCCTATCAACCTACTATCTCCAACTAGGGCCTACCTCCTCTTTACTACCTCCNAAGAAGGCCGTACATTATGAATAAATCAAGAGATTAATGTTGTCATTATCTCAGAATCTTCANGAATGATGCCCTTTCCCTCACACAGAGAGGTATGCGTCATGGGTCTCATTCATTTCTTGATCTGATCAAGTCAACAATCAGGACTAACCNACGTTTACTGTCTGTCTCCACGGGTCTCGGGTCAGTGGAGTCAGGCAGNGTTTGTCATCTTGTGACTGTTTATCCACTTAGCAAGGTTTGTTGACTGATNTCTTGGCCAGCATCAGAATCTCCTCCCTTTCTAACACTGAATGGCATGCTCCTGTGTGAACCACGTTTTGTTTTTCTGTCTGCTGATGAACACTTGGATCGCTTCCACTCTGGCTATGGTGAGGGATGCTGCTGTGAACACAGGTGCATGGCTGCCTCTTCACATCTTCGCTTCTTTCTAGTTCTCTTGACTGCATATCCGGAAGCTGGGAATAGGTAATAGTGGTAAGTCAGCAGTTGGTGTTTGCTTCTTCATCTGGTAGAAATAAGATACTCTCAGCTCACAGAGGCTGCCACTTTAACTACCCATCATTCTCCACTGCTCCTGAAAGGACCAAGCAGACACCANAACAGGCTGCTCAGTCTTNTCTCAGAGATCAGGCCTCAATTTCANTTTCCTGAGACTTGAGCAAGCAGTTTCTNGNAGGGCTATGACNTAGTCCTTGCAGTAGCTCCCTTTCTGCACATACTCTGACTGCTCAAGGTTCAGCCAGTTGTTTACTGTCTGGGACCCCTCACCAACTTAGGGTCATTGTGAACATGTGAGGCCAGCCATCCTCCATGATAACAATAAACCCCTGTGTGTTTTCTTTTCTCTGTCTCTCTGCTTGGGTTTCCCACCTGGCTGTAAGATTTCTTGCCATAGGCCAAAACAGCTTTATTTATTATCCAATGGGAGCCANTTTATTTTGTATACAGTGTTCTGCCTGCATGTATGCCTGCAGACTAGAAAAGGGCACCAGATCTCATTATGGATGGTTGTGAGCCACCATGTGGATGTTGGGAATTGAACTCTGAACCTTTGGAAGAGCAACCAGTGCTCTTAACCACTGAGCCATCTCTCCAGCCCTCTTTGAGTCCTTCTCTAAGAGAACCTTTTAGAATATTCCTCCTGCCGCACATGGTTGCCCATGTCTGTCTTTGGCAGCTCTTCTCTTTCCTACGTGCATTGCAAGGGCAAGCATTCCTTCTTCAGTCCTCTTTTTTCAGTCTGCCTCTCCCGGATCTCTTTTCTGGCCTCATGGCATTTGTGATCCCCACATGCTGGTGGATGTCAAATTTGCCTCTATTCACACCTGTGCACCGCACTGGCCTCCTCACTACCTGTTGGCTGTCAAGTAAGCATCTCAAACTTAATCTAAAACAGAACCACTGACTTCCTCACCTAAGCCTGCTGTTTAGTGTCATCATTCCTGTTATGTTTCCCCTGCCACACAAGTGCTGCATTTGTTTCTTTTGTATCACCTTGACCAAAATACCTGTTGGGAACAACTTCAGAAAGATGTGTTTTGGCTCCTGGTTTTAGTTCATTATGGTGGGATAAGCATGGTAAAGTTCATGGTTGTAGGGAGTATGTGATGGATGTGTGTAGTCGGAAGTTTCTCGGTTCTGCCCGGCCCCGAGATCCTGCAGCTGCTTATAAAATAATCACACAGCTTAATCACATACTGTATGGCCTATGGCTTCAGCTTCTGGCTAGCTAACTCTTTCATCTTAAATTAACCCATTTCTATTAATCTATATGTTGCCATGTGGCCGTGGTGTTACTGGTCTCTACTGACTCCGCCCTTCTTTTCTCTGTCTCTCTGCTTGGGTTTCCCACCTGGCTGTAAGATTTCTTGCCATAGGCCAAAACAGCTTTATTTATTATCCAATGGGAGCCACACATATTTACAGCATACAGAAGTGTCCTCATAGCATGGCAGACCAGGAAGAAAAGAGGGTTCTGGAGCCAGGGAAAAAGCTATAACCTTGGACCAGCCCCGAGTGACCTACTTCTATCAAGTAGCTCTTCCTAGAAGTCAGCATAGACTTCCAAAACAGTGCCACCAGGTGGAGAACAATGAACTTTGGATTCAAGTAGTAATATTCTACCCCAGCCTTCAAAAGCTCATGGCCATCACATAGTAAAGAAATACACTTAGGGGCTGAAACAATGGCTCAGCAGTTAAAAGCACCCTCTGCTCTTCCAGAGGACTGGGGTTCAATTTCCAGCACCTTCCTGGTGGCTCACAACCATCTTTAACTCCAGTTTCAGGTGATCCAGTGCCCTCTCTGGTCTCCAAGGGCACTGCATACATGTGGTGCACAGCCAGACATTCAGGCAAGACACCCATACACACAAAATATAGGAGTAACAGAAGGAGGAGTAGTAACAGGAGGAGGAGGAGTAATAGGAGGAGGAGTAGTAATAGGAGGAGGAGTAATAGGAGGAGGAGGAGTAATAGGAGGAGGAGGAGTAATAGGAGGAGGAGTAGTATTAGGAGGAGGAGTAATAGGAGGAGGAGGAGTAATAGGAGGAGGAGTAATAGGAGGAGGAGTAATAGGAGGAGTAGTAGTAATAGGAGGAGGAGTAATAGGAGGAGGAGGAGTAATAGGAGGAGGAGGAATAGGAGGAGGATTAATAGAACATCTACTTCAGTTTCAAGAGTATTTATAGTCTTAGGTCAGCGATATGACTCGGTGGGTAAAGTGCTTGCCATGTAAACAGAGCTTGAGTTCAGTCCCTGGAACCCATTGAAAGGTCAAAGAAGAGAACTAACTCCACAAAGCTGGCNTCTGCCTTCACATATGTGCCATGGCATATGCACATCCTTACCATAAATATGATGCACACACAAATGATAAATAAAAATAAAAAAGATACTCAGAGTCGCAACAGTTTCAACACTGTCCAAAGTCAAATGTCTCCTCTGAGACTCCAGGCAAACTCTTAGCTGTAAACTTCTGTCATATCAGTGAGAAAGATACATAGTTTCAATGTACAATGGTACAGAATAAACAGTGTTCCCAGAAGGAGGAGTAGAAGGATACCAAGAAAAGATTGGACCAAAGGAAGANCAAAACACACCAAAGAAACGTGAAATCCTGTAGCTCCATGCCTGGCATCCAGGGCAAATGGTAGCACGATGTGAACTCTACTGGGGGTGGGCCCTGTCCCTGCAGACCTGCCTCCTGCAGTACGCATAGCTCCTGTTAGTGTNTTCTGTTTCCCTTGGCAGATGCTTCATGTTCCTAGCATCCACAACATCCTGTGGTCTCCATGGAAACTTAGACTTTACTCTTAAAGCTTCATGCATAGCCTGGTCATGAGCTCTCTNCACAGAATCTGACTGAGCTATACTGGTTCTCAAATTTCCCTTGCATTCTNTATGCCTTAAAAATCAATATTCAGGATGGGTGGGCTGGAGAGATGGTTTAGTGGGTAGAGCATTTGCTGTTCCTGCAGAACATTAGGGTTTGATTCTCGGCAACCATAAGGTGGGTCAACACTGGAACTCCAATTCAAAGAGATCTTCTATCTTTTTTTGATCTCTGGGGTCACCAGGCNTATATGTGATATGTACACACATGGGTGGTTTGAATGAGAACAGTCTCCATAGGCTCATATACTTGAATGCTTGGTCCCCAGTTAGTGGGACTGTTTGGGAAAGATTAATAGGTGTGGCATTGTTGCATTGTTGGAAGAGGTGTGTCACTGGGGGTGGGATTTGACATTTCAAAAATCCATGTCAGGCCTAGTGTGTGTCTCTCTCTCGTTGCCTGCTGCTGTTAACACCCCTGGGCAAGAATAAGACTACTACCACAAGTTTTGAACCAAATTTGAAGCAAATTTGATTTTTATTGGGGTGTACCCAAGAGCTGGTCAGTNACTGCCTCTTAAGTTGGGTTAGAGAGAGAGAACAGCCCTGAGTCCCCTTTCTTAGGGCCCTTTTAAGGAGTAAAATCACAAGTAGTTGCAAAGCAAATTTACAGAAGCAAGAGCAAGACAGAAGCAGGTAGGAAGTACAGAAAAACCTTAAACAAAACAAAACAAACAAACAAGCAAAACAAAGAAAAAACCCAAACCAAAACAACAACCAAAAAAAAAAAAAAAAGCAGCATCACCATTTGGTCACTGATTAGGGAGGGTTCTCAAAAACAAGTCAAGGTCATGGGTAGGGGCAGGTCAGGTTCTAGGAAACAGAGACTTAAAAACAAACTCAGCTCTTCCAGTACATGGAAACTTATTTTTAACAATACAACATGTGGTGATTTGAATAGGAATGGCCCCCATAAACTCGTGTGTTTGAATGCTTGGCTCATAGGGAGTGGCACTATTAGGAGGTGTGACCTTGTTGGAGTAGATGTGCCCTTATTGGAGGAAGTGTGTCACTGTGGAGGTGGCCTTTGAGGTCTCATATATACTCCAGCCATGTCCCGTGTGACAGACAGTTCACTTCCTGTTGCCTGGGATNAAGATGCAGAATGCTCAGCTCCTTCTCTAGCACTATGTCTGCCTGCATGCTGCCATGCTTCTCGACATGATGATAATGGACTAAACCTCTGACACTGTAAGCCAGTCCCAATTAAATATTTTCCTTTGTAAAAGTTGCCATGATCATGGTGTCTCTTCACAGCAATAGAAACCCTAACTAAGACACAACACAATGGCTCCTGCCTTCTAAATAGAGTCAGGCAGGTTCCTCACTGTCTACAGATCAGGATGTAAAGCTCTCAGCTACTTCTCCAGTGCCATGCCTATTTGCTTCCTGCCATGATAATCATGGATTAATCCTCTAAAAACTGTAAGCAAGCCCCCAATTAAATGCTTTGTTTTATAAGAGTTGTCTTGGTCATGATGTTTCTTTACAGTAACAAAACAGTAACAAGACAACATAAAATAGTAAATAAACCTGAAAAAAAATCAGTATAGGGGTGGGGAACTAGTTCAATGTGTAAGAGTGCTTGCTGTGCATGCATGGGGACCTGAGTTTGAATCCCTAGCATCCATGAAAAACAAAACAAAACAAAACAAAACAACAACAACAGGTATGGCTGTATGTGCTTGTAACCCCAGCATTGAGAGGTAAAGACAGATGGATGCTGAGACCTCACATGCCAGCCAGCCTAGACAAAACCATGAGCNTCCAGTTCAGTNGGACACTATCTCAAGGGGGAAAGTGATAGAGGATGGCACCCAGCATCCTGCTTTGGCCCTGGTTATGGATGCACACAGGTATGTGTAACCATACACCTATATGTACATATGTGGANGCCAAGAGTTGATGTCAGGTGTCTTCCTCTCTTGTTTCTACCTTAGTTTTTGAGGCACAGTCTCTCACAGAACCTGGTGCTCAGTGATTGAGACAAGGTCCCTTACTGAACCTGGTGCTCACCAACTAGTCTTGTTGGTCAATGAAATCCAGGGATCTGTTGGTTTCTGCCTCCCCAGGGCTGGGGTTATAGGTATGTGCTGCCATGCCTAGGGTTTTTTTGTTTTTTTTTTCTTTTTTTTAAACTTGGGCTTTGTACATCAGGTCCTTACACTTGCACAGAAAGCACTTTACCCATAGAGCCATCTCCCTAGCCTTGTTTTTAAAGGCAAGTTGTAAGTTTTTTCGATAAGCCTCTCCACTGATGTAGCAATCCAAATCAGACCAAATCAGACCGAATTAGAAAAAGCCCTGCTTTAATGGGTAAAGTATTCCCAGGTGATTCTCCGGCCCTCCAGAGAGGAAAGGAGCCAGGGAGGAGAGACCAGAAAACCACGTGTCTGTTTTCTGGGATGCAGTTTAAATACCCTGTGGGAGTGGTCTTGAGTGTCTCTGGAGGAGGAGCTGTGTTTGGTGGGCTTTGAAGGGGCGGGTTTGGGGAAAGAGATGGGGAGGGGAGTTGAGGTGGATCTTCCACCAGAACATTCTTTGGGTGTAGGATGCCAGGGTGCCAGGGGCTGAGGTGGAGCTCCCACCCAAACAGCAAGTCTTTCAAAAGGGTTCTCAATTCTCTCTGGTTTCGGTTTCTGTCTTTGTTATTTTGTGTCACAATGATTAAAATACTTGACCAAAACAACCTAAAATGGGGGGGGGTGTATAGATTTTATTGAATGGTTATGGGGAATTTTAGCGTACCATAGTAGGGAAAGCATGGCAGAGTTCTTAGAAGTGAGAGTGCATGGTGGAAGTCCTTCATACCATGGTGGATCAGGAAGCTGAGAAGGGCACTAGAATCATGGACCAGGTTATAACCTTCAAAAGCCCATCTCTAGTGACCTACTTCTACCAGTGTAGGCCCCATCTTCTAAAGGTTCCATAGCTTTTTTCCTAGCTAGGAATTCCTAGAGTACAAACCAGTGAAGGACAGTTCAGATTCTAGCCACAATCATTGCTCATACTTAAAATCTCAGCTTTGTCCTGAATTCTTGTTTTTCAGTTGTTCCAGAAAGTATTGTTCGCTCCATCTTTAAAATGGTTCCCAACGTGGTCACTTTTCATCTCTTCTGATATCACTCCAATCTGAGCTGAAGTCAGTGTCTGAACATCTCTTGAAGCATCCCAGATTTTTCTACAGAGGTCCCCTGTTCCTTCTGTGTGTTTTCTTTTTTTATGTCTTTCTCTTTTTTNGCAGTGCTAAGGATTGAACCCAGGACTTGGTGAGCACTAGGCAGTGATCTGTCTCTGAGCTGCACCCCAGCTCATGCTTTTGCTACTTTGTAGTGTGTTCTTGGACAGAAGCTGAAGTGATTATTTGAAGAGGCAATTCAAGCCATGCCATTCCCCTTCTGCAAACCCACTAGGCTTTCAGGTCTGTAGCATGGGTTGCAGAGACCTTCCTCCTGGCTGCTTGCTGCTGTGCTCTGTAGCCTTGTTTCCTATCCTCCTTCTCCCTGTGTCCTCCTGGGAGCTACCCCTGCTGACTTTCTGTGACTTAATTTTGACTCAGATCTTTCTGGTCCTTGTCCCTTTCCTGGCAGCATGCCTCCACTCTCCCTGCTCTTGCTCAATGAATCCCCTCTGATAGTTTCTCCTACTCACACTCAGATCACTCCTTCCACCATGCTGTCTCCATATCCTCTTATTTTTCCTTAACTCAAACATGTGCTTGGCTCCTTCCTGTGCAGTTAAGCCCCACAAAGGCAGCTCTTTTATTTTTCTTGCTCACCACTGCCTCTCTTTAGCCAATAAGAACCAGTGAATGAGTAAGCTGCACTGCTCTCCTTCCTCCCAGAGATGCAATGATGGAGCTTGCTTCTTTTGGACAGAAAACAGAAAGCATGATTCATAAATTTCAGCTTCATTGAACTACAAAATAAGCCAACCTGAAAGGAGGGTATGTTTTGTTTCTAGACACTAGATAAATGTTGGCTCTGGTTTGCAAATGATTCTAACTTAGAATTCTAATGGAATAGAAGGAACTCTGAGAGAGATTGTTGACACATTCAGTCTTGAAAGTACCATGGTCTTCCTAGTAATTTATATTTTAATAAGCTGTGTCAGAAATTCAAACACTCAACAGAGGAAAGAAAGTAACATTATTCTTTTCTTTCTTTTTTAAAGTGAGTGATTACTGCATTTTAATCATTGTGCTTTAACATGCACGCTCAGTTCATGTTTTTCAAAGGTTTATTTGTTCATGTATTTTATGTATGAGTGCTCTGTCTGCATGTACACCTGCACACCAGAAGAGGGCACTGGATCCCGTTATAGGTAGTTATGAGCCACCTTGTGGTTGCTGAGAATTGAACTCAGGACCTCTAGAAGAGCAGAGCAGTCAGTACTCTTAACCACTGAGCCATCTCTCCAGCCCCTCAGCTCATTTTTAGGACATGCTAGGGTGGGTATTTTACTAACCCTGCTAGAGATAATGAAGTTGAACTTTGGAGAATTTCCATGCTCACCTCAGGTCAGATAAGGACAGAAGTGGAATTCAACCACTGGTCTCCCCTCTTCCAAAACTCACGCTCTTTCTACATCCTTAAATTGCCTCCTGTGGGGAACACTATGGGGAGAATTTCCTAGGTACACTTGAATTATTTTTATGGGCTATCAAAATTCTCATTTAAAAATGAAATTGGATCTTTGCATCTAAAAACAGCACAGCGGGGATCTCTAACCCAAGAGATGGAATTATCTGATGAGCCATGAATTGGAGAGTGGATTCAGTTTTGAAAAATATTGTTTGCCAAGTGCAGCATTGGTTTGGCTAACCCCAGCCGGACACAGAGCTGCAGTGTGGGTAAAATGTCAAAGGAAAGGCTCTCACTCCACCTGATCTCTGATGATGACAGGCCACCACAGGAACTTCACTCTGTGCCAGTTAAACTTCAACACCAACCAAACTTTACACTAGCGCACTCTTCTCNTTTAACATCCAAAAGTATGTGATGCCATCAAAATTATCAGCTCGCGTCAGATGCAGCTGTGATGGAAGGCCTATCCGCTTCTGCACTCCAGCCCATGGGGTATCTCCCCTCTGACTCACGTGAGAGACACAGAATGGAGGTGGAGCTACTAGGAATGAAGCCACTTTGCTTGCTCTCCAGTGAAAGAGACACTGGAGGTAAGACCGGGCCAGCAAAATGGCTCAGTGGGTAAAGGCTCTTGCTGTCACGCCTGATGACCTGAGTTTTATCCCTGAAACCNAGGTGCTGAGAGAAGTGACTTCTGAAACTTGTCCTCTCTCCTCCATATGTGTGCCGTGGCATGTGTTTCCCCCATACACATATAAAACCAATAACTAAATGTATTAAAAACATTAAAAAGAGAGTCTCAGAACTGGTGAAATCAGGTGGAATGAGCAGCACTGGTGGTAGATATCAAAGGCAACATGCTTTTCTTAAATGTTTGTAGAGAAGTTACTTGTTCACTCTGGCTTTAAAACATTACTCCAAGGTAAAATTTAAAAATTATATTGTAGAATATTATTTTAAGGTGTGTTACTTTTTGTTTAGGTTGCATTTGTTTAACTCTGTGAAGCCGTGTTACTTTGCCTGTGTAAAACACCTGATAGTCTAATAAAGAACTGAACAGACAAGAGTGAGGCAGGAGAGAGAAATAGGTGGGGCTGGCAGGCAGAGAGGATAAATAGAAGGAGAAATCTGGGAGAAGAAAGGAGAGAGATCTAGGAGCCAGAGGAGGAGGAGGACTCCAGGGGCCAGCCACCCAGCTACACAGCCAGCCATGGAGTAAGATTTACAGAAGTAAGAGAAAGGCAAAAGCCCAGAGGCAAAAGATAAATGGGACAGTTTAAGTTGAGGAAAGCTGCCAAGAAACAAGCCAAGCTAAGGCCAGGCATTTATATTTAAGAATAAGCCTCTGTGTGTGATTTTCTTTGGGAGCTGGGTGGTAGGCCCCCCAAAAGAGTAAAAAACGAACAGCAACATTTTTGGCACCCTATGTTGGGTGCCAATTGTTGTTCTCTTTTTAAATTGTTGCTGCCTTAAGCCACAGTGGTCTGAATCAGTAACCGCAANGGTTACTGCTGCAAGGGCTGTAGCCAGAGGGAATTCAGGACTCTTTCAAAATTTTGAAAGAAACTTAACTAAATCTCTGTCCCTCTAAAGAACTCAAGATTCAAAGGTTGAGGTGGAATTCTGCTCCTCAGAGAGGCTGAATAGCAAGTAGCTCACCTCCTCTCCTTGCTCGTGTCCTCCAAAAAGCCCTCACGCTTCTCCTCGCCCCTCCTCGAAAACCCTTCTCCACCTGGCTCCTCCCTGCCACTTCCTGTCAGCTAGTTGCTGACTCAGCCTCCTGACCGCAGGTGAATTGTATTTAATCAAACACATCTTTGTATCATTAAACAAATGTTCCAGAGCATAAATGAAAGTAATACACCTTAAAATAATATTCTACAACGAAATTATCTTCTTTTCCCCCAAGTCAGGGTTTCTCTGTGTAGCCCTAGCTATCTTGGAACTTGCTCTGTAGATCAGGCTGGCCTCAAACTCAGAGATCCTCCTGTCTCTGTGCCACCACCACCTGGCTAAAAATTATCTTAATTGAAAATTAATTATTAAATGGAACTTGTGGTAATTGGATTGACTTACATTACACAGAGGAAACAGTCCTAAACTAATTAATTAATCAATCTCTCTACCCACTGGNATTTTTATCAGAACTCTCTTGAGATGCTCTGAGGCAAAACTCAAAACAAATAACCAACCAAACAAACACCAAAAACACGTACCAAACCAAACTGTTTGGATGATTGGTAATCACACTTGGATACAGTGCAGTGTTTCTTGGCAAAGCCAAATGTACCTTGGGAATACTTATANCATCCTCTTGGTTATTTTTTATCTTTAAAATTTTACNCAGCTTCATTAAAATATAACTTCCAGATAAAAATTGCATATATTAAGCTGGAAGTGGTGGTGCATGNTTGTAATTCTAGCACTTGGAAGGTGAAAGCAAGAGGATCAGGAGTTTAAGGCCATTCTTGGCTGCACAGTGAGTTAAAGGCCTGTCTGGCTTTCATGAGACCCTGACCAAAAAACAAACAAACAAAGCATATGTTTGTGGCAGACAATACCATATTTTGTTGTATGTACATAGTGAAATGATAAATCAGGCTAATTAGCATATCTGTTGCCTCCCACAATTATTGCTTTTGTGTGTGTAGTGGGAACTTTAAAAGTCTATTCTTTTAGCAACTTTCAAGGACAGAGTACATGGCCATTAGTTCTCGGCAGCGTGCTGTATAGAACACCCTGTCTCACTAAGATTTCTACCTTTTAAGCAGTGACTGCCCATTCCTCTGGCTCCTGGGAACCACCTTCTATTTTCTGCTACCATGAGCTCAACTTTTAGATTCCATGTGTGANCTTGACTGTGTGGCATTTGCCTTCCCGTTACTGGCTTATTTCATTTAGCACAGTGTCCTTTAGGTTCATCCACATTTTAGTGAATGACAAGATTTCCTTCTTCATAAAGGCTGAGTAGTATCCTGTGTGTGTGTGTGTGTGTGTGTGTGTGTTTGTGCACACAAGCATATCTTTCTTTGTCCATTTATCCATCAGTAGATACTTATGTGGATTCTATATCTTGACTATTATGAATATTGTAGTAATAAATACATGTGACTACTGATGCAACAAATATGGAATGCAGACATCTGTACTATATTGATTTTACTTGTATAGATAACCGTAGTGGGATTGCTGGATCNTAGGGTAGTACTCTCTTTCTCTCTTGAGATAGGGTCTCATTGTGTATATCTGGCTGGCCTGGAACTCATTATAGAGACCATGCTAGCCACAGACTACCTACTTTTGCTTCCCAGGTGCTGGGATTAAAGGTGTGTGCCACCACAGCCAACCAGGTGGTTCTATTGTTAGTTTTTGGAGGAAACTCCATGCTGTTTTCCATAGCAGCTGCAGCAATTTGCATTCTCACAGGCAGTGTTCAAGGGTTGGTTCACTTTCCTCTACATCTTTGGTCTTTTGATAATGGGCATTCTAGCAGGTATGAGGTGTCACCTCACTGCTGTCTTCATTTGCATTTTCCTATGACTTGTGAACATTATTTAAATATTTGTGAGATGTTTGCATGCATCCTTGGAAGANCTGCCTCTTCTGGTCCTGACCTAATTTAAAATTGGACTGTTTATTTTCCTACCATTGAGTTTCTTAAATATTTTGGGTCTCAGCTTATCAGATGCAGGATTTGTAAGTACTTTGCTCTTCCATAGTTTGTCTCTTCACTTTGTCAATTGTTTCCTTTGCTGTGTATTCCTCTATATATGACTAGTTTTCCTAGCGCTGTTTGTCGAGGAGCCTGTTATCAGTTGACTATAAATGTGTAGATTTACTTTTGCCACCTCCCACCNCACCCTCTTCTCTAGCTTTCCATATGCTGAGCAAATGGAAAATGAGCTCTGCTGTGGAGCTCTGTCCCAATCCTATATCCTCTATTCTTTTTTATTTATTCATTTATTTTTATTTTCTGTGTGTTTTATGTTTATTTTATGGGTGTTTTGCCTGATCAATGTCTGTGTACCACATGCATGCCTAGTGCCTGTAGAGGTCAGGAGAGGGCATCAGATCTCCTGCAACTGGAGTTACAGACAGTTGTGAGTGACCTTGTAGGTGCTGGGAATGGAACCTGGCTCCTCTGGAAGAAAGAGCCCTACCCTACAGCCCATGCCCTACCCACTGGCCATCTCTCCAGCCCCTATATCCTTTATTCTTAAGCCAGACATAAACTGTAGAATTAACACATTAAGTCAGTGAAGTCAGAGGATGCAAAAATCAATATATAAAATTCAGTCTGTGGAATAAATGTTAAGCCCAATTATAAGTGGGAAATTGAGATTCCAAGCAGCTATTACCTCACCTGAGGTCATCCAGTCAGTACCTACCATGGTTTTGAACCCAATGTGGGACGTTCTAGACCTGCATTTTCTCCACCAGCTGCACACTGTCAACTTTAATGTTTTCAAGTCTTTGGGAGACAGTTTGTATTCAGAACTCACTAGCCTTGCTGGCAGTATTTGGGAGAGCTGTCTCTCCCCCTTAAATAAATAAGTAGCTGCCACTCCTCATTCCTGGTTAAGCCAAATAGTTACTCTGGCAGGAAGCTGCTCTATGCAAATCTATGCCTGTAATTGGGAGTGTTATACTTGGTCCCCTGTCCCCTGGGGTTCCTATTCCGTTTGTTTTTCTCAACTCCTGTCTCCAGGACCTCTCATTCAAATTCTGTAAGCACCACCCCATTTGACAGCACACCCTCGTTCCTTAGGCTCTCTGGTCCTCAGTAGGGATGACTACACCAGCGAGCCAGAGGTAGATTTACCTGGAAATGAATGAGACTCCGGGTCCCTGGTGTCATAGCCCCTTCCCTTGGCATTGTTTTTATGGTAGCTGTTTTAGTCAAGATAGTAGAAGCATATAAAGAAGGGATACTTTCTCTTCCTTTTTCTCCCTGTCATAGTTCCTCTGGAGTTGGGGATAGGGGAATGGTCACAGGTGCCTGCAGGTATCATTAAGGGGAAGTCACGTTGCAGGTTTAATGGAGCATCTTTCTGTGGTCCAGAGCCATGCTGTAGAGATTGTTGCTGGTTATCCAGAGTGGGAATGGCTGTCAGGGGTTCCCTAGGAGTCATAGAAGAGGATATTTGATGTCCTCTATGGCCTCTGCAACCCCTCACATGTGAATATACATGCATATGACACATACACACCAAAAAAAGTGCAAGATACATAAATAATTTTTTACTTGTGACAAGGTCTTTTGATGTAATCTAGGCTGGCTTGCGACTCTGTATGTAGATAACCATGTTGGCTTGGAACTCTGTATCCTCCTGCCTCCTTTTCCTCCAGAATTCTAGGGTTACAGGTGTACCCCATGATGGCCAGCTATAAAATACAACTTTTTAGACAGGGTTTTGTTTTGTTGTTGTTGCCCTGGCTTTCAAGGACCCACTCTGTAGACCAAGCTGGCCCTGAACTCAGAGATCTGCCTGCCTTTGCCTCTCTGGTGCTACAATTAAAGGTGTGTGCCACCAGGCCCTGATAGATACAACTTTCTAACTTGGAAAACTGTAAGCTGTGTGTACTGTTGCTGGATTTATGTTTTGTGTATGTGTATATAACATGTCTGGAAGTAGAAACTCCTGGGTAAATTATCAGTGAGCTGTTGGAAGGAACTGAACGCTGGGGCAGAACTCAGTTTATACCACGGTTACATAAGGCGTTCAACTGCTGAATTTTATAATTGTGGGCAAAATATATTCTGTGTCAGTTCCCTGACCAGCCTGATATGTTTCTGAAAGCCCAGAAAAGACAATTCATTGCTTAAAAGGAGGGCTCTTAGNGCCTCCTTTACCTCACACAGGGCCAGCAACATCCCTGGGCTGGGGTTCCTCTGCATGCATGGCAGGGAGGGCAGGAGATATATAATGTGTAGCTATTTACTTACTTTTTTGTTTCTACACAGATGCTTAGAATACAAATAGAACAATTCATTTAAAACTCCATCTGTATTTGTATTACAGCTGAAGGCTATTGTGGATCTGTTTCTTGGGCTTTCTCTCTCAGCTCTGAGTTCCAGGCTGCNCCAGGCCTTCTTCTGCCCTGGTTCTGTGCCTCGGGACATGCTCCTTGCAATCCTAAGACACCCTGGCTAACTGCCTCATTAACACTCTGGCTACTCAATAGCAAAGGAGCGTCTCTT
>LZPO01107910.1:546728-567920 GCA_001675575.1 Neotoma lepida
GCTCTAACTCTGGCCTACATTCCAGCACCCACTCTGCTCTCCTATCCTCTCTAAGGTCCACTTTCTCTGGGCAAATGATCTATTGAGATTAAATATTGTACATTCNTGTTCAGGGAGCTATATCAGTTTGCAACAAAACCAAATGGAGTTTGTGGAAATCAAACTAGTACGTGGAACACCAATGCTATCCTATTCAGCATNGTTGGAGTCCTAGTGAGGAAACAGGAGCCCCATAGTAAGCTATCATTTTTAATCCAGCTCCCAGTGACGTCAGGTGCAGGGCCAGGGTCAGCAGGAGATTTTGTGAAGTAAAATGTGGGTAAATTCTACCTTGGTGCCTGGCATTCTATATGGCATTCCAATATGAAGCACCTTCCTTCCTCTTGTCATGATGGTCAGTTGTATTTGTAGCTGTTACAATGCATGGCTCTGCTTTATAAAGAACCACTAAGAATTTAATGAGCTGCATTCCTCCAATGCCATGGGCTGTGTCAACACAACGCTAAACATTGTGACAATTTTTGACTGAATTGAGTTAACTGACTGCCTGTTTTGAAGTATTGACACAGCAGCTAAGAGTGAGAACTGTAGGCAAGCCAGCTCTTCGGTATGACGGGAAATGGCAAGAGATAGAGAAAGAAAACNAAGAATAGAAAGAGGAGAAGCTGGTGGCCAATGCAACATACCTGCTCAAGGGCTGCTTGCGAGGCAGATGTGGAAATGAGTCACAAGAGATTCCAGGTCACACATCAAGCAAAACAAATCTAGCGACTGTGCCACCTCAGCCCTTTCCCCAAAGCTTCCTGAATGTGTTGGGAAAGAGACAAACAAGGAGGGTCTCAGCACTGTCTGGGAAATCATGAGTGATGAGTGGGGAGTGTGTGGTTTAGTCCTTCCAGCCTTCAGCCACTGTGAGTCCTCCCTCCCTCCCTCTTTCTTCCTCCCCTTCCTTCTTCTGACCTCTGAGGATGGGCAGGGACCATTCAGGTCTTGGAGCTCCTAAATGCGCTGGGCTGATGATGTAAGGACAATTGGGTTGAGGGTTGNGCTAATCGGGAAGTATTTGTGTATCAGTTCAAATTTCAATGTATTTTATTTTAAAAGTGTTTTAAGGCTTATTTCATTGTTTTATGTATATGAGTGTTNTGCTTGCCTGTATGTATGTGCACCGTGTGTGTCTGTGGAGGTCAGAAGAAAGGGTCTGATCCCCTGGCACTGGGGTTACAGGTGGTTGTGGACCTCAGTGTGAGTGCTGGGAATCAAATCTGCGTTCTCTGTAAAAGCAGCAAATGTTCTTAACTGCTGAGTCGACTCTTCAATCCTCTTCAGTACATTTTCTTAAGGATTAAAAAAGAATTTCACATCNTTGGCACATAACCTATGCAAGTTGCTGCATAGGTATGTCATATACAATATAAAATAATGTGTTCATGTCTGAGACACATACAATGTCCTTAGTATTATATGTATTATATATAGTTTTATTTCTAAGATATACAGAGATATTACTCCACATGTATATGTATGATGCAGTACAAATTATATCATATATGATAGTCTATGAGCAACACATAGTATTCACATAGATTATAATATATACATAGAGAATAAAAGAAAACAGTAACTTTAAATCCTGAAGTGTGTTTGTTGGCATGGCGAGCCTATGTTAGGAAGGATGGTGGGTATTTCTGCTATTACTTAGATTGCTTTGGATATATACCAGGGGTGGCACAGCTAGGTCATGTGGTAGATGTCGTTTTAGTTTTTGAGGAACCTCATACTGATTTCCATGGCAACTGCCCAAGTTTCCATCCCTCCAGCAGTGTATAAGGACAGCCTGACATTCTCACCAGCATTTGTTGTTGTTTGCTAGANAAACAACAGCTCAGGAAAACAAAACAGCACTCTGGTTGTTTTCCATTCCAGGACTACCCTTCCCTTATGTGGAATTGATTGGAGTGATCAGATCACTTTGTGTAGATGTCAACTTGAAACTTAGTTTATTGCATCTTCCCTGTCATGGCCTTTCTTCCTGACATGGCTCCTGTCAAGAACCTGGCTGTAGATATTGACCAGCTGTATGTGTGTATGTATATGTGTGTGTGTGTGTGTGTGTGCTCGTGTGTGCACATATATGTATGTGAATGCCACAATATTCTGTTGTGTTTTTAAAGATCCAGGGGACACATATGAAATAGTGAGTGCAACCCAGCTAAAAATTAACCCCTGTTGGCTAGAATAGCTATGAATGTCAAGCTAAGGATTTTCAAGATTTATAGAAACTAACACATAGTTGATACGCTTATAAACATTATGAGAATCGAATGTGACATCTTAACGCGCGTTCTTCCTCTCTGTGTCTCAGGAGCCCAATTATTGAAACTTAAGAATGCAGCATTTTTAGCGTATGATGACAGAACTCGTGGGAATAATTAATACCACGGATTTTAATCTATTTATGGGTTTTACAAGACACATAGACCAGCAGAGAGAAGCAGCTTGACAGATACATTTACTTATGTGATTCCACTTTGAAATTCTGTTTTTAAGAATGTATGTTCCCACTTAAAAAAAAAAACACCTGCCATGTCATGAGACCTCATGCTAATTTTACCTCCCTGTCTTTGTATAATGAGAGAAATGTTGTCAAANCCGTTAGATATGTATGCAGTGTGTAAGCGAACCTGGTTCTATTAGGTTGTTTTTTATATGAGCTACAGAAAGTCTACCTCAAATGACCTTAAGATGCTATTGGCTTTTATCTGGAAGTATGGAGGCCATTAAGCTCAGCATGTGACTCTGCCTTTGTCTGGGGAATTTCCATTGGCTATTTGTTTATTTTTTTCCTAANTTTTTCATTTTGGCCTAATTTTCANGCTGTCATGGTGACAAAGAGGCATAGCACCTGTCGCTCTATATCCATAGGCTTGGAGTACAGAGAGAAAGCCTGATCAGTAGGTCTGTGTTCTTACAAATCAAAGGAGAAAATGGGCCGGGCAAAGGAGAAGAAGAGGAAGATAAAGAGAGAAAGACAAACTATAGACGAATAGCTTAGTGAGATGGTAGTTTATCATGTGCCTTAAGAAGTCCAGGCTGGAGGCATGCATGATAGAGTATGCCTGTAATCCTAGCACTCAGAAAGTTGAGACAGAAGGCTTGCGAGTTTGAGGCCAACCTGGATGATAGAGTGAGACCCTCCCTGTCCCATAAAAATGAAACAGAACAGCAGGGCATCCAGCAGGGTATCGGAGTGCCGCACCCTTTTAGACCTAAGCTCCTCGCACCTCTCTGTTCCTTCACTCTTTATTAGTAGCCTTTTGTTCACGTGTTATCACCTCATGGTGTGTAAGTGGCTGCTGGACCTCCAGAACACACCTCTGGTTCAGAGAAAAATCAGGCCTGCTCACTTGAATGGGAGGAATATGGGAGTATTTCCAGAAGCCATACCCAGCAGATTTCTGCTTATGTGCTTTGACAAATACTGGGACACTTGGCTACTGAGGGATACATTTCCCTTTGTCTACTTAACATCCATTTTCTCTTCTTCCTTAGCAACAGAAGGTTGCCATTCTTCAGAGAGGCAATGGATTCATTAAAAACTATGTGTTTCTAGAGTTGGGGAGGTGGCTTAGTGGTTAAGAGTGCTTGCTGTTCTTAGAGAAGACCAGAGTTTGGTTACCAGCACACATCAGGTGGCTCACAACCATCTGTAACTCCAGCTCCAGAGAATCTGATGCCCCCTCCTGGCCTCTATAGGCACTCACACTCAGAAGCACACACACACACACACACACACACACACACACACACACACACACACACAAACATAAAATTAAAAAAATTTATATTTCCCTCCGGGCTATGCTTTCCAGATTTAGCAAAACCTGGATATTCTTACTCATGAATATCCTTTGTTGATGATCTGAAAGTTAGATTCAGTTAAAGTTCTGCATTTNCTCTGACATCCCCCTTCAGACTTCTCTAATAGTTGTATGGCCCTGAAGATGCTGTCATGTTGTGGGTCCCAGAAAAGCTGCTTAAAGAATGGACCATTTTTTGTCAGACATCTTCGTTTTGTTTGGTGTCTGCTTGTTAACTGACCCAGACACAGGATGCCTGCCCCTGAACTGATTATTTTACAAGAACAGGTTTACTCAGGAGCTAGCCCAATGTGCAGGGAGACAGGAGAGCGAGTTGCAAATCTTTCTCCCTTGAAGACAGGGCCTAGGGATATTTACAGGACAAAGAGCAGGGTGGTCTGAGGTAGGAAGTCAGGAAAAATGAAGTAATGGGTGGTCTGCTTCTGTGTAATCAAACTCCAAGGCTATTCCTAAACCTTGTTTTCAGGAAACTGAAGTATCAGCTTCCACCAAGTTGAAGGTTTGTGGTTTCCATTGGCTAGAGTGACCTCCCAGTCCTGATAAATGACCTTCACAATAGTTAGTATTATCAATGGTAGGCCAGAGGAGTCATGTGGAGCTGGGCTACTTGACTTTTGGAATTGATGAGGAAGGTATGTTATTACAAGCCACTGTTAGCCATGGTCAAGCCATTTTGTAAAGCTTCTCCATTTTGGCTAAGCAATGAGAAACCCTAAAACTCAAGTAAATGGGTCCCCAGAANTGAAGTAACTTTTTTTTCTAGAATCTTCCCTTCCCTGCCCTATCTGCCCTAGTAGTAGCTAGCCACNGGAGATATTTGTCCGCAGCCTAACATCATTTTACCCACCATTTACCTTATTTCCTTAGCTCCCCCTAGCAATGGCCAATTGCAGGCCAAAAGGAGACTTCTCAGTCCCCCCTCCCACTTCTCCTTTTCTGCTCTACAGCTAACCCAGCCTATAAGCAGACAGCAGACTCTAGTTCCTAGACTAGAGANCCTGCTCTGTGGGGTTTTCTCCTGAATAAAAGCCTGTATTGTCATCTACCTTCTCCTGGCAGGCTGCAAAGAGAAGCTAGAGGCTCATTCAGCCTTCCTTTGCTTTGGTCTCATTTTGCACATGTACCTTCTTGCTGTGCGGGATTGGAACAGATTGTCTAGAGCTGTTTTGCAGCTGGGAGGTGCACATCATGTTTTAAGGACTGCAGAGAAGGAGAGGTAGGAGGACAGGTCTCTTGGCTGGCTCTGGATGTCTACTCCCAGATCCTCTGTTGTATAAAAACAAGTAGACTAATGGAACCCCTTATAATTAAGTCACTAGAGTTTCNTTTTGGTCACATGTGTTGACTGATGAAGCTCTCCTCTGTTGAAGAATGAGGTAAAGATTAGCTAGTTGCTCAACAAACTACTCTGCTTTCTTTTCCTTTTCTTTTTCTCTCCCTTTTCCCTCCCTCCCTTCCCCTCCTTCTTACTTTCTTCCTCCTTCCCTCCTCCCTCGTTTCCATTCCTCCTTCCTTTCTTTTTGGAGACAGAGTCTCCTGTGGCTCAGGCTGGCTTTGAACTTGCTGGGCTTGAGGATGGCCTTGACCTTGAGCCTCTTGCTTTAGCCTTGATCTGTTTCCTGCTTGGTCCTGGGNTAGGTCATCCTGCACATGGGTGGGGCCTATGCCTCAGCTCAGGCTCATCAAGGGGAATGGGTGGAACATATATGACTTCCAGGCTGGACATGTGCTGCGCCTACTCTTCCCTCCTGCAGTAAGAACGAGGGGTGCTGGGGGTAATGGGAATGCCAGAGAACAGCCTGGGCCGTGATAACTGGGGATATACCGCCCCCCACTTTAATCACACTGCAATATAAGCAAGGAAGCAACTTCCTACTGCAGAAACCC
Organism: Neotoma lepida; assembly: GCA_001675575.1. Lineage (NCBI taxonomy): Eukaryota > Metazoa > Chordata > Mammalia > Rodentia > Cricetidae > Neotoma > Neotoma lepida. The sequence continues at coordinate 552,497 of LZPO01107910.1, forward strand.
CAGGATGGGTTCCTTGGGGTCAGCTGTGTCAACATATTATCTGTCCTAACAGAGGCTGCCNAGAACTGTGAGCAGGAATCTGAGATTCACACCCACAGACTCCCAGGTCTTCTGCCCACTCCTTAATCAATGGAATGTGCTGATTGGCTTAAACAAACCTTGGTAAATTCCTGGAGCTGGGGATGAAGCCAGCTTTCCCTGAGGCAGATGAGTCCCAGAAGCAAAGAAATGGCACACTTCGTTTAGTGGTTTTATCGTCGGTTAATATAGTGACTGTTTGCAAGGTGGAGGAGGTANGGGGATTCCATGAATGAGGCAGTGCCCTTGCATGGCATCTCCTCACTGGGTCTGGAGATGGCTCTGTGAACCATTCTCAGAACCTAGAGATAGAGGTGTGGTAGGAGACAGACTGAGGGAAGAGGCCTGTTTCCCTAGTCCTAGATCTGAAGCCGTGAGAAGCGGTCAGGCTTTGAGGAAGGAGCTAAGGGAGAGCTGTCATGATATGGAGCTGCTCCNAGCCACTGCCTTTCTGTCCCAACCAAGGGACACAGTGCCCTGACTACTCAGTGGCTAGCCAGCTGCATAGATTTCTCCAGCAGAGCTGAACCCCAGCCGGGATCTTGACAACTCTCTGACACTGATGATGTTGCCTAAGTTGTCTCCAAGACCCTGGAAGAAGCTGACCTTCAGCTAAACTTCTTAAGCCCTGAAGGTAGCCCTCAGTAGAATATCTTTCTGCTGCTGTCCTTTGTGTCCCCTGTCAGCAAATTCCACCAATGATGCTGCGAACTGACTCGTCACATCTAGTGACTTTTTCTTTACAATTCCAACCAGCCTCATCAGGGGAAGTTTTAGGGAATACTCTCTCTGTGTGTTTGTGTGTGTGTGTGTGTGTGTGTGAGAGAGAGAGAGATAGAGAGAGAGAGAGAGAGTGAGTTCAGGTGCAAGTACACATGAATTTGTGTACATTTGCATGTGGAAGCCAGCAGTATCTATGTTTTTTATTTTTATTTTTTTGNTTTTTCAAGACAGGGTTTCCTTGTGTAAGTTCTGGTACTCACTCTATCTGCCTGCCTATGCCTCCCAAGTGCTGGGATTACAGGCTTGCCCCGCATCACCCACCTCAGGTGTTTTCTTAGATTGACTTCTGTTTGTTTTTTGAGACGGTTTCTCAGTGAACCCAGTGGCGCTCTCCAGTGAGACTAAGTTGTCTGGACAGGGAGCTCCAGGGGTTCTCCTGTCTCCACCATGCCCAGAATTTGGGATTACCCTACAATGTCCTACTCAGCTTGTATGTGGATGCTGGGAATCTGAACTCAGGTCCTCGTGCTTGAATGACAAGCACGTTACTCACTGAGCCATCTCCCTAGCCCTAAGGCACAATGAGAAGTCCCTTGTCATCACTGTTGGGTGAATCAGGTTTAGCAGCAAGGGAACCTGTCCTTCCCCTTCTCCGGTCCTGTGAGCTCCCACAGGGGCTCCCTATTGTCCAGACTCAACTGGAAACTGAAGGTCATGAGAGCTCATGATGCAGTCCATGAAGGGCAGGCTCCCAGGGTCAAGAAAGATGAAAAAAAAAAGGAGTGTGCAAGTAGTCCACATCCACACCAAATCTGTGTTCTGCGAGGTGCTAGAGGTGGTAATTATACACATCTAGATGTGTATAAGAGACAGGTATCTGCCTGTCTCGTCTCTACTCAGGCTAAATGCATGACTGCAGTCAGCAAATCTTCTGGCCATGTGAATGGCACATAGGAGGAATGACTTCACCAACACAATAGATTCCAAGTTCCGTAGGATGTCAAATGACTTATTTATCAAAGCATTAGAGTTNCCAGGACGACAGAACTTAATTTAGTAGTGTTTGGAACACTCTCTTGCTCTAATTCCTGTCAGAGATANTTATTTATTTCTGCCTCTTTAGAATTCAAAGGCATTCTTCTCATAGCAATTATTACATCTGTAATATCCACTGCCTTATTAATATTCTTATATATGCCGACAACTGTTTTATTGGGCAAGACTTTTTTGATCTCTTGTAATTGGTTTTATTCCTGAGCAATCATGATGCAATTGATGCGGGAGATTGTTGTAGGTTGTACTTTTAGTCCTGAATGGATTCCCTTGTTGATTCACACTTGCTGGCTAATTGTTCATGCATGATGTTCACATTATTTCTGTGTTGCTGATATTAATCACAGCAGACTCGGGAACGCATTATGAAAGCATGTGCTAACTTGTCCTGAGGATCTCTGCAGATTTTCTCCAGTGGGATGCTTTCTTAACCACATGTTCATAAAATTTTAGTGACAACCANATTTTTCTATCCTAGAGTATCTTTGTAAGAGAAACAAAGCAGGTATGATTTTGTAAAAACAAAACAAAATAAAACAAATCTGGTAAATAACTAATGCTTATTATTTGATCAATCGTAAATATTATAAATAAAAGGATAAAAATAAGAATTATTTGTATTATACTCCCCAAATATAATTGCTGGTAATATACTGGCATATATTCTTTTAGAATTTTTTTTAAGACTCACACATTCTTTTCTTATTTTTCTTTTCTTGAGTTGGTGTTTTACTGCATAGCCCAGGCTGAACTTGGATTCAAAATTCTTCTGTCTTAGTCTCCAAAGAACTAGGATTACAGCTGAGACCANCATATCTAGCTTTTTATTTATTTATTTTTGGTATGTGTGTACATGTAAATGTGTATATGTTTGTCTGCACACATGTGTGTGCATGTGGAGGCCAGAGGACAACCTTGGGACTGGGAGGCATTGTCTCCTTGTTATAGGTCAACTCCATTTAAACCCATTTACATATGTATATGTCTATATTCTCAGGAACTTCTGCAGTAGTAGGTTTTCTGAAGAAGCTTTCTTGTCGGCCACCAGCTCACTAATAGTAACNTAGAAACTTATTATTAATTATGAAAGCTTGGCCATTAGCTTAGGCTGGTCCCACTAGCTCTTATAACTCAAATTAACCTATTTCTATTAATCTATGTTCTGCCCCATGGTTACCTCTGCTCTGTACCATATGTCTGACTTCTTTAGAGTTTCACTGGCATAATCCCAGTGCCTAGATTCCTCCTCCTCTTCCTCTCTCTCCCCAGAAATCCTGTCTATCTCTCCTGGCTAGCTATTTGCCATTCGGCTCTTTATTAAACCAATCATGGTAACACATCTTCACACAGTATACAAATATTCCAAAACAGGTTTCCCTATGGCATTTTCAAAGTTCTCTAGTGTTAATTATTCCTCTCCATATTCAGACCCCAAACTGGTCAACCTGCAGAGAACAAGAGACCATGGAGGGCTCAGGCCTAAATAGGCTATCTATATTATATTCCTTCCCTGCAAGGCTCAGGAGTCATTGCAAATGAAGAGGTAGGAAGATGGTGAGAGCCAGAGGGAGTAGACATTTGTAGAGAAATAGTGTACACACAAACTCACAGCAGCAGTGACAGCATGTGCAAAACCAAGCCACTCCAAGTCCCAGCATGGATGCGGGAGGGGCTCAGGAAGTCCCATCCCTGTCTTAGGAATTGCTGGCGAATGATGGCTCCTCAGGAAGGGAGAGTCAGTTCTCTTCAGGAATGTGGATGAGAGGCTGCCCATGCTCCAGTAGATGGACTTACACACATGCACATACAGATACTGCTTGGTAGACTCAATGGGTTTAAAAAAAACCAAGTTACATGATGTTGGGAGGGAAAAATGGTGGGGGATGGATTTAATCAAAATACAGTACGTGTATGTATGAAATTTTCAAACAATAAAAAAGTTTTAATAAAGAAGTGTACATATGCAGTATCACTTTTAATAGCTTCAAAGTAAATCACTACAGATCCATTGCAATTAATTCACATACTCCCCTGATTTGGGACTTTTGATTTGTTTTGAATTGAAAATTTTTTTATTTATTTTTATTTTATGTATATGAGTGTTTTACCTTCATATGTGTATGTGCACTACATGTGTGTAGTGCCTGTAGAGGCCAGAATAGAGCATAAAAATCCCCAGGAGTTACAGAGGGTTGTGATGTACAGAGCCATGTGGATGTTAAGAACTCAACTGGGTCCTCTGTAAGAGCAATAAATGTTCTAAACAACTGAGCCATCTCTTTAGTCTGGTTCTGCCTATCTGTCTGTCTGTCTGTCTGTCTGTCTNTCTNTCTNTCTNTCTNTCTATCTATCTATCTATCTATCTATCTATCTATCTATCTATCTATCTATCTGTAGGTGGAAGTTTCTGTCCTGCCAGCAGCTCCCAAATAAACACACCGAGGCTTATATTAATTACAAATGCTTGGCCAATAGTTCAGGCTTATTACTAACTAGCTCTTACATCTCAAGTTAACCCATATTCCTTATTTATGTTTGGCCACATGGTGGTACCTTTATTAGCATGGCATGTTCATCTCCTGCTCTCTCTGTGTCTGGCTGGCAACTCAGACTCCGCCCTTCTTTCTCCCAGCATTCTCCCAGCTGATTCTCCTGCCTAATCTTATTCTGTTCTGCTATTGGTCAGTCAGCTTCTTTATTAAACCAATCACAGAGACATATTCATACAACGTAAAGGAATATTCCACAGCATCTATCTATCTATTTATCATCTATCTATCTACTTATTTGCTATTTCTATGGCATGGGGAAAAGACTATTGCATATTTATCTAACACACTCACTCAATTCCCCCCTGCCCCCAGGACTTATTAGTTTGAAAAAGAACTGCTGGGTAACATATAAAATGTTTACTTTTTTCCAAACATATTTGAAGCAGCTATGGAAACCTTATTTTGCAAAATGGTATCCTTTCAGGATCATCTATTGACTTGCATTGTTTCAATTCAAATAGACATCTTTGTGGTTGCCGCTTGGGATTTGAAGATACAAATGGCAAATGATAAAACTTGTTCTCACTTGGAGTGTGTGGTGAGTGTTCTTAGCTACACATGTAGCAACTGGCTCTGGCTGAAGCAGAAGGGTAATTAATGTGAGCCATGCTCTTTGGAGGGCAGGATCCCATGTAGGGTTAGAGGACCAGAAGAAAGGAGGAAACCAAGGCAAGGGTAGGTTGATGAACTTCCCCCTTCTGCCTCTTGTTCTAAATATCACTCTTGTATGCTGGCTTCCCCTCTAGCCCTGGACACACATGATGTCTTCCTCAGCTGCAGTTTCTGAAAGTCCCCAAGTGTCTCAGGGGTTCTATTGCTGTGAAGAGACACCATGACCAGGGCAACTCTTATAAAGGAAAATATTTAATTGGGGTGGTTTGCAGTTCAGAGGTTCAGTTCATTATCATCATGGTGGGACATGGTAGCATGCAGGCAGGCATCATGCTTGAGAGGTAGCTGAGAGTTCTACATCTTGTTCAGGCAACAGCAAGTGGTCTGACTCACTAGGCATGGCTTGAGCATATATGAGATATTAAAGCCCACCTCTATAGTGACATACTTCCTCCAACAAGGCTATACCTCCTAACAGTGCCACTCCTTTTGGGGGCCATTTTCTTTCAAACCATTACACCAAGGTTGTCTTCCTGAGCTGCCCACAACACATACAGCCCAACACAAGTGAGGCAGACTGGGTGTCATGAATGGATAATGCCTTCAGGACAAAGGATGGCCACTGTAGTTATCATCCTAGGCTGCTCTAGCAGATGCCCGAGCTGGTGGCCCAAATGACAAGAATTTCTTCCTTTCTTTCTTTCTTTCTTTCTTTCTTTCTTTCTTTCTTTCTTTCTTTCTTTCTTTCTTTCTTTCTTTCCCTTCCTTCCTTCCTTCCTTCCTTCCTTCCTTCCTTCCTTCCTTCCTTCCTTCCTTCCTTCCTTCCTTCCTTCTTTCCTTTGTTAAATTTTTTTCATTTATTTTACCTACCGACCACAATTCCCCTCCCTCCTCTCCTCCAGTTCCCTCCCCCTACCTCCCTTCTACTCCCTATCCCCATCCACTCCTCCAGGGGAATCAACGAAGCATTGGGCAGGTTGGGGGCTGGATGGAAGAGGAATTTACTTCTCACAGTCTTGGGGGATGCAAGATCAAGGTTCTGGCTGACTTGGTTTCAGGTCAGAGGGCTGTGTTCCTGGCTCACCAATGACTACCTCCTGNTGTAACCTCACATGGTCTTTTCTTATGTTGGGGGCTGGGTGAGCAAGCTCTCTGGGGTCCCTTCCTTTAGGACACCAATCCTGTTGAATTAGGGGTCCACCCTGATGATGTCATTTAATCTTAATTCCTTCCTTACTCAGATACAGTCACACTGGATTCAGGGCTTCAGCCAATACATTTTGGAGGCACGTGAGTGGTTATGCTATTATATAATTAATAGTCTGAATTTCTCACGTTTCAGTGGGGGTTACTCTGAGTCTTGTTCTGACCTGTCTGCCAGGGGTCTAAGGACTCATAGGATAACCTTTTCATAAAGATATGTAGTTGCTCCCTAACTTCCCCATATCAGCTTTTTAAGCTTGCCTTCAAAGCTTTATCTTAAGGTCTGCCTTTGAAGAATCTGCCTTGGCATAAGTTTTAAGGTAAGAGACTTATTCCTCAAAGACTGCTACTATAGTCAGAAGATGCAGGCTGCACAATTATTCCTGTTTAGGATCAAGGTTGGTAGAGGATAGTGACCTTATCTGTGTCCTGGCTACAAGAGAACCAAGACAACCAGTTTATGGCACAGTGAGTAAGCTTTCAGATCCATTAAATATTTCATTTGTCAGGTTTCTGTTTCTGTACCAAACTACTCGTGAAAATCCACTTATGAAGAGAAAACGCTTATTCTGTCTCACAGTTTTGGAGGTTTCAATCCACCTGGGTAGCCTTGTGTTCTGGGGCCTGGGATGACTCCACACATCATGGCAGGAATGNGTGGCAGAGGAAGACCTCATGGCTGCATGTGAAATGCAGAGGAAGAGAGGGGGCTGGAATGGTAATATTCCCATTAAGAATTTACCTCCAAAGATCCAACTTCCCCCCACTGGGCTCCATCTCTTTAAGGTTTCAAATCCCAATATTTCCAGGGTCTAGGAACCAAGCTCCCAAGTGAGACTTTGGCGGCCACTCAGAGCCACAGCAAGAGGTTGTTGTTGTTAGATGCAGGAAGGCCCTTCAGAAACAGGGCAGTCAAAAAGTATAACAGAGAACNATGAGTAGTGGTGGCACACACCTTTAATTCTAGCACTCAGGAGGCAGAGGCAGATGGATCTCTCTGAGTTCAAGACCAACCTGGTCTATAGAGCAAGTTCCAGGACAACCAGGGCTCCACAGAGAAACCCTGTTTCAAAAAACAAAATAAAACAACCAAACAAAAAAACCAGAGCAACCAACCAACCAAATAAAAACCAAAACAACTGAAAAAAGAAATAAATATCCTTTTTGAGAAGCTTCCCGTGTTTCTGCAGGATTGTTAGTTCCCCACTATGAGAACAGATTGTGGGGGAATGGGATGGCTTCAAGCCTGACAACCTGAGTTTGATCCCCAGAACCCACATGGTGGAAGGAAGGGAACCAACTCCTTCCTGCAAGTTGTCCTCTGATCTCTGTATGTGAGCCATGGTACATGCACACACTCACACACATAAGCAAAGTAAATGGAAAAAACTAAAAATTAAAACAATACTAAAATGCCAGATTGTATTTGGACAATCTGCAAAAGTCAGTTAGCACAGTATTTTCTCTATCTGTCCCCATCACTTTCCTGTTTCAATTACAAGGAGTACTAAAGTCTTTGGCTGCAGTTCCACAGAAATGGAAAATTATGTACCAGCCACTGGTAGGTTGAGGGTGAAACAAGGGGAAAATTCTTCTGCTAGATCAACACCCGTGGAGGTTCCATCGCTTTCATAAAAACAACTTTCCAGTCTGTTTTCACACCAACTCATTTGAAAACTTGTGGGTTCTCTAGGGAAAGTACCCAGATCAGGATGTCTCAAATTCTGGTGTGGGCTCTGTGGCCATCTGGGCTTGCCTAATGATGGTGCTGGTGCTGAGAACGCCCTGAGAGAGGGAAATGACTGTTGGTAAGGACTGAGCAGTGCAGTGGTATTCTGCTCGGTTAGGAACAGCTCTGGGTGCAGAATGGGCAGCACCTTGTCAAAAGTACCCACAGGGTGTGCTGGAAAACAGACTAGCGGTCAAGAGCACTGGCTGCTCTTCCAGAGGACTGAGTTCAATTCCCAGCACCCATATTAGCAGCTTACCACCGTCTGGAACTCCAGTCCCAGGGGATCCAACACCTTCTTTGGCTTCCAAGGGCATTAGGCACACATGTGGTGCACAGACATACACGCAGGCAAAACATCCATGCACATAAATAAAATAAAGTATCTACAGGAGTCAGATCATGCTGGAATTTCAAAAGCACCAGGATTTGATTCCCAAAGACCTCATTCCCAGTCTTATTTCCTCTCTTCATTCCCCCCTTCCTTCCCCCTTTCTGCCTGCCTGCCTGCCTCCCTCCCTCCCTCCCTCCCTTCCTCTCTCTCTCTTTCTGTCTTTCGACAAGGTCTCTCCCTATGTTGCATAGGCTAACTTCAAACTCACAATTCTCCCACCTCAGCCTCCTGAGGTGCTGCTATGTGGCTCTAATGCTATTATTGTGTGTGTGTGCACATATGTACTTGTATGTGTGTGTAGATGCTTGTGCATGTATGTGTACACGTGTGCGGAGATCAGAGGTTGAAATCAGAGGTCTTCCTCGGTAGAGATTGAACTTAGGCCCTCATGCTTGTGAGGCAAACACTTTACCAAATGAGCTNTCTCCCCAACCCATATTGCAACTACTTTAAAGAAACATGCAAACTTGATTCAAGTACAACCCTCTGAAGGATAGGAGCCCGAATGGGCCATTCCTAGACTAGAGGGGATTTTTCTATAGTCTTAGGGAGGTCCCAGGTAAATATTTACCAGTGATACTGTTACTTATAAATTTATTTTTCATTATTTTTATATACACTTTACAAAGCTAAAAGAAAAATTAGAAGGTGAATCAACTTGATTCTTTCCAATCTGTTGCCCATCATTTACTTATATGTGTTTCTTAAATATATGTGGCCTGAAAATAGACACTCTGCTCCAAAACCTTTTTAAAATGAAAAAAAAATTTTTAATCTCACAAAAATAAGTGATAAAAAGAAACTGACTTTGTTTTGGTTGCTGTAATTGGTAGCATGGACCATGTAATTTATAAAAATTAAAAGTTTATTCAGCTTGCAGTTTTGGAAGCTTAGCAGGTGAGAAGGTACATNTGGTGAAGTCCGCACTGTGGAGACATGCCAAAGCTTGGCATGGTGCAGGGCATCACTAGGTTAGAGAGTGTATACATCAGACAGAGCCACTTACGAGATGACCCACAAACCCACTAGCCAGGTCTGGGTAATTCATTTCTGAGGGCAGAAGCCCTATGAGCTGATTGCTTTAATTTATTTATTTGTTTTGGTTTTGGAGACAATGTCTCACTATGTAGCCCAGCCTGGTTTCCAACATGGGATCCTCCTGAGTGCTGNGATTATAGGCATGTGCCACCATGCCTGGCTCCTTACTGTGTCCTTTTCTTTCTTTTTGTATATGTGGGTGTGTATATATGTATATGGTATGTGTATATGTGTGCAGGTACATATATATGTATGTGTGAGTGTGTACACATGTGCATGATGTGTGTATATATGTGTGTGGGTGTGTATACATGTGTGCATGGTGAGTGTATACATGTGTGTGGGTGTGATTACCCAAACANGCACATGAAGGGACCAGAGGTTGGTGTTGACTGCCTTCCTTTAGCATTTTCCACCTTATTTTTTGAGATGCTCTCTCATCACTGAATCTGTGGCTCCTAGGTAGCCTAGATTGGCTGGCTGTCCAATAAGCTCTAGGAAACTGCCTGCATCTGTCCCCAAGGCTGGTAGTGTAGACAAAAAACACCATGTCTAGCTTTTATCTAGCTACTGAGGATCCAAACTCAGGCTTTCATGCTTGCGTGATGTCCAACTCCTTACCCACTGCATTATCTCCCTAGTCCCTGTGATTTCTTCAAGATCTATCTGGTTTTAGCCTCTTAATCCCTCACAACAGGGATTAAATTTCAGCAAGAGTTTTTGTGGAGACATTCAAACAATAGCGTTCTAATGTCCCTCTCGCTAAGCTCATGTTATTTGCACAATGGAAAGCACAATCATTCCACCCCAGTTGTCTCCAGAATCTTAACCNGTTTCTGCATCAACCGAAGTTCAAAGTGCAAAGTCTATCTAGGATTCAGGANGAATTCCTTCCAGCTGTNAGTTCATAAACTCAAAACCATGCCGTCTACTTCGTAGACATGGGGTAGGACAAGAAGAGGAATGGCTTTTCCATTTCAACAGGGGGAAGTAGGAGAAGGGGGGAGTAACCAAGTCCAAGCAGGTGTGAGACCCAGCAGGGCAGATGTCAACCTTAAGACTTCAGAATGTAGTGTGTATGGGCATGTGGTCATTCCTACATGGAGGGATGTGTGCATACATATAACACGTTTACAGAGTTTTACTATTTTATATGTATACACTCATGATGTGTGCTTGTGTACACATGCCATGGTCCACTTGTGGAAGTCAGAGGACAACTTTGTGGAGTTGGTGCTTTCCTTCATCTTTGTGTGGGCTGCAGGGAGTCAACCCATATTGCTAGGTTTGTACAGCAAGCACTTGATTGGCTGTATCATCTTGCAAGCCCAAAGATTGTGTGTTTAGCTTTTTTTTTTGGGGTTTAAAGTTTTATTTATTTGTTTGTTTGTTTGTGTGTGTGTGTGTGTGTGTGTGTGGTGGGGATGGAGCATGCTGTGGCATACATGCAGAGATCAGGGAACAACTTGCAGGAGTTGGTTCTCTCCTACCATGTGGGNTCTGGGCATTCAACTCAGCTCTTCAGGATTGGCAGTGCCTTAATTTGCTGAGCCATCTTACTGGCCCCATGATTACTAATTTAAAAAATTGTTACCATATAAAGTTCTGCTCACATCTGACATTAATCTTAACATTAAAGAACAAAATAGACTCTGAGGTCAGTGGGACAAAGAAGAGCCAAATCACTGATGTGGCAAAGGTCCATGTGTTAGAGATATGTTTCCCAACTCATGGTTCTATTGGGAGATGGTAGACGGTCTTAGCTCATCAATGTACTCCCTGGATNGGAAGAGTGGAACCTTAGCCCCTTCTCTCTCCTTTTGCTTCCTGGTCAAGGGGTGAGCAGCTTTCTTTGTCTGTTACATTCTCCCACCTATGATGTACTGCCTCACCACAGGATGGAAAGCCAGTAAGGCTAGCTGGCCATTGGCCCAAACATCNAAAACTGTGAGCCAAAAATCAACATTTCCTCTTTTTAAGTGGAGTTTCTCAGCTCTTTTGTAAGGGAAAGCTGACTCTTATGTTTCCTCTGCGTAGAAGAACAGTGGACACTGGTGGCTGCAGCTAAAGGGATGTGGACGGGGACGAGCAATGCGACAGTATGTGGAGCTCTCAGAGGGAGAGGCGGAAGTGTTTGGGGAGTGGGAATGGTCAAGGGGCTCTTAAAGGACAAAGAGTCTTAGAATTTGTGGCTCCTCTATGCTGAGTTACCCACCTCTGTCACCCAAACCTATGCCTAAAGTTTCCTGTGTCCTTTGTGATTCAGGGAGTGTGGCTGTCAAAGCCATGGAGCCATGGCAAAAGAGGGGCCGTGTGCAAAGGGGTATAACTGGAGAGCAGAAGAGAGTCTAAAGAAACACCACTGTAAGATCCAAGAGTTCAGGGGAAATGAGACCACCACTCTGATTTCTGCNTTGAGCTTATCTCCAAGATGTGATGAAACTCCTTGAGTTTTCCCTTACTAGTGGAATTTAAATTCACAGCNGACAGCTATGAAGCATGGCTGAGAAGCTGATGTCTAGAGGGCTTTTGGGAGAAGAACTTCTATAGCGGAAAAGGTTATAATCCTGCCCCTTCTACCTTTATTGGTTACTTTATTGTTTATATAGCCAAGCATCAGACAGAGACAACTTAAAGGAGGGAAGAGGTATTTTGGTTCATTGTTTCAGAGTGTTGAGTGCATGGTTGCTTGGCCCATGCAGTTGGGCAGAGCATCACGGTGGGTGGAGGGAGTATGTGGCAGAGAACTGTTAACTCGCCATAATCAGAAAGCAGGAGAGAAGGAGAGATAGATAGACAGATTGATAGATAGATGGATGGATGGACGGACGGACGGACGACGGACGGACGGACAGACAGACAGACAGATAGATAGAGGAGGGAGAGAGAGTGGAGACCTGGTATCAATATCTCCTAGAGAGAGGAGGCATGTCCTCAGTAACCTACTTCCTCCATCCAAGCCTCCAAATTTCTATTTCCTTTAAACATAATGCCACCAGCTAGGAACCAAATAATCAGAACAAGAGCCTGTGGGGGACATTTCACAGTCAAACCATAATAATGTCTTTCTCTTATGACAGAAATATATGGGTCAATATTGAATTGCTGCTTGCAAAACTTGGGAGTGAATTTGTCTTTGCACCCAATCCCCACAGAAGAAACGCCTGTAGACATATTGTAGAACAGCATTTTCTACCCTGGCTGCCCATCAAAATTACCTGCAGAGCTCTTAAATGTACAAATGCCAGCTACAGACTCAGAAGTTCTGGCAGCGAAGCCTTGGGCTTCTGAATGTTTAAACAACCTCACAGGGATTCTGATGTACAGCCAGGGCTGACTGCCATGCTGTAGACAAACCAGCTGAGAGAATTCAGCAGAGACAAGGAACCATTCCTCTCTTCACAAGCCGAAGAGCAAAAATTAAATACATCATATATATGTATATATATATATATGTATATATATTAAAGCAAAATCCATGCCAATGTATCCTCGTCATGCTTTTAGTTTGGAAGTCTGAGCTCCATCACAGCTGCTAACTGGGAATGTGTGAAAACGAGGTAACATCCCAGCAAATTGTGCGTGATAGAAAATGCTGCAGTGCGCTTCCTCAACTGTAAAACTTGGACATGTAGTAATGGATGGAATGGTGGAGAAAATTTTGAAGGAGGTCCTGTGCTTTTTGCAGAATGCTCACTTCTGTTTGNACAGAATGGGTCAAAGTGACACCACCAGAGTGATGATGATGATGATTTCAGTCACATGCATTGTCATGAGGGGACCAGGAGCAAGAGGTGTAGCTAGGTGGTAGAGTATATGCTTAGCAAGTATGATCTTAATCTACAGTGTATGTGTGTATGTGTGTGTGTGTGTGTGTGCGCATACACACGTATACACAAACACAGAGTGTCCTAGCACAGCATAGAGTCCAAGCATCATTCTTGAAGCTAATGGAGTAGAAATATTCAGAAATGAAGAGCTGTCTCCATCCTCAACAGTGCCAAAACAAAGTCAATGACGTAAACAAACCCTAGACACTTCTGAGGGCTTTGAAGAGGTAAACATCAAGTGACTGACTGCCTTACTTTTGGCTATATGCATAAACCTTACTAAATACATAAAACATTATCTTGCAGAACCCTTATATGCTGTCAAATATCACTGCTACTATTCCTGTTTGATCATAGTATATTTTGGCATTTTGAGTTTGCTGAGAAATGTGCACNTTTTAAACTCTAAGGGTGTTGGGAGGTGTGTGGCTACATGCTTTCAAAACAATGGAGATGAGTTGGTTTTTTCACTTCTCAGAATTACAGTTATGCAATTAAATGGCTGACATCCAGTGTTTAGCTAGTCATTGAAAGCACCTGTCTCATGCTTGAGGCTGCCTGGCAGGTTCGTAGATGGGATACATTCTGAGGGAATAAAAGTCCTTTCTGGTGACAGGTAGTCAATTTAATTACTAGACTGTGTTGTATGTCTGGATATGCTGTGGTTTTTATGCTGCGCCTCACCCTGACAACTTGGGGATTTATGTTTTTAAAAAACATCTTAAGTAGGGTTAATTTTGTGGCTGTCACTCAAGCTGAGCCAGGTGCATTTCCTCACTTACGACAGTCTGCTTTTCTTCCTTGTGGTTTAGTTTTGTTGAGTGATACCTCTCCCAAAACGTAGAGACCTGCNTTTCTTTCATNAGGATAGCTGTATCTACATGGCACTTCCAGGGTGACTGTTTGGATTAACTTGACAATAATCTTGTTAGGAGAAAGAAGGGTGGGCCAGGCCTGGGAGATACCTAATTTCAATCAGTTAGCAACTTATGAAACTTTTAAAATGAGCTTAGAAATGGACATCAGGTTAGGACACTCCCTTCTTATTTTCCTTTAGGTCATTAGTCTTCAGGGCCTAATTAGTCAGTCTGTCTGTTGGTCACTTTTTGAGTCTATCCACTGTGGTTGCTGTAGAGAGAACATCCTATTTCTTAATTTTTTTAATTTAAAAAATTATGTTCATTTATTAATTTTTTTGTGTGTATGTGTGTGTTACATGTGTACCATGGCATGCTTGTGGAGGCCAGAGGACAAATTTTAGGAGTTGGTTCTCTGTAGTGGTGGTTGTCTGTACCCTGAAACACTGTGCCTAGTAGGCAGCAGGTGTTTGCTCGNTCTCTACTGACTACTTTATGGTCTTGGATGCTGGTGCTGTGGATCAAGGCAGAGTTCTCCAGAAAACTGCGTTGGACCTCACCCCCACCCCTCCTGGATTCTGTGATCAAATCCTTTATGCTTGTTGTGAGTTAACCCCGAATAAATTTCTTTTGTTATCAGATAGACTCCGTGAAATTTCCCCATTAGTTTTCTTCTTTCACCATGTGGCTCCTAAGGATTGAACTGGGGTTGTCAGGCTCAGCAGCAGGTGCCTTTACTCCCTGAGCCATCTGGTCAGAACCCCATCTCTTCTGAGGAGGGCCTAGGAAAGAGCTATTTCCTTNCACCTGAAGGGAAGTCAGAGGAGGCACTTAAGGCAGAACTCTGGACACAGGAACTGAAGTAGAGGCCACTGAAGAGTGGTGTTTACTGGTTTGCTCCCCATAGCCTACTTTCTTATACTACATAGGCACTACTGGCAGTGGGCTGGGCCCTTCTACATCAATCAAGAAAATGCCTTTAATCCCAGCACTTGGGAGGCAGAGGCAGGTGGATCTCTGTGAGTTCAAGGCCAGCCTGGTCTATAGATCGAGTTTCAGACAGCCAGGGCTACACAAAGAAACTCTGTCTTGAAAAACAAAATATTAAAAAAAAAAGCCATTATCTCAAAGATCTTGTATTAATATCAATATCATGATATAAAATATATTCCATAGTTTTAAAGTCCCAAAGTATTTAAGAATTGTCTCTTTAAAACATCCAAAGTTCCTCTAACGTCCAAAGCTCCCCATTTCTTCTTCTTGGATTCTGTCATTTGCCCTTCTTTTGATTTTTGTGGAGTTTTGCAAGGTAACTCTGCTGCTTTGTAATGGGACTTTTTTGGTAGCACATGACT
>LZPO01107910.1:588102-602472 GCA_001675575.1 Neotoma lepida
AAAACTAATAAAAATTGCTGTCCTCCAGGAGATTAACACACATACTCTTTTGCCCACAGGTATCTTTAATGATCTTTGAGGTGTTTTTAAGGATAAGTGGTACTCTCTGATAGCAAACTATCCTTTTATTTGCTTTGAAGGTGGGTTTGTNGACACAACAGTGAGTGGTTAGAGCCGCTGGATTTGGAGACTATATTTAAAGAAGTTACCCTCTTGGGAAAAGTCAAACAGCCGGGTATTATTCTGAATATGTTCATGGCGCAGCCTGCCTGACAGGCTTGGCAATCAATAGCTGTCTCCAGAAAAGGTGCAGCTCTGATTTTTCTTGAAGTGACAGAAATATTTGTCACAGAAGTTGCTAAGTGGCATGACTGAATCTTAATCCTCTTGCTAGGAAAGGAATGTGTTTGTTACAACCAATTTATGATAATCCTAGCCGATTTGCTTGGTGCTTACAGAGGCCAGGGAGGTTGAAGCGCTTACCGACTGCTGACTCACTTAATCCTCATCCAGAGGGTCAGAGCTGTTTTGTAACTGTTGTTAGCCCCATTCTGGAGATGAGAAAATTGAGTCAAAGGGAAAGCACAACATTGGCAGAAGGNCACAAAACCAGTAAGAGGCAGGGTCACGCACAAAATATAGTTAACAAGGCTCCATTTGTTTGCTTCTCATAAATGAACCCAATAATCTCGAGATTATCACTAAAACGGAAAATCCTTGCTGTTTTGTCTGGGTCCTTCCTATCCTTCACTTGCTTTTCTGGCTCTTGTGGTTTGGATGTTGGGTTTGAAATTGCTTCTCTGAGCTCAGGAGAAGAACTTTTCGCAGACCTGTGTGTTACTTAATTGCAAAACAATATGTTGTATACACCCAAAATGAGCACCGACTGTATTAATCAAGAGAGGCTTGATTCTGGCCTATAATGACCAGTCGCTCTCCAATGACATAAAAAGTATAAAAAGTGCGGCGACTAGAGGGCACCAAGAAAGCTTCCTCATCTAGGGTCGTAGGACTTCAGGCAGNCACTATGGACTCATTTTCTCTGTCCAGTGGTGGTGGGAGCCAGGGGGCCCAAGGGGATGTACCGGGGAGATTTGAGTCTCTTGTTCCCGCAAACCTCCCAGTTCCAGGCCGAGAGTCTTCAGCTCAAGGCGGAGAAAGCCTTATCGCAAGCAGGGAGTCTCGGCCAGTGTGCTGGGCAGTACCATGCAGAGCTGGCTGGCCCCCTGAGCCTTAGGAAGAGCTCTGGCACATCCTTGACCGACCTCTGGGTGTCAGGGACATCACCCTGGAGTAAGAGGAGGGCATCCGTCTCGGGAAGAAGAGAGAGGAAGGGGGCTGGGAGTGCGCGGGTTTGAGCCTTTCCGGGACTCCAGTTACCCCCAGCTCTGACCTCCCCCGCCTGACTCGCTCTGTCGCCGCCGCCCACCTGGGCGTCCGAGGCTGCTGTGGCGTGGGTGCTGGCTCCCCAGGCCTCATCGGGTGGCTGTGTGCGGAGTTCTCCGGGTCCCTAGCCTCCTCCCCACCCCCTGCGCCGCCCTCTGTCCCCTAGTACCAGACAGGCTGGTTCTCTGCCCCTTGGGTCGGTGCGCGCTGGTGGGTTTGGCCTGCGCGGTTATACACATCTAGATGTGTATAAGAGACAGGGTTGTGAGTCACCGGTACCTGGAGCGCTTGCGACGCAGAGCCAGCGGCGCACAGCCCAAGTCGGAGCCGAGCGCCAGCGTCGCAGAGTGCGGCCGGCCCCAGGCCCCGCCGCGCCCCCTTGCACCCCACCAGACCAGTTCACCCGCGCTTGAAGCCCTTCTGCTTGCCCCGAGGTGGCACGGGGCTCGCCGGGGGATGTCACAGCGGCTCCCTGGAGCCCCCAGCCACCACCGCAGCAACAGCCACCGCCCGCGGGAATCGCGACAATGAATCCCCAGTGCGCCCGCTGCGGAAAAGTGGTGTATCCCACGGAGAAAGTCAACTGCCTGGATAAGGTGAGCAAGGGGGCACCTGGCCAGCCTGGACCTGCCGGGCGCTCGGCTGCACCTGCTCCAAGAAGTTTTGGCACCTGGGTTAGAAAGATGAGTGGGTTGGTATGTTTCCTGGGTCTTGGCACAGCCGAGAGGATGCTCGAAGGAAGACCCCCTGCCGTTGTGTCTGAGACCTCTACGATAAGATGATAAGGGTGTTGGAAGTAGGAAAGGCTTTTGTCCCGGGTGTAGGGTACGCGACATCCNCACAGCTGCCTTGAAGGACGCATGGCAGCCCCGGCACGGAGGAGCCAGGATGGGTACCCAGTAGCTAGGCTGAGCCATCCAGGAGCCAAGCTGAGAACCCAGGAGATGGGCTGAGCACCCAGCAGCCAGGCTGAGTCACCCACGAGCCAGGCTGGGAATGGCGGGGGGGGGGGTTTGACAAGCCGCGCCCCCTCCCCCGTCCAGTCTGTCCCTCCATCCCCACTGCACGGACCTTGGCACCTTCACCTCATCCAGTCNCTAACAGTTCTGGTGACAACGGCTTTAGGAAAAGACAAATAGCAATTAGTATGTCGTGGGGCGCCGCTGCCGCAGTGCTAAGAATAATCCCTCTAGGAAAGACCCTGCCTAGTGTAGCAAGCTGACCCACGGGCGCCTACTCCACCAGGGTAAATTCCAGAGGAAGTGGCTTTAGCCGGGTCGCAGCAGCTCTGCCCTTCCTGGGTGTGGATGGAGTTGAACAGCCTAGGAGACAGACCCTGCGCGATCCCTGGTGACTGACAATTGAAACCAGCGTAGGCAGTCCCAGTGAAATTTGCGTTTGGTGTTACAAATGCCTCTGTAGAGTAAGTCGTCTCCCAGACAGAGACGGTGTTTTGCAATTTGGTGGAAGCTGGGCGGGGATGGGGACAAGGGTACTTATGCAGTCCACCTCTGCTACTGTGGGTTGGCTAACTTCCGGTGGACACGTGTGTGAAAATCCTACAAACACAACATTTAGACATTTGGAAAAAGAACCACTTTCATTTTAAAGCCACACCACCGTCCCATTTCTCCATTAACTGACTTCAGGGTTCCCTTTCGGCTGTAATATGGATAGACCCTTGGCATTTCTTCCGTTGTGAGACTGTAGTGGTGTGATTAATTTAAAAATGAACTTTAATAGCTGCCTGAGTTCTTTACAGAACTGGAAATAGATAAGTGTGCGCTGCTACCTATGGTCATTTCCTGGTAGTGTTATGATATGGGCTGCCTTCTCTGCCCGTTCTGTCCAGAACTGGTATTGCAATGACATGTTAAGCATTGTTTTTGTTTTTCTTTCCTTCTTAGTATTGGCATAAAGGATGCTTCCATTGCGAGGTCTGCAAGATGGCTCTCAATATGAACAACTATAAAGGCTATGAGAAGAAGCCCTATTGCAATGCGTAAGTGTTGCCAGTGTGCTATGCCAGGGGTAGCCCAGCAGGAGAGCTTAAGTTAGTAGACATGGCTCTTCTGAAGAATTGACTCACTGTGCCACCGGGTGTGCAGATGGCCAGTGACCTGTTTATACCACAGACTCCATGGTCACTTACTACGTTGAAATATTTATGTCCTGCTAATGTGTAGGGTAATTTGTGTGACTTTTCCACCAGGTTAGCTTTTGAAGTTCACAGCATTTCAGACTTAGGGACATTTATTAGAAGCTNNAGAACTTACCCACTGAGAATGTGTGGGCTCTGACATGCATGTCAGGTAGATTTCCATTTTAATCATATGTCAATTTCCATTTTAATCATAGGATGTTGCTATCTTGCAATTTTATATCTGAACCTAGTTGCTAGGGAAAGAAGTCTCATTTGCTTGGTCTTCACTGAGACCGATCCAGGTATTCTGGGGTTTGAACAGGGAATGAAAGAATCGTGATGTGATTCCTACCTGGTTAGTATCAGATCTGCTGTCATAGACCTTCTGTAGGAGACAGGGTACTTCCGGTGGGGAAATAAAGCAGTGGCACTTTCTTTGACAGGCTTCCCTGAGGGCATGTTCTAGGCAATATTAGCTAGCACTGACACAGTGTTTACCATGAGTCAGGCCATGCTTAGAGTACTCTATGCATACCGAGTTATTTAATCTTTGGTAAAATCCTACGAGTAATGGGGAGGGGCATTAATATTACTCCCCTCCATAACAGGTAATGAAACTAAATGGAGGAGCTAAGTTCCAGAATGGGGCTCACATCACTTCCAGAGGCTGCAAGTGGCTCCCCATTGGGCAGAACCTCCAAAGGTTCTCTTGTTGTCTTGGGACCTGTGCTGCTTTACTCTCCTGAGCATCCCTCCTGTCACACAGTAGTTTCACTGTGGGCGTTGAGTTCTGATTGTTGATCCTTCCTCTTCCCAGTTCCTCTGTGGTCATGGCCAGGCTTAGAGATGGCTCAGAGACCTCTGGATAGACACTAATGTTTTGGCTGAAATATTGGCAGAACCTGCTCCTCCCCAGAGTGTTTGAAGCAGCTCCACAGGTCTCTGGGAGACTGAGGTCTGGCTGTCTTCATCTTGTATGGAAGTATATCACAGTCAGCAGACATTTGGTGAACAGTGTGCTCAGACTTAAAAAATATCGGGGAGAACTTAAAAAATATCGGGGAGCTGGGGGAAGGCTTTGTGGGTAAGAGCACTTGCGGCATAAGCATCAGTACCCCTAACCTCAGCATTTTGGGGAGTAGAGACAGGGGGGATCACTGGGGCTTGCTGTTTGTCTACCTAGGCAGGTTCCGTAAGAGACTCTGGGTCAAGGCAACAAAGTGGATAGTGACAACTGGTATTCTCTTCTAGTCTCCTTGTGTGTGCACGTAAGTTTCACATACATACATACATACATACAGATACATACATACATTATGGTGGAGAATTACAGTTTTTTTTTTCTTTGTAGTTGGAATTTTCTTTGGGCTGCCAAACAGCTCCCAAATAAAGACACGAAGACTTATTAATTATGAATTCTTGGCCTTAGCTTAGGTTTGTCCCATTAGCTCTTTTAGCTTAATTTAACATGTTTCTATTCATCTACATTTTGCCTCAGGGCTTTTTACCTTTCTTGCATTCTGTATGTCCTACCTTCCTGTTTCCTCCATGTCTGTCTGTCCGGCCCCTGTGTCTCCCTGTCGTCCCTGGCTGCTCCCTGGGTGCTGGCCTGTCTCTTATACACATCTAGATGTGTATAAGAGACAGGCTTTTGGCCGTTTAGTTTTTTATTAGACCAATCAGGGGCCTTCAACAGGCAAGGTAAAACAGCAACACATCCATAATTAAACAATTGCAACACATCTTTGCATAGTTAAATGAATATTCTGCAACATAAACAAATGCAACACATCTTTGCATAGTTAAACAAATGCAAAACATCTTTACATAGTTAAACAAATGCAACACATCTTTGCATAGTTAAACAAATATTCTGCAACATTTCTTGAGTTTCTTTCTGGTCTAGTTTAGTGCTCACAGGTAGACAGATGCTTTCCAAGAAGTTAGAATTTTGAGGACTGAAGAGAATTCAGGAATTCCTTGGATAATGCACAGATATTCTTGGAATCTGATTTCAACCCTCCCAGACCCCATACCTTACTGAGAAAATCTAAAGCAAAAATGAGATTTGGGGGGCCATGGTCTTCTGCTTCCTTAAGAAGGATAAGCAGCTGGTTTCAGGTCAAATGCAGGTACAGCAAAGAGAGGATAAGGGGCTGACAGCACATAAACAAGATAACTGTTCTTTAGGTAAAGGAAAGTCANCCATCATTCCTGTAACTGTTTAGCTTGTGGTCTAAAGGCCCCAGCTGTATGGGCCATACAGGATCGGCAAGGATCCTGCACAGCTCAGCTGCCTGGAGTTTAAACCCAATCCATNACAATGCCTTTTGGGTTCCCCAGAGGGCCTTCATGGTTTAGAGGGACAGGAAAGACTGAAGAAAGGAGAGAATAACAATTGCAAAAGAGAGGGAGAAACTGAATGAGCAAGAAAAGAAATTTAAAAAAGCAAGCAAGCAAGCAAGCTGGGGAGGTGGCTCACTGGGTACAGTGCTTATATACAATCTTGAGGACCTGAGTTCTTTCTCCAGAAACCACGTTAAAAAATTAAGGCATGGTGAGAAGGAGACAGGCAGATCCCTGGGGCTTGCTAACCAGCTAGTCTAGCATACATGTTGAGTTCCAGGCTAATGAGAGACCCCATTTCAAAAACCAGCTAGGTAGACAACTCCTGAGGAATGATACCTGTGGTTGACCTCTGGCCTTCACATGCATGCTCATATACCTGTGCCTAGNTGTATATGAATACACACATTCACACATGCACACACACATGTGCACACAGACACATTCTAAAAGGAAAAACAAGAAGCNAGTGAAGTCATTGTTCTGGGNCAACTCAAAAGTTCAGTGCTTTCTGTTTAGCTNAGCTCTGTTCTATGAAAGAGTCCCAGAGTGTGCTGCAAGATTTGAACAGGTTGGGAAAGGCTGGTTTGAACTATGACTTAACAGTGAATTAGTGCCAAGAAACACTGGGATTTGGATCCTAAAACAAAAGAACTCCATCAATGGGAAACACCCTGCTGTGAGGTTTCTAGGCTTGAGTATTAGTTTTTAATAATTTTAGATGTCTCTAAATTAAATANTTACATANTTTCTGTTTCTGATGATTGTAGTACTTTGTTAGTAATTTGAACCTGGCTCTTTTGCTTATTGTTGAACCTGGCAGTTTACTTTATTGAACAGCTAAAAGGAAGGTAGGAATCTGTCTTTCCTGGGTGAATGAGAGAGCTGATGTTTTGTTATTTGTCTAATTTAGTTCAAGTTCNCATCCTATCTCAGCATACTTTCTCCAGAAAAGACTTCGCCAGTTGCGGGTTCTGTTTGCCATGATGTTTCCAAGCTCAGAGGTCTCTGCTGTTCTCAGCCCATATTTTTCTAAGGGCATGCGTTGCCGTGTGATCTGGTCCTTGCGGAATACCCTCTGGGGATCTCATGCATCTGTTCTAATTCAGGTGGTGTTTGTTAGTCATCTGTCCCCTGTAGTCTCCGACAGAAGGGCGGCCATCATTTCTTTGGGTCAGTGGTGGAAAATTGATGCTCTAAGGAATTAAGCTCCAAGAAAGCATTTTCTCTCTGTCCATGGAAAGCAATGTTTTAGCTGTGCCTGGTTTGGTTCAGTAGTTGGTGNACACATATGCTCAAATGTTACTTTTTAATATGAGAGTNTTAAAAGGAGAATGCAGTTATTAGTATTTGAGGTACATAGGTTCCAGCAACNCCTCCCCTCTGTCTATAGCAATATTGGTAGAGACTCAAGGCCCTTAGGGAAAATGATGTAGTGTTTGCATATAACCTCACATGTCCTCCCACATACTAAAGTCACCTCTAGATTACTTATACGAGCACAATGTAAATGCTATGCAAACAGTTCTCATGCTGTATTGTTTAGGGAGTGATGACAGGAAAAAGGCCTGCACGTGGTTAGAGACACATATTTTCCAGTAGTATTCATCTGTGAGTAGTTGGACCTGCAGATATGNCCNTCACAGGAAAGGAGGGCAGATTTTACATTGGNCATCTGTATGCTTCTCACCTGGAATCAACTTTTATTAACCTTTTGCCAATTTTACTTCATACTTTTCCTCATACATCTAATTCTATACATTTTAAATATTGTTAGGCCATTGACCAGTTTCATATTTTGTCATATTTCATCGTTAAACATGATATCATGCACTAAGAATAAAGATATTTTCTTCAAGGGTCACAGAACCATTTTCATGTGTAAGGAAATAAAATTCATAATATTTATGTTTGGTCCATTTCAAATTACATTTCTTTCATTGTCCTAAGATTCTCTTTTTCAGTTTATGTGTGGAGGTGCGTGCAAATGTGTGCATGTTTTATATTAGGATCCAATCAAGGTGCATAGTTGACATTTAGTTGTTAGGAAAACACCAACTTTTCCTGATTACAACAAGTTCAATGTCAGGCATTCGCATTCAATTTCTGCTATCAGTTCTCTTGGCTTAGATAGTCTCTTAAGAGANTTTTCAGGCAGCGTACTTATATAGTATTTTCTTTTAGACAGTAGTATGCATAATTAGCTTGAGACTCTTTGAAATAAATATTAACGTTGTGTTTAAAAATTTGAAAGCATAAGCGCAGGCATTCTTTTGTAATTGATACCTGAGGGCATCTTTCTTTAATGGAATGAGGCAAGGAATACTTCTTGGGTTTAGATGCGTTGCTTGCTTATATTCTCGTGTGTTCAGAGAAGAAATAAGTATTCTGTTTGCTTTTATGCAAAGGAGGACATGTATAAAAATATAATTTACATCGTATTTACATTTTGATCTTTTTGATAGGATGATCAAAATATAGACTCAATGTGAGATTGGACACAATGCACATTTAGTTCCTAACACAGCAGTACACACTATTAAAATATTTAAACACAAACTGGTCTACTTGAGTACGTGCCATGTTTTCATAAAGCCTTTGTATTTCGTAAGCCGGCAGTGGATTCTTGTTTAGCACGTTCAGGATTTTCTGCATCTTAGATCTTGCAAAGCAAAGAGGACTGAGGAATGTTCTTATTGCCTAGAGGTGCTGGGAAAATAACACGAGATGATTAGACAAAAAACACAGCTTGTATTTATGTGTGAATTATATGCCAAGCTAAACTACAAACACTCTGATACCCCACATGCCACACAAAGAATATAAACCNCAAGGCCATTTGTCAAATTATTTAATTTATTGTGTGTGAAAGTCAAATTTGCATTTATTATGTGTTTGCAAAAAAATATATTGGTTCTTAGAATTTTCTGAGAAGGCATTATTGCTTAGAAGTAGCAATATCAATGACTGGCCTTTAATATGCTGCCACCAAATGTCACATTATCTTAGGTCTAGGGAAGGACCAGACAATGATGCAATAGTTTAATATGACCTTGCCAATATTTTCTCCAAGTCATTCCTTCTGCAGATTTGTGTGTGTGTGTGTGTGTGTGTGTGTGTGTGTGTGTGTGTGTGTGTAGGGCGGGGGAGGGGTTGGAGCTGAACATTTGTCCCGACTGTGTCAAATGTATTTTTAATTGTGAAGTAAAAACAAAAACAAAAGCAAAAACCTCAAAAACAAACAAAAAAGTCCCCAAACTACCCCAAACCCAGAGATATCTGTGCTAAGTACATTTAGTCACCCTTCCAATAAGATTTCCTCCCACCAAAGAGTCTCACTTAACATGATTTTGTTAGACTTTTGAAAATGAAGCAGCAGGAGCTGTGTGTTGCATTTGCTGGCTCTCTCTGGCTGTGTTAGCATTTCCCCTTGTGAATATTCATTGGCTAGCTGCAGCCTGGAAGATGCCGAGCTGGGCGCTGCCCGTGAAGAGCCACCCAGAATGGTCAGTGTGCTCCTGCCAGCCTGTCTTGCAGGTGCATATCTGGGCCAAGGCTCCTCTGGCTCCCACTTAGCTCTTCTCTGTGCTAACTCCTTCTTCGTACTCTTCCTTAGGTTATCAGAGGACAGGGAAGGGAAAGGAATGAAATGTAAACCTGGGCTCCACGCCCACCCCACCTCCTGTTTCCCTTATCTCTGTCTGCGCCTTCCAAATTTGGTCCTATAACACTGTGGCCTCAGGTTATTTCAAGGGGATTTGTGAGTTTCCTCTATTAAGTGAGCAATGGTTACTGAAGAAGGTTTCCTGAACTTCAGCCTGTCGTTGGCACTTTGGAGCATGGCATAGATGGGTTTGAATCCTGACACCATCTTGTCCTACAGAACAAGTCTTTGGATTGTTTATTCTTCCTCTATAAAACAAGAAGAGTAATATTATTTATGTTAATTAAATAATTATTTAATATTATTTAATATTAAATATGTATTATTTACTTTTCTAATTGTGGGACAAAATGCCTCAAAGTGGCGACTTCAGAGAGGAGAGGTTTATCTGACTCACAGTTCCAGATGTCACAGCCCATCACAGTGGGGAAGACGTGGAAGTGGGGGGCTTGCTGATAGTCATATGGTGGTGGCAGACCAGAAGCAGAGTGAGAAAGTGGGGGCTGTACCTCTCAAGGTCCACCTCCTAATGTCCTGTATCCAGACAGTTGGTCCAGCTTCATGAATGTTCAGATAAAGTTCCCACAATAGTGTCATCATTGGAGACCAAGTATTCACACACAAAAACGTGTGTGTGTGTGTGTGTGTGTGTGTGTGTGTTGGTACACATTTAAACCATAATCTGCCAAACTCGCTATGCCAGGTGAAGACTGGGAAAGCTCAGGACCAGCACATAGCTGACCTTCAGTAGACAATGGTGCCCTTTTCACAGTGGGAGATTTTTGAGAGTAAAGAAAAAGTACAGAAAGATGGAGAAGCATAGAACATAAATAATAACACTTATCCTAATAGAAAAAGTCATATTGAAGTAAGTGTGTTCTTGTGTGTGTGTGTGTGTGTGTGTGTGTGTGTGCATGTGTGTGCGAGTCTGTGTACGGCGCTGGGGATCAAACCTGGGGCCTCATATATGCTAGGTAAGCACTGCCTCACTGATCCACACCACTAACCCTCCATACCAGTTTTTCACACTATGGCTCGCCATTTCTGTAACCAGAATTGGAAGAAAGACATGAAGTAGCAACACAGAGAAAACAGGAAAGTGCATTTGAGTACTAAAAGTTTGAGACAGGCTGGTTCGTAGTTGTGCTTTGTACACCAGAGAGCACGGAAAGTTGCCGGTGGATACAGTGAGGAACGATGTGTTAATGGGCTGGAAGTGGTCCCTTAATGGACTTCAGTCGCTGTTTCTTTCACAATCCTCCATCATGCCAGCCCCACACTTTTCCTGGGGGCCAATCTGGCACCCCCAATCCCTAGATCAGCTGTGGCACACACATATCATGCTGTGTGGAATCCATGTGGTTCTCTATCTGTGTCCACTCGGGGATGGGAGTGTTCTTTTTTGCTTACCTGCTTGTCCCCTGAACCTACCATGTGATGATGTTCAGTTGACATTAAGCCTTTCTCCGGGACTGTGATCATGCTAACATCTCAGAGTATGGACTCTGCACTTAATCCTAACTCAGCATGGGGCCTGGCTGAGTTTCTCCTAGGAAGGCAAGCAGAAGTTGGACAATCTAGTAGGAGGGAGGTGTAGGCTAGGTTTGGGGAGCCCGAAAGGTAGTTTTTCCAAATCTGAATAGCAAGGGGTGAATGTCCTTACTAATGGGCTAGGCTTGTGAATTCCAGTCTTGAATGTGGTGGGGCTTGCTATTGTTTAAAGGTTCTGGAGTACCTGGGGAACCTTTCAGAGAGCACCCCTTATCCTTGTTTGTGTGTTTTCATTATAACTGGTAAAGTGGGAGAATGTCTTCTCCTTAACAGGAACCCTGCAGAGACTTAATGGGTGGGAGGATGTCTGTAAGCTTCAATACACAATGGCGCCCATTAGCACCCATGTGTCAGTCCATCCAGTTATTTATCACAAGAAATTGGCGACATGGCCTAGTATTTCTCAGAGATTGGAGAAAATGTCACAGTCTTGAAAGTGACAACTTCGAAGGAAGGACATTGTGGCATGCTGGAGTTCTGCTGAGTACCTAGTAGAATATGCCTTGCCTGCCTTGAAGTTGCATACTTCAGGGGAAGAATTAGGTCTTTATTCCTTGACATAAACATTTATATTAAAGGATGACAGATCTTTCCCCCTCCTCCCCTTGTGTGCCTGTCCTTCCTCCTCTTCTTCTTGGTAATTGAAAAGGAGAGGAGGATACACTTGATATCACATGAAATGTTCTAGAATGTATGTGAAATGTTGTGCTTCTCAGGTACCTCCCTGAGCCACTGACAAAATTTGACTCATTTTATTACCTTTTGAAATGACAGAGGATTGTGTTTACAAACCGTGCATGGAATTCCTCCCTATTTGAAAACATTTCCAGAGCCAGGTGGTGGGTGGTGCATGCCCTTAATCCTAGCACTAAGGGAGGCAGAAGCAGGTGGATCCCTGTGAGTTCAAGGCCAGGCTGGTTTACAGAGTGAGTTCCAGGACAGCCAGAGCTACCCAAGAGAAACCTTTATCAAAAACAAAACAAAACAAAAACAAAAACAAAAACAAACAAACAGAAAGTATTTCCAAAAGATGCCTTTGATGTGCCGTGTCTTTATGATGATATATTTGGTATGGAATGATGTGAAATTAGTGAAGATTCCAAGATGAGGCCCAGGAAATACCTTCTGGATCTTGGTGAAATGCAAGGTCAATGCGTGATATAGATGTGTGCGTTTGAGGACTTATTGATTATGTGTCAGAAACTGGTGTAAGAGCACAGTGTTGGATGTCTTCCTTAAACATTTTCAGATGAATGTTTTACCAAGTGGTTCCTGAGGAAGTTAGGAAGTGAGAAAAATTCAGACATTCCTGTGCATGGCACCCTGTCCTCTGGTGCCCTGAGCCCCCTTGCAGTCTCTAGGGAAGAGGTTGAATTTTGTTTGCTCTCTGTTTCTGCTGCGTGGTTAGTGTGCAGAGGCTGATCTGGGCTTTTGGCACTAGAAGTGGGATCTTGAATAATATTTATGAGCTGAGTACCCAGCACAATTCAGAGCCTGAGTAAAAAGGATTGTTATTGATTCTTCTGTGCTCAAGTTTGCTGCTGGAATCTAGCAAGGTTCCTCTAATGAACCAAATGGCTCTCCATCCCTTTCTGATTGAGACTGGATAGGGGCACTGACATAGCTGTGGAGGCAGGAAGTTGTGAAAGGATCAGGCTTAAATGTCCATGATTGTTTATTATGGAGTTGGGAACTTAATGTTAATTGTATTTGTATTTAGCTTTGCATTTTCTTAATGGAGCCCTGGAAGGAGTGACCTTGCAGTGTTTAGCTTCTGTTTACCTTTTTATAATCTGTTGGCTCTTTCCCACTGAATTTTAGGAGGGGCTAGAAGANGACCAGTTCAGTGTGTGCATTCCCAAATCGCATGGACTGAGAACTAGGCTGGTGGTCTGTTATGTTCCTGCTTCATCTCCGNGGTTTAAAAAGATTTTTAGACAAGAATCCTTGATTAGCTCCCTTGATGCTCATTATTCATCAAAGGCAGATGCAAACTAACACAGAGAGCTTGGAGCGACAGAGTGATGGTACCCAGCCAGGGGCTCACAGATCTGAACAACAGAGGGATGTCATAGTGTTGCCTGCTAATATTGAATGTGGTCCTTAAATGTGACTTCATGATCCATTAACTGATCAAGAGAATGATGTCTACTAAATTCAGGCAAGGCACAAGAGCAGTTGCCTACAGTCAATGCGCACATCAACAGAGAAAGCCTGCTCCCACTGGTAACCACAGCTCTAGAGGAGCCAATGCCCTCTTCTGTCCTCCTCACATGCATATACACCCACAATAACTGTAATTAAAAATAATGAAAAATCTTTTTTTTAAGAAGAGAAGGCCTGCTCTACTCACAGGTATTTAAAAAGAGATTTACTTGTAATTTTTGATTGTGTGTATCTGTGTGGATATGTGCACATGAGTGCAGTTGCCTGCAGAGGCCAGAAGAGGGCGTTGGATCCTCTGGAGCTGGTTGTCAGTGAGCTGACACAGGTGCTGGAAACTGAACTCAGACCCTCTGCAAAAGCAGTATGCACCTCTGAGCCTGGTCTCTAGTCTCCACAGATGTGTTCTTGGTGGTTTGATGCCTTGGAGAGTTTGTGTCATTCTTTCAAGGCTGCTCTGCCATAGTCTCTCCAGGGTCTTGAACTTCATGCATCCCATTGTCTCTCCTTGTCTTGATCTCCACATATTTTCCCATGGCCTTTCCCAGGTTCAGCCTTTTTTTACTATGTTTGCCCAGTGACCTTACCAGTGTTGCCTAATTGTCCTTGGAGTATTTTTCCTGCCACTACTGTTACCTTTCAGTATGTGATTCTGGCCATAATCTGCCCTGTATAGATACATCTGAAAAAAGAAAGCTGTGTTGCTGACAGATGTTAACAACTATCTTTCTTTTACCTTCTGTTTCAGTCACCTCCTTCTCTCTAGCCACACTGGGCTACTACTGGCTCTGAGGTCTTCATTGAGTTTCTTAGCTGAAGTTTCAATAACTTCACCTGCAGAATGGGTACAATTATAGACTATCTCTTAGGAGTAAGAATTTATTAGAATTATAAAGTGAGCTTAGCAAAATTTTGGGCACACAATAAGGACTGAGTGAAGATTAGGGACTATTTTATTGTGATTTATCAAACACCCAGATGTAACCATTTATTCTTGCTCATGTTATGACTCTGTGTATGAGCTACTTTTATCTTCAAGGCTATGACTACCTTTGTGAGATACACTGAATCTTTTAGTCAACTATTGGACTTTTCCTTTGTGCATTCATTATAGGTT
>LZPO01107910.1:621766-645353 GCA_001675575.1 Neotoma lepida
TGGTAGCCCAGGCTGGCCTCGAACTCACAATGATCCGCCTGCCTCTGCCTCCCGAGTGCCCTGTCTTTACAGTCAAGAGCAATTTGCCTTCCAAAAGATGTATAGAAAAAACATGTGGACACAGCTTTGTTCATTATTCAAGCTTTATCCGTCTCCTAGATGAAAACCAGAATTGAGTGGCTGAGTTACTTTAGTTCTTTGGCCTGTTTAAGACCTTCTTCTCATGGCTTTGGGCATTTTCACTTCCTCTGTGATTATCTTTTTATCCCTCCGTTGTCTATTCTTAGGCACATCACTTTCTTAGTTATTTGAAGGGATATGTATGCACACACGTGCGTACATACACATATATACATACATGTATATGAAACATTCATATACTTTTTCATTTCATTATCTTATTTTTCACTGGGCCAAATAGGTTGGAGCATAGCTGCTCCTCACAGAGGAAGCAAGGGGAACATGGGATTCATCATAGTTGAGTGGCCAGTTTGTGATGGGACTTCAGTTGGACCTGGCTCCTGGTGGTCCAATCTGCTTTTGTTGGCATGGAGAGGGTTATTTGGGAGGCCCAGCAGGTCAGGATGGGTGGGTTCACTCTGTGGGGAATCTGGATGGCTGGAAGCAGCATTTATATGCGATAGGCTTACCCAAGGGAGATGGTGCTTAGCCCAGAGACATGAGCTCTGTTNTTCCAAGGNCAACAGCTCCTTCCTCTCAGCCTGCAGGAGATACCCAATCCTGGGAAAAAGCAAAAGTGACCGAGGGACTGAGGGTTATGACTGGGTCTTTGTTCCTTACAGGGTGGATACAAAGAGAAAAAGAGTGACAGTCCCTGTAGGGTGCCACCTTTCTGCCTTCCAAGGGTACAAGTGCTTTGTAGAGACCAGAGAGTGTTACAGTTCTTAAGATTTGCAAGAGAGGCAGAACAAAGATCTTGTTGCATTTCATTTGAATAATTATATTTTTCTGATTGAATAATTATCACTTCCTCTTTTCATATAAGTGAATATACTAGCAGTAAAGAATTCCCCCCCTTCTTATCCAAATAGTCTGATTTTAGGCTCTTGTCTTGTCCAGCTGAAGTCCCATCACAAACTGACCACGTGGCTGTAACTAATTCCATGTACCTCTCACTTCCTCTGCGAGTAGTGGCTAATATCCAACCTGTTGGCTCAATGAAAAATAAGATAATGAAAAAGTACATAAGTATTTCATATGCATGCGTGTGTGTGTGTGTGTGTGTGTGTGTGTGTGTGAGCTCACAGGCATGCTTATTCCTTCAAATAACTAATTAAGTGATGTGTCTAAGAGCAGAGAGTGGAAGGATAAAAAGCTAATCACAGAGGAAGTGAAAATGCCCAAAGCCACAGAAAAAAGGTCTTAAATAGACCAAAGAAACTGAAGTAATTCAGCCATTCACTTCTGATTTTCATCTAGGAGATGGATAAAGTTTGAATAATGAACAAAGCTGTGTCCACATTCTTTCTTCGGATGTACAATAAANAATTCTAGAATTAAAATAAAACTGTTTAAGGCTAGACTAACTTTAGGGTCTGTATTAATTTTTCCATGCTGCTGGGACCTAATACCTGGCAAGAAGCACCTTGAGGGAGGAAGGGCTGATTTGAGCTTATTAGTGTGAAAGTTCTGTCCACTGTGGCAAGGCAGGTGTGGTGGTAGGAGTGGCATGCGGCTGGTCACATTGTGTCCTAATCAGGAAGCAGAGGGATGAATGCTGATGCTCCATTAGCTTTCTCCTCCTCCTTCAGTGTGGATCCCCAGCCCATGCTATGGTGGTACCCACATTCATAGAGTTTTCCCTGCTATATTAAACCTTTCTGGAAACATCCTCATAGACATACCTACAAGTGTGTTTCCATGGTGATAATACATTCAATTAAGTTGACAATGAAGATTAGCCATCACAGAAGCCATCTGTTCCTACTTGCATATTTAATATGTATAGAATGTCAGAGCTGGGGAAGTGGGGTGATTGTCCAGTATTTTACAGTTATTCCAGTTCTAGGACTCCATTTTGGGTTTTCCAACTCCAGTAAGAATTCTAGTGGTGTCTGGTGTCTTCCTGGCATTTGTCTGTTCCTTAGAGCTTATCATATTAAAGATAAAGGTTTATTCATTCATGTATTTCTTTCATTGAACCATTGCTTTGTGCTAAGTGCTTAGACAGTATTTTTATGTTTGGNTTTTTACTTCCATTTGTGCGTTTTTGAAAGCNCCACTTTTTCTAACTTTAAATTATGCTTATCACATGTGATGAATTAATGAAATGATAATTGTTACCTATTTCTGTGTTTTTGTAACACAACANATCCATGCNAAGACTCAAATTCACTTTAATCACTTCAAGGTTACACAGTCTATCACAGATCACTGTGTGTGGTCACATGTTGCTAGAGTTTGTATGGCTATGGTCACAGGATGCTTCAGGTNATCCTAANAGATGAGTCTGAAATAGCCGGTGTGAAGCTGGAAGAATTACTGGGTTATTGGCTTGCCCTGTCTGATCCTGGTCTCAGAGAAGGGCTAGGCCTGTTTTAAGTCAGCTCACTGTGTATCAGGAGCTCCACTAATGGAGAATGCTTGAGAATAGTGGGTTATATTACCAAGGAGATTGCAAAGAGAATTACTGTTCCTGCAAGTTTCCCCACTGAATAAGGTCTTTTTTCTTGATACAAAGAGTGATTCAAAGCCCTTTAGTCCTGGCCTGGCTGGGAGTTGATGTGTGGATGGAAGGAGTGGGGCCCGCCTTCTACCTAGAGTCTTTGTATGAGGCCAAAGGGAAGACTTTCAAGAAAGGCTTTTTGCTGGCTGGGTTGCTTTGGGGTGGGGTGACAATCAGGGAAGCCTTGGGGGTAGACATTGACTTCNAGAGCCCCATTATTTAGTATCAGAGTCCTCATCTAAAGGGAGGTAATTGACCTAGAGTTCAAAGTAGAGAACATTTTTCCTTCTGTTTCAATCTTGGTTGTTGTTGTTGGGGTCTTGCTGTGTAGCCCAGGGTGGCCTTTAACTCATAGATCTCACGACTTACCCTCTGGAGTGCTGAGACTGTGGGCATGAACATCATGTCTGGCTAAGNTTCAGTCTTCTACTAAGCATGTGATGGTTTTCTTGTTCCACTAAGCTCTGTGGTATTCTCTTAGATGCATNCTTCTAGCTGTTCATCTCTNTTCTGGTTCCCTGTTGGTGGGTAATGGTTGTCTAAGGATGGTTTTTTNAAGCAAACTATTACTTTGTGACAATATTAGATATATAGAAAAGCTAAGGAATTCTTATATACTTCTCACACAGAGTTTCTAAATGACAGTATTTTAATACTTTTGTCATTTTATCTGTTTCCTTCTGAACCATAGAGATAAATGCTNATAAAATGTCTCTTAGTTCCTAAATAACACACTATGTATGTTCTAAAAACAAAGGATTTCTCTTACATACATACTTTATAATTTGCAAAACTGGGAAATAAACATTGATAACATAGTGTTATCTGCCCACAGACTTCATTCAAATTCCCCCAAATGAACAATAATGCCAGTTTTAGTGAAAGAAAAATACAGATCAGGCTGCTTGTTGGATTGTCGTGTTCCTTGATCATCTTTAATCTGGAACTATCCTTTTATCTATAGAAGTGACATTTTTGAAANTTGTAGACCAGTATTTTTGTAGGATGATTATAATTTTATATTTGTATCATATCTTCTTATAGCTNGATCTAGGTTAGGCATTTTTGGTAGAACTAAAATTGCTACTACTTCTAAGTTGTTAATTTTTAATTAAAATTGATTAAAGTTGAAACCTAGATTTATTTTTATCATATGCTCTTATTTTACTTTAAATGTCTTATCCTGTATATAAATCTAGCAAGTAATATATAAAATGAGGACAAATAATTTTTAGATATTTATCCTAAACAATGGTTATTACACTAAATCACCATGGATCCCTCTGCTTTGAGGCTTACTTATATTTTTTTTCCTTAAAGCATTTAAAGTTGTATTTGTAAATTAATATAATTTGCTTTTAAATCACTTCACAGGCCCAATGAAATAAACCTGAAGATCTTAGCACTTTCTTAAGGAGTTTGATAATTCTTCCAAACTAAAAGTTAAGCTTATGTACTTCTAATTCTCTTAAACATTCTAAAAACAATAAAACTTACATTTTTTACCTTTTATTAAATCATAGTCTAAAGTCAATTGTGCTCCTGCATATTCTTAAAGATGTAAGATTTTATATATATATGTGTGTGTGTGTGTGTGATATGTGTGGTATATTCATGAGCACATGTATACAGAGGTCACAGCAGGATGTTCGATGTCTTTCTGTATTGCTCTCTGCCTTATTCCTTGGGACAGGGTCTGTGGGAGTCCAGCTCTGACCTATGGAAGGGTTCTTGGGGGGGAAGAGAGAGGAATGAGGAAGTATTAGATAGAAAGATAGGAGATGATAAGAAAGATAGAGATATAGGATAGCTTCGGGAGGGCCCTGGGTCAATACCCAGCCACCTTGAGCTTCATTCTAATGAGCTTTTTATATACTGCCAAGGGGAGAGGCAAAAGACCAACCCCCCCAACTTTTTAAAGATTTTTTTCTTTATTAAGAAATTTTTATTCATTTTACATACCAACCACAGATTCCCCTCCTGCCCCCCCTCCACCTTCCCTCCCAATCCAACCCCCATTCCCTTCTCCAAAAAAGTAAGGCCTCCCATGGGGGGGTCAGCAAAGCCTGGTACATTAGTTGAGGCAGGTCCAAGTACCTTCCCCTGCATCAAGGCTGTGCAAGGTGTTTCACCATAGGTAATGGGCTCCAAAAAGCCAGCTCATGTACAAGGGATGGATCCTGATACTACTGCCAGGGGGCCCCTTAAGCAGATTAAGCTACATAACTGTCTTGCTTATGCAGAGGGCCTACTCCAGTCCTTTGGAGGCTCCACAGCTGTTGGTCTAAAGTTCATGAGTTCCCACTAGCTTGGTTCAGTTGTCTTTGTAGGTTTCCCCATCATGATCTTGGTGCCTCTTGCTCACAGAATCCCTCTTCTCTCTCTTCGACTGGACTCCTGGAGCTTGGCCTGGTGCTTGGCTGTGGATCTTTGCATCTGCTTCCATCAGTTACTGGAGAAAGGCTCTATGATGACAGTTAGGGTATTCACCAATCTGATTACTGGGGTAAGCCAGCTCAGGCACCCTCTCCACTATTGCTAGTAGTTTAAGCTGGGGTCATCTTTGTGGATTCCTGGGAACTTCCCTAGCACCAGGTTTCTCCCTATCTTCATTATGTCTCCCTCTATCAAGGTATCTCTTTCATTGCTCTCCTACTCTGTCCCTGTTCCAGCTCAACCATCCTGTTCCCTTATGTTCTCATTCCCTACCCTCTATTGTCCCCTCTTACCCCCAGTTTACTCATGGAGATCTCATCTATTTCCCCTTCCCAGGGGGATCCATGTGTCCCTCTCAGGGTCCTCGTNATTTAGCTTCTCTGGAGCTGTGGGTTGTAGTCTGGTTATCCTTTGCTTTAAATCTAGTATNCACTTATGAGTGAGTACATATCATATTTGTCTTTCTGAGTCTGGGTTACCTTACTCAGGATGATGATATTTTCTAGTTCCCTCCATTTGCCTGCAAATTTCATGATTTTTTTTTTTTAACTGCTGAGTAGTACTCCATTGTGTTTATGTACCACATTTTCTTTATCCATTCTTCTGTTGAGGGGCATCTAGGTTGTTTCCAAGTTCTGGCTGTTATGACTAATGCTGCTATGAACATAGTTGAGCAAGTGTTCTTGTGGTATGATTGAGCATTCTTGGGTATATGCCCAAGCACGGTATCATTGGAAGACCTCCCCCTTTCAAGATCAAAGCACAATGTACAGCCAAGTGTAGACTCTTCCAAATACCTGGTAACCACGCCTGTGGCCAGATCATCCCATTATGCAGCACTGCTGGGTAAAGCAAGCTCAGATTCTCTGACCTTGGGTAAGGTCTTACTAGGGAGTCTCTGTGGGCACCCACAAGGGTTTCTCACTTAACCAGAAGCTTATTTAAGCTAGGCTGACTGCTAGAGAAATCCTAGTGTCTGTTTGTCTCTTCTTCCCAGTGCTGAGGTTCCAAGTGTTTTTATGTCGTTGCTGGGGATTCAAACTCAGGTCCTCCTGTCTGTAAAGCAGGTATTCTTAGCCCCTATTCCACACACATTAACACCTAAGTTATAAAGATGTTACTGAATTTCATCCAAAGCCATTAATACAATGGCTTTCTTTACTTCAGCATCTCTATATTTAATTCCATTCTTCCTAGCATTGTTAAGATACAAGCTCACTCTGCNAATCAAATCTGCCCTAGAAGGGAGGTTGAGGTTATGGTCTGATGCTTAGCTGACAGGAATGATAATCTGTGCCACTGTAGGCTTGTTTTTCTGGTGGGGATTTGGGGTTGAGGAGGGGTATGTCCACACTACTTTTGAACTATAGATAAATCCATTTTCTGATTACTGTGGCAATGTGAAGCTAAGCCTTGCNTAATTGCCATGACAACAGATAGCAATCCATACTGTTCAGTTGTGGAAGATTCTCAACCTTGACCCCATGGTGGAGGGGTTTGTGTCCTCCTTTCATCTGATTTGGGTAGATTTCCATCTATACCTTTACTCAGGATGCAAATGATCTCTTCCACAGCTTGATCACACTCTGGATTTCTTCAGTCATGGCAGCATCGTGTGGCCAGTTACTCTATCTCACTGGAGTTTCACAGTTCCCTTCAGAACCTTTAGCCACAGCTTGACAGCCCACACTGACGAAATGTCTCTCTGATTTCTTCATGTTAATTTGAATTATAGCTCCTAGAACTTGACTTTGGATTCCCAGAAAGAGCTCTCCTGGCGCTACAGAGCTTGATTATGAAAATTCCCACAGCTGCCTCTGCTCTGAACATCTGAGAACTCTATGGACATACTGTAACTAGAGATGACTGTGTTCTCTTTTCAATTCTGTTGTTGAATTGCTTTCAAGCAGATTTGAAGGCCAAGTCACAACTGAGCAGATAGAATCAAAGTAGGAAGAGGTCATGTGTAGGGACATGTTTGAAGTCATGGGTAGTGACTGCTATTTATTGTGATGTGCTGTGTATGTTTGGTAATTGCGTTTCGTTTTGCTTACACAGAGTGTCTGGCATAGCAGCAGTCACTGTGCTTTGCTGGGTATTTTCTGCTTTGCTAGCCTTTGTTCTTTCTGGCTTCTCTTCCTTCAGTTTAGTGTGCTTATTACAAGCACATGTTTGGAATCAGCGGACCTAGGTTTGAATTGTAGTTCTGCAGTTTATTAGCTTTGTGATCCTGGGTGAGTTACTGAATCTCTCAGAGCTTTTGNGAGATCTACCTTAGAGTTGTCATGAGGATCAGACAAGCAGTTCCTGAACACAGTGTAGCCCCTGGAGTACATGAAGGGGCAAAGAATTATAACAGTTTTCCCTTAATTTGCTGCCTTTTCTGGGTTTCCTTGTCATTCATTGTTTCTAATCTGCCCCACCTTGCCCTCTGACATCTTATTGAATCATGACCGCTCTTGGCTCTTCTAAAACTGGCACATTGCTTAGAAGCACTATGCATTTCCTTCATGCTGAAACCATGGTAAACCCAGAGTTGGTGGTCCATTTANTTTAAATTAAAAATTTGTGCCTCTCTCTCTGTCACTCTCTCTATCTGTCTCTGTCTCTCTGTCTCTGTCTTTCTGTCTCTGTCTCTGTCACTCTCTCTATCTGTCTCTGTTTCTCTGTCTCTGTCTCTGTCACTCTCTCTGTCTGTGTTTGTCTCTCTATCTGTCTCTCTGTCTCTGTCTCTGTCACTCTCTCTGTCTGTCTTTGTGTGGGCACATGTGTGTTGCAGTATGTGTATGGAGGCCAAAGGCTGGAGTCTGTTCCCTCCTCCAACCTTTATCTGGGTCCCAGGGATCAAACTCAAGTCACCAGGCTTGTGCAGCAGGTGACTTTACCTGCTGAGCCATCTCACTGGCTGAACTTTATTTATCTTAAAGATTTCTTCTCTGTCTCCTGTGAGGTACCCATTGGGGCTACTATACATTGAATTCCATAGACCCCAAAGGCCATCTCTCTTACTTATATGTGTTGGCCTCTTTTTAAACAAGTTTGTGTGTGTGTGTGTGTGTGTGTGTGTGTGTGTGTGTGTGTGTGTGTGCGTGCGTGCGTGCAGGCATGTGCATGCCACGAGTGTCAAGGTCACAGGACAGCTTTGGGAGTCAGTTCTCTCCTTCTACTGTGGAATCTGGTGATTGGCAAGCAGTTTTATCTGCTGGGCTGTCTGTCTGGCCTTTCCAACATTTTTGGTCTTAGACATTTCTAACAGAAAATGGGCCTATTTTGCAGGTGTTTGGTGCAAATCAGTACAGNGCTGTCATTTGCCCTAGGAATGTAAGACTACCTCAGTTTCTACTGTGAGAAGAAGCCATTTTCATGATNCTTCATATCTCACCTCTGTGGTCATCATCCTCATCCTCTCTAGGAGGGGGGTCTCAGAGAGGAGTGACCACTGATAGGTAAAAAGCATGATTCCTTCCATTCCCACCATGCTTTGCTGCTCCTCTCCACTCCAATTAAGCTTTTGTTTAGATGATGTCACCCATAGACTATGGCCAAGGATGCTGTGGATGAGGTAACTATGACCTTGAATGGATTTAAAAGGCTGAAAACCCCAGGGGGGAATCTGAACATTAGCCACAATGTTCTTAGATGTTGAGCAGCAGATAGCTGGATGAGTTCTACCATTATCTGCTTGTCCAGGACAAAACCATCATGGCCACCACCAACATCTTTCCCTGCTTTTCCAAATTGTAAATGGTCATCACAGCTATATGAATAATGAACTGTNAAGACTAAGAATAATTTATGTAACTTAAAAATGTCATTTCTTGGAATTCTTACAAATTTTTGAAATAAGTACTATAGTTGTCTCCATTTTTATATACCTAGGTCAAGTACATTGCCAAACTCACGAGTAGGCTAGTAAGTGCTTATACTCATATACAACCAAAAAATGTGCTCTAATCACTTCAGTGCAGCTGTGTGGAATTTTTATGTACTGTGTTTTCAGCAGGGCTTTTGTGNCAGGCAGGGAAGTTAGCAGAACCTAGTTTGATCTACAGCACTAAGAAACAAACAAAGAAACTAACCCATCAACTCTAAAATGGTCTTCCCTTTGATGGTCCTTAGTTCATCTATCCTTGGTTTGATTCATTGAGTACTAACTCCTTCCCAGGAGGAGGAAGCGGTTCTATCATGTTATCCTAGGCAGCAGTTATCCAGATTGCATTTCTCAAAGCAAACTGTGATGTATAGTCTAAACAAAAGATATAATAGTTGGGAAGGAGAAAATACAGGTGGTTTTGGGGGACAGAGACCCTTCAGGATGGTGAGCACTGGTGAGTGTGGTCCAGCCCACTGTGCAACAGATGGGAAGGGGAAGAGAGAAGGAAATCAGAGGGGGAGACAGAGGAAGACTAGGGAAGCCTAGGGACATGTTAGGCTCTTTACTGTGTTTTCTACCTGGAGGACTTCAACTCCTGGGCCTGGCTTATAGTGAAGGTGAGAGTTGGAACAACAAGCAGCCAGGATGTCAGTAACTGGATTTTGGAATTTGTTTTTCACTTTCTTAAAAACAATTTTTTCCCCTAAATTCTACAATGAGAGACTCTGATCCAGCATGTATGCAGTGCTGCTGGNACTTAGGTTTCATTAGAAAACAATGGTTTCCACAACAAACTTTTGGAAAGTTTGGGTGTAGTGTTTCCCATGGGGTCACCCAGCCAAGAATACTGTCTGTGTGTAGATTCCTGGCTAGTCACTGACTGTGCTTAAAGAAGGGCTTCCTTAGAGAACTGTGTCTAATCTGATTAATCAATGTGCTTAAGGCTTAGAAGGTTCTAGAAAACAGAATAAGATGCCCTATTCTTCTGACCTCTTTGCTTGTGTCTGGCCTCCTCTCTTGTCCTGGCCTNGCTTGGAGGTTAGCTGGGGAGGTTAGCCAGTGATGGAAGGGTAGGCAATGGAGGTGGGAGAGAGCAGGTTAGCTAGTGATGGAAGGGTGGGTGATGGAGGTGAGGGAGAGCAGGTAGCCAGTGATGGAAAGGTAGGTGATGGAGGTGAGGAAGAGCAGGTAGCCAGTGATGGAAGGGTAGGTGATGACATGGGCTTTCATGGGCAGGGACCCCTCACATCATGGTAGACCAGGAAAGCAAGACCCTGACCAGAACCAGGGTGAGGGGCAATCCTCAAAAGCACACTCAATGATCTGCTTCTGGAAGCCAGCACCCACACTCTGAAGGCTTCACAGCCTTCAAATTAACACNAAAAGTTGAGGGGTATGCTCAAAATGTTAGGACATATTTCAGATTCAAAATATATCAAGTTCCAAGCAAACCCAGGTGGTTACTACACTCCCTGCCTGGAGTCCTTCTTATATAGACCCATCACTAACTACTGAACTGCCTGAGCTGTGATGCCTCAGAACAGCAGAAAAGCTCTATGTGTTTGTTTGGTCTGTTTGTTAGANCTGCTCCCTGTTTTTGTGTTTTGTGTGTGTGCACACATGTATGTGTATGAATGTATGTGTATGTAGGCATGTGTAANTCAGAGGTCAACCTTTGGTATTGTTTCTCAGGCACTATCCACCTTCTTTTTTGAGACAGGGCTCTCTCACTGACTTGGCTTGCTGATTTGGCTAGCTGGCTGGCCAGAAAAACCCCTGGGATTCACCTATCTCTGCCTCCCCAGCACAGATGACAAGCATGTGCCACTGTNCCTGTATCTTTTATGTGGGTTCTGGGGACCAACTCAGGTCTTTATGCCTGAATGGTAGGCCTTTTACCAGCTGAACCATCTTCCCAGCTCCTTTTTTCTGTAATGTAATTTATNTTGGNNAAGGGACAGGGTTGGTTTATTTGGCTCATGCTGTTTAGCTGTAGGAGGCTGAATGCAGGGATCCTCACTTGACCCNAGAAGTAACTCCTTAATACAAAGTTTTTGTCAAAAAGCATTATACTAATACTCAGAATTATACTAATCTTCAGCTTAAATGTGTGTGTGTGTGTGTGTGTGTGTTTGCTTATTGAGACTGAAGAAATTAAATCTTAAAAGCAGTTGTGTGGGAGAGTAAGGGTAGGAAAGTGGCAGAGAAAGGCATTTTTTGATGGTAGGCTGACCTGTTGGTATAGGCCCTAGAGCCTCCCCTCACCCCATGGTTTTCTTGTGTTATTAGCTTAGAAAGGCCCCAGTATATTCTTAGTGAATTCTGTGTGGAAGGAGAAAATGTGTTTTCTTAAATGAGGCAGGCCTCTAAGGTAGAGTTCAGGCTGTTCTGTCTTGGCCCAGGCTCTGGGATGAAATGGGGCTTTTTACAGAGGGAGTGATGTTTGAATTAAAATCACTCACAAGTGGTGTCCCAGGAGGAGAAGAATGGGTGTACCAGAATCTGGACAAGTGTTGCCNTCTGTTGAGGNACATTAGGTAAGTGGGCAAGCCTAACATACCAGCTTCTGTTTGTAAAATGGTAAGAACACTTAAATACACGTGATNTGTGTTTACAGGTAGAAAGAGAGCCTGGCAGGAATTTGGTTATTTTTTTTCTCACATATTGGGGAACTTACCCAGGGCCTTGTGTGCTAGCCCCCAACCCTGGAAGGAATTGAAAACTCTTCTGAGCCATAGCAGCACTATAAATAAGTAGTTGGACCTTTGTGAGGAAAGAGGCAGTGTTCTAGTTAAACAAATTCTGGAGTTGGGCCGACAGGGTCATCACCCTGTACATGATTGGATCCCAGAAAATTTCCCTATCTAATTGTGTTTTGCATATGCTAATATTAAAAGTTATCTTGGTTACTAAAGGCACAGGAACAGAGGGAACAGTTGGGACAGCAGGCAGAAAAATATTCTGTACTGTTTCTAATTGTCAGGGAGCCATCTTTACAAAGAAAACTTCCAAACTGGGGTCACTAGGGATGACCCTAAAAAAGTATAGTTTTAAAATAATAAAATAAAGTCCTTAAGAAAGGAGAATAAAGTAATATAAAAAAATAAGCCACGTAAAGATGGAAATTACACAGAGAGTCTGGATTATATTATCTTCAGGATATTTAGCTGCAGAAAGACATTTGATTGTAAAGGCTACTCAGTTAAACCAATATGTATATTTTAAAGATATCTTGACTTCAAAATTTGTGTGTAAAGATACGTTGTTTTGGAAAAGAGGTTCTGCTTTTGTTTCCACAGAAGATGAGAACTTATGGATTGCTTCCAGGCTAATATGGTTTGATCAACCAAACCCCCCTGAAAGTTCAACACAGCCTCACAGACTACTACAGCCAATATTTAACTATAATTCTTAATTTTCTCAGGATCCCCATAAGATTGCTAGTGCCCCCAACCAGCAGGAAGTAGTATGAGAAGCTATACCCAAATTCCCAAAATATTGCTTATAAATGTTTATTTTTATTTAAAGTGGGTTGATTACAGATGCAATCTCTTTCTAAAGAAGAAAAGGGGATATTATAGATATGATAGGATGAAAGGGTAGATTATTGAATCTACTTTTAAAGAGCAACAACTTGCTTAAAATGTTTTACATTGCTGTGGATTTTGGTTTACTGATGCAAATTTAAAGTTGATTTTGTTATACTGTGTATATTTCTACTCCTGTTAGGAGTATTATGTTTGTGCAGTTCATTTGAAATTATAATATATAGTTGAGAAATACAGATTAATAATTAGTCATCTATGATAATCAAACTTGTCAAGTTATTAAGTTTTATAGATACACATAGATGTATTTCAATTAGGTAGGTAATCTTCAAACACTTCAAAGACTTACAGAATATGGCATTTAAAATGTTTTAAAAACTTAGACTTTTCTGGACAGTGAGACATGTCTGCTTCTGGCAGCACCAATTTACTTCAAAGAGGANGATGGGTGTCGAATACACTCCATATGGAGTTTATCTTCTTCTTGGCAAAATTAGCCATTTGGGCAATAAACTGCTCTTGCCTGGACTGCTTCATACAATATTGTATAAACTGGACATACAGGACCCATAGGAAAATGACCACTGAATTTTGCCAAAACAAGGTAAAATGGTCCTTCAGGTTCCTGCTTCACAGAGGAGGCTGCCAGACATTCTACAGGACACAGGGAAAAGTGACTGAGAGACTCTAGGTCTGCAGGCTGAAGATGGATGCCTCAACATTGCGAGGAACTTTGGATGACTGACCAGGTAGCCAGCTGTCTCTGTCATTTCTAGAATTATGGAAGTTGCTTGCAATGTACTTCCTGTTTACTTAGGTAATATTATATCCTTCTGGGGTCTTTGATTGAGTTGAAGACTAGACAGTTATAATTATAGTTCTCCTTACTCATGATAAAAGATAAATTAGATATGAAACTTTAGACTCACAAATATAGGATAGATGATAGAATATTTTCTTTAAATTTGCTAAATACAAATAGACTAGAGATTGTAACTGTAATTCTTGCTTGATAACTGTTCTTTTATATGTAATTTTATTATGTTAAAGTTAAAACCTTCCTTTTTGATTAGACAGAAAAAGGGAAATGCTAGGGGAGGTCTTTCTGTATGCTGTGAATATGTGTTACTCTCATTGGCTAATAAATAAAGCTGCATTGGCCTATGGTAAGGCAGGATATAGCCAGGCAGGAAAATCCAAGAGAGATAGTGAAAGGAGAAAGGAGAGTAAGGAGAGACACCAGCTGCCACCCAAGGAGCAACAAGATGCCAGCAGACCATTAATGCCATGGCCATATAGCAACATATAGATTAATAGGAATGGGTTAATTTAAGTTGTAAGAGCTAGTTAGCTAGCGAGAATCCTGAGCCAATAGGCCATAGAATTGGTGATTAATATAAGCCTCTGTGTAATTATTTTATAAGTGGCTGCAGGACTGGGTGGGACACAGGAAAACTTCTGACTACAAGGTTATGTTAAAAAAATTAATGATTTGTATACTTGTCAGTGGTGACCATCAGCATCATGTGGTCCAAGATTAAAGAGCTCTAAGGTTCTGTATTTGAGGAAACCACCTGGGAGAAAAGGAGGTGTTGTCATAGTAACCATATCATCCATCCAAGCTCTATGCTGCTTTATTTTGAGATACAAGTTTCTTTGGAAACTGTACCCCTAGGATTAGTAGGATGAGACCTTTACTGATAATAATAGCCAACATGTACTGGATNTTTGGTGTCCCAGGCACTGTTCTGAGAACTTTGCCTATGCTAACTCATATGATCCTTCTAAGTCTATGAAAATAGTCTATTTTTCAAATCATTGTTTTAAGATGAGAAGAATCTGCCACATAGGAAATAATTTGACTCCAGGTCACATGGCTTGAGAATNGAATAAAGATGGAGTCTGACTAGAGAGATGGACTGTGATTTGAGAGNAATGGAGTTGGGTTTGAGAGAGATGGAGTCTGACTTGAGAGCACAGGCTC
Organism: Neotoma lepida; assembly: GCA_001675575.1. Classification (NCBI taxonomy): domain Eukaryota; kingdom Metazoa; phylum Chordata; class Mammalia; order Rodentia; family Cricetidae; genus Neotoma; species Neotoma lepida. The sequence goes on from LZPO01107910.1 coordinate 636,295, forward strand.
TTCACCAGCTCCCTGAGTACTGTAGGTCTGGAATCAAAGAAATATTAGAGCAGATATATCTCAGCTGTGGAAAGTGAGCCTCCCTTGAGCCTGGCCTCCTCAGACAGTACTTTCTCCCTTTCATGGTTCAAACAGTAATTCTGTTTTATTAAATACAATATCTGCCTTTTCTTACCTTGAAGCTGTGGCTTCTCTGAGGAAATGGTGTGAGGGCTGCAGCTTCACAAAATCAGCCTGAAGGTGTCACAGAAAGAAAACTGCCAAGGGAATGGTGGTAGACCTCGGCCTCACACCATATAAAATTAGCTTAGAGTGAGATCTAGAAGAAGAGAATGCTCAGGGGTGAAACACATACATACACATGCACACACGCATGCACACACCCAGGCACACATACACACCCATGCATAGGTCCTTGTGACCTTGGATTAGGCAGTAGTTATACATAACACCAGAAGTTGAAGAAATAAAGAAAAAAAATCGTGAATATTTAAATACAGTTGGATATCTTTCTTTCAGAGGTCAGTTGCAAGAAAGTGAGAAGATTTCCTTAGAATGCTGTGCTGGATCATACATCAGAGAAAGGGTTTGTATCCCAGATAAAGGACTGTTAATACTCAATAAAGAAAATACAAGCTTAGTTAAAAATAGGCAAAAGTGNTAGAGATGTCTCCAAGGCAGGCACACAAATAGTCACTAAGCACGTTAAAAGGAGGCCCAATATCATTAATTAGGGAAATGCAAATTGAAACTACATTGAGGTATCTATCACTTCAATGGCAAAGATGGATATAGTTAAAAAAAAAAGATGGACAATAATAAATGTTGGTAAGAAAGTGTAGAAACTGGAAGCCTCGGACACTGCTGTTAGGAATGTAGACTGGTGCCGCTGCTTTGAAAAACATATGTTGGCTCTTCAAAAAGTGAATGAAACAGAATTATNCATGACCCAATACTTCTTATGCGTGGCATATATTTCCCAAATTGAAAACATGCTTGTACAAATGCTTGTACTTGAATGTTCATAGTAGCATTGTGCATAATTGTGCAACAAAACCAACAGTTCCCTTGATCAATGAGTGGCTGAACAAATGTGGGACATCGATACAATGGAACACTATTCACTCCTTGAAATCGGTGAAGTTCTTATGCATGCTATCATATGCTAGGTCTTGAAAATATTAAGTAGAAACCAGACACAAAGAGCCATATGTTATGTGATTTTATTAATATATATGTCTAGGATAGGTAAATTCCTAGGATAGAAAGTAGATCAGTAGTTGCCACTGGCTCTTGGAGAAAGGAGTAAAGTGGAGAGTAACTTCAGATGGTGCTGAGTGTTCTGGAGTTGCATGGTGGCTATGCCACAGGACTTGGAGAATATTCAAAATCCTCTCGATTATATACTTTAGGTAGATGTGTAGTATTAGGGTTATACCTTAATGTGAATACAGACACATACTCACGAAATGAAAAGAGAAAGCCCTGTCTGTCGTTCTGGAAGAAGATGGAAGCAAACCCTTGCTGCTTTTGACAACTTCAAAAAACAATAGCAGGAACCCTTACCAACTCTATTTTGGGGACAGGCATTAGGGGTGCTTTGATCTAGCACTTTCGTTTCTTCTTATTTCCTCTTTCAAACTTTGTGGCTGAAAGAAGTGACTAGTTCAGTGAGAAGAAGAAACAGGATGGTGCTTCTGTTTCAATCCTGAGGTTGGGTCAATGTCATGTTCTACGTAGCTCCCAGTACTACATGTATCACAAACTGACAATGGTGGANGACATTGCTCCACATTTTATTAGTTTTGGTCTTGGCTGTGCTTTTCTATAGCCAGGTTTTTTTCTTTTTCTTTTTGTTCTGTTTTGTTGTTTCTGAATATTTATTTTCACAGAAAAAGAATCTCTGCAGTGAGTGGTGTAGCAGTCCACCGAGAGCTAACTGTGGAGGACACATGCTGTCTTTGTTTCTGTTTAGTTTTTGTTTTAGGAAGATGCTAGCCTCCTAGTATGAGTTAGGAAACATTTCTTCAGCTATTATTCTCTGAAAAGAGATGGTGGGGTATTGGTATTTCTCTTTCAAATGCTTGCCGGAATTTACCAGTGAAAACCTTTAGCCTTGTGCTTTCTGAGCTGGAAGGTCATTAATTAAGACAGACCTATTTGGAGCATTTATGCAGGAGTGGAAAAACCCCACCTCCATCCTCTTGGGATCCAGGCAGGAGTCCAGTAGTTAATTCGACATAATATAAATGGGGAAAAGCTTACACATTTATTTACAAGTTTTACGTGGCAGAGCATTCCTTGTCAGAAAATGAAGAGCTAAAGGCATAGTGTCAGTTGCTTGCACCCTGCTTTAGACAGAGTATAGTTGTAAGGAAGCAACTTAACTGTGTAAGGAGGCTTAAAGGATTCCTTAGCAGAGTCTACAGAATTCTCAGTTTTCATCCCGAAGGCAAGGAAGTTACATCTTCTCTTCCTCACTCTCTTTTTGAGACAAGGTGTCACATATCTCAGGCTGGCTTTGAACTTGCTAAGTAGCTAAGGATGACCTTGAACTCCTGTTCTTTCTGCCTTCACCACTCCACTGCTGGGATCACAGACATGCCTTACTACACTTAGTTTAATGTGGTGCTGGGATGGAAACCAGGGCTTTGTGAATCTTAAGCAAACACTCCATCAACTGAGCCACGTGTCAGTTATCTTTATATTATCCATTTCTAGTTTAATTGGTGGTTTGATAGTGGACATTATATGATTTCTGCTCTTTCAAGTTATTGTTGTTTTTATTGAGATAAAATTTCACTATGTAGCCCAGGCTGACCTCAAATTTACTNTAATCCTTTCATTTTAATTTCCCAGGTGCTCTGTACCCAGTTTGCAATTGTTGAGTTGAGATTAATGTGGTCAACTTCAGCAGATGTCCCATGTGATCTGAAGCATCCATTCTGCTACTATGGACTGAAATAGTCTACAGATCTCAGTTAGATATGGCTGCCTAATTGTGTTGTTGAACTCTATCTACTATGTTCTTGTTGAGTCCTGCTTGAGGGCTTGTCCACTTTTGACAGAAGGTATTGAATTCTGTCATAGTGGAATCATCCACTTCTCTGCAATTCTGTTTTTGTTTTATATGCTTTTATGTTCTGTTATTAAATATATACACCTTAAAGGACTGTGTGATTTTCTTGGAGCATCAATTCCTCTGTTATTAGGTAAATTCCTCTGTTTTAGGTAATGGTTTCTTTATCCCTGATAACTTTCTGTGCTTTTAGGGCTCTGCTCTAGTCTTAGGTGACTGTCATTGTAGTAGCTATCAGGTCCAAATGAAGCTCAGGACAAATGGCTAATGTGTCTGCTAGCCCAGGCTTTCTCAACTACCTGTGACTCTTCTTACCATGCCCCCTGCCCAAACTTCTCCACGGCTTCCCTTTCCCCAGCTTCTCATTCCTATGTAACCCTGCCACCTCAACCATGAGCTCTCTGGGTCCTCTTGGCCTGCTTTCCTTTGTTTTCTCTTGTTTGCCTTCCTCTCTTGCTCTCCCCTACTCTCTCTCCTCTCATGGCCCAGTTCGGTCTGCTGACCATGTTGAGTGTACTCCTTTCTCTCTCTGCTCTGGACTCTTCCAGATGCCTCTGGCTGTCCTCTCCCTCATAGGTACAAATAAAACCTCCCCCTCAGCCATACTTTGGAGCATCGTGTCCTCACTTTATACATTTGGTGAGGAAAACTCCACTTTATACAGTAGCATTTACATATTTTTCTCCATCAACTTACTTTAANCTGAAATATGTCTAAAGTGAATTTTTCATAGATACCAATCAGTTGAGAATTATTAGAAAATTTCACATTTATTTTGTGTGTGAGTATGTATGGAGGTGTGCAAGTACCGTGGGATACATGTGGAAAGGACAACTTGCAGAATCANTGTGCCCCTTCCACCATGTGTGTCTTGTCAGCCTTTACATGATGAGCCAACTCGTAAGCCTGGGGTTTGTGTTTTAATTGACTTTGACAATCTTTGTCTTTCAGTTAGTGCATTTGGAATACTGATGCTTGATGCAGCTGAACCAACCCTCCTCATTTTTGCTTTGTCCTCTCCATGCTGTGTTTGTTGCAATGCAGTTAGTGTTGGCTAACCAGGGAATGGGTTACTTGACTCACCCATCCTGTGAATGGCCCTTCAAATACCACAGGTTTTAAACTAGCTGTTAATCTGTCTGTGCCCTTGTCAACTTGGTTGTGTTGTAGTCATTTGAGTCTTTTTGTAAAATTCACATCAACCTTTCACTTAGTGTATTTCTTGTATGTATATATATATTGATGATTTTCTCCAGGAGTTATAAACAAAAATGTCCTAATGCTGTCATCTGTCGCACATTGATTAGTTCAAATTCATTTATATAGTAATTTTAAAATTTTTATTTATTTATTTTTTGGNTTATAACACAGTTACAGCACTTCTTGCTTCCCCTTCTGGCCTCCAAACCTTCCCCTATACCTCCTCTTTCAAATTCATGGCTTCTTTTTATAGATTCCTAAATACATAAATATAACCTGTTCAATTTTTTTTGTCACCAGTTATTTGATTATTCTGAAATATAACTTAAAAAATAAAAGCTGGATACAACCCTCAGTCTTAAAAATACCCATTTTAAAACAATGATTTGGGGAGCCTCAGTGACCTCTGCTGGAGGTCAGCCAATGGATTCATTTCTTCTCTTGGGGTTNGAAGGATGGTTAGCGACATTCTGTCAACTCCCTAGAAACCCAAGGATTTTATGGATTCCGTGTTTGAATCCATTACAGTTATTTTCTTCTGTCTTAAAGTTGTCTTANGTTTGGTCAGTGGAGACTTCTAAATGGGTTGTGTATTCTTTTTCTCCATTAGTCTGAACCATTAGCTTCTGGGCTTCCATTTCTTCTTAAGTTATTAGATTAGTTGGTCATTAAGATTCTATTCAGTTCTAGTCTCACTTCCCGGGTAAAGATTCCATATTCTGATATAGTTGGTAATTAAATCTCTTACGCCAAGCATCTGCCATTTGATTTTTTTCCCTTTAGAGTTCTTACAGTGGGTGAATTAACACATTAAAGAATATAAATATTTTGTTTTTCCCTCTGATCTTTTAGCTTCTATTTGTGTGGCACTGATTCCGGATGTTCCGTTACTCTAAGCTCAGTGTCTTGATANCAAACAAAATGAGACAATCCAAATATTTATTTATATAAGGCTATATTGAGGCTTAACAGGGACTTCCCTGCTTTTGCACATAAACTGTGACATTATCATCACTTCACATGTGGTATTTTCTTTCCTCTTTTATCAAGTACCAGACACGGACAAGGGACAGCTACATACTGTCCTCTAGGCTTCTAAGGCAGAATGGCGAGCTAAGAAAGGCCCATGGTCTCCTGGGGAACTGATCAGGGGTGACCAGAAGGCTGCAAAGCTAGCCAAGACTTGCCAGGTGGCTGCAAAGCCAGTCCTAGTCCCTACAAGCTAAGAGCTGGAGCAGGTCCACCTAGGCAGTGCCTGAGTCAGATCCAGGTGACTGCGCCAAGTCCCTGAGGCTGTCTCTGGGACCAGAAGGTATAACCAGAGGGAAACAAGGATTTATATTCCAAGGCATAATAGAGAAGCTCAGGATAGCTCAGAGGGAGCTGAAAATGACTTTTTGTAAGTGCTCGAAGGTCAGTCTCATTCTACACCATATTCAATAAGATTTTAGAAGAGTCTGAGTTCTGTTTCTGTCTGTGCCCTGTGGAGCACATGTGACTTCAAAGGCAACTCTGGATGGTGCAGGGAGGAAAAAGCAGGCTTTTATTTCTAGTTTTGGCACAAATCCACCAAACTGTTTTTGATGGAGAGCAAGCAAACCTTACTCTGCCTCTCAAGGCCTTTGCATCTAGCAGGAGCCCCCTTTGTTTTCCTGCTTAGAGTTTCTGCCTCTTCATCCTGGGCACTAATGCTACATTAAGGCTTTATTTTTTCAGGAAGACTGCAGGATGGATGCCAGATGATTGATCCCCTGGAGTTGTTTTGAATGGCCTACTTCAATAAGCACCTCCCTCCCCAGTTTCTGCTTTTTACCCACAACAATGTGTCTTCAGTGTTTAAGATAGTGGTTTGTAAGACAGTTTAATAAACAACACACACACACACACACACACACACACACACACCTACCTACCTTCTTGGGCCCATGTCTTCCCCAGGCAAAGGCCTTTGGCCAGGTTTATAATATCAGGTGTGTGTCCCTTTCTGTAGAGCAGACCTCAGTGTCAACCCCAAAGTGATTGATTATCTCCAATATTAGTCATGCCACTATTGCACTAGTGGGTACATCTTGCTGGTGGGTCAGTATTGTAGAGTATATGGTCTACAGAGACTGTTAGTGAATTTTCTACCCCAGCAGCATGAATAACACTGTCTGACCCCACAAATGCAGTCCAATAGGGAGGAAACTCCTTCATCTTAGTTTCATCTTGACTTCTCTGTGTCCTGAAATCAAGCTGCATGGTGTCCTCAACAATTGGGTTTTACTATATAGATCTGGTGGGCAACTAAGAGCAATGGTACAAGTCTGCATTCTTTTAGGAGCCTCTGAGACCTCTCTTGCCAATGACTCATAGGAGGTATCTTGTACCTGGTACTTGGGTTCTTGCTTAAAAACCCATGACTGGGGCTAGAGAGATGGCTCAGAGGTTAAGAGTGTTAGCTGCTCTTCCAGAGGTTCTGAGTTCAATTCCCAGCAACCACATGGTGGCTCACAACCATCTATAATGAGATCTGGTGCCCTCTTCTGACTTGCAGGCATACATTCAGGCAGAACACTGTATACATAAAAAATAAATAAATCTTAAAAACACANCAAAAACAAAGAAACAACCCCCCCAATGACTTCTGAGAGTACCATTGTCTACCTATAAAGGGTATGTTCATTCTTTTAGCAAAAGTCTAACAATGTGAAAAGGAGCTTCTGGCTTATTTTAAAGTGTTTGGACCCTTGTTGAGGATTAAGTGTTGGTTTCAAGGTAACACTGTGCAATGGTTGTGTGTGCATGCTAGCTTGTGTGTGTCTTTGTGAGTGTGTACATATGCTTCTGGAAACTGGAGACTTCGACAGTCATAGGAGTCAGAGATGCCAATGTTTGTAGCAGGCTTTCTCTTGGGCCACCAATCAGCCCCCAAATAAAGACACAGAGACTAGTATTAATTGTGAATGCTGGCCTTACCTTAAGCTTGTCCCATTAGCTCTTATAACTTAAATTAACCTGTTTCTCTTCATCTATGTTTTGCATCAGGGCTTTTTACCTTTCTTCCATTCTGTATGTCCTACTCTGTGTCTGTCTGTCTGGCCTCTGGAGTCTCCTTCTCTTTCTCTCTGTTCTCCCCCCATCTCTCTCTCGTCTAGATTCCTCCTCCTGCCCACCAGCCCTGCCTATCTCTGTCTAGCTATTAGTTGTTCAGCTCTTTATTAGACCAATCCGGCGCCTTAGGCAGGCAAGGTAAAACAGATGCAATACATCTTTACATAATTAAACAAATGCAGCATAAACAAATGTAACACATCTTTGCCTAGTTAAACAAATGCAACATAAACAAATGTAATACACCTTTACATAATTAAAATAATATTCTGCAACATAAACAAATGTAACATAACTTTACATAGTTAAAGTAATATTCCACAACAAATGTTGCCCTCGGTAATACCATCTCTCCTTCACTTACCATGTTATGGCTTGTTTCTGAGATGAGTTTGCTCAGAAATGGCCTGCCTTTGCTCTGCCTTGCCTGGCACCCCTTTCTGCCTGCTCTTCAGTGGAGACTTGATGGGGATATCATTTTGTATGTTGCGAATATGTATTGCTNTGATTGGTTGATAAAAAAAGCTGTTGGCCAATGGTGAGGCAGAATAAGGTTAGGCGGAACATTCTAACTAGGGAGAGAGGAAGAAGAAAGCAGAGCTGGCAGATGCTGTTAGCNGCTGCCAAGAGAAGCAAGATGTAAAGGTACTGGTAAGCCANGGGCCATGTGGCAAAGTATAGATTTATAGAAATGGGTTAATTTAAGATGTTATAGAAATGGGTTAATTTAAGATGTAAGAGCTAGCTAATAAGAAGCCTGAGCCATTAGGCCATAGTTTGAAAATAATATAAGCCTCTGTGTGTTTACTTGGGTCTGAGCAGCCGTGGGAGCCAGGTGGACCAGACAAAACATTCTCCTACAGAGACTTGGTTCTCTTGTTTTTATTTTTTTCTGGTCTTCTTGGTTCTAATCATTGTCATGACTTTTCCAAACTATGCATTCCCATTTGGTTTGAAATCCTGGTGTGGTTGGGCAGTAGGATGTGCTTACTAGTTCAAAGTCATCCTAACAAACCAGAAGTGGTTTCATTGCCTGGCAATGTCTTTCTACTCTTCAGGGACAAATTGCCATTTCAAGTGACCTTATCACCCCTCTGGGGAAAAAAGACCTGAGTCTGATTATTGTGAGTCATAAGGTATTATTAGTTTTGATGGACAAGATATTATTAGCTTAGATGTCTTAGATATTGGACCTTTTATTCCCATATTAATAACACATAACTGAGAGATTGTCTTCCTGATCCTTGTCAATGATGTTACCTTAAACTGTGGAGGACANCAATGTGGTATTAGCAACAGTTAGGCCAAGATGTTAAGAGCTCTACCTCATCTTTCTTCATGAAAACAGCACTGTCCCTGAAGTTTGGCTATGAACAGAATGACTTTATTTTGGTCTATTAGTAACATGATCTAGAAGCATTTATCAAATAACTAAACTTATAAGGTATTATTTATGACTCTATAAGTACTAAGAGACAATTTAGTCACTTTTCCAAAACTTCCAAAATGCATAAAATTGTATNAGGTGAATGCTAGTGAGTATATACCATAGATGGGTATAGTTGGTTGCTTTGTATCCTTAGCTCTTTTTGGGGCCTGCCATCCATCTCCCAAATAAATCACATGGAGACTTACTTATTCTTCCTTATGAATGCCCAGCCTTAGCTTGACTTGTTTCTAGCGGCCT
>LZPO01107910.1:681019-694890 GCA_001675575.1 Neotoma lepida
CATTTTTTTTGGTTTTTCGAGACAGGGTTTCTCTGTGTAGCTTTGCGCCTTTCCTGGAACTTACTCCGTAGTCCAGACTAGCCTCGAACTCACAGAAATCCGCCTGCCTCTGCCTCCCGAGTGCTGGGATTAAAGGCGTGCGCCACCACCGCCCGGCGCAATTTCCCAACTTTAAAGTGTGCTATAGAGAATGTGGTTCATTTCCTTGAATTTTTAAAGAGCAGGCTGCCCAAATTACATATATAAAGAGCAGCCAGAGCTGCCCAGATCTCCTTGGGCGCAGTTTCATTCTAAGTGTTTACTGCCCTGCTTGTCTTCCCCTTGAGGTTGCAGGGCCCTCGGGGCAGAGGCTCACTTCATATTATCCTGCACCTCTGTTGGTTGACTCACTCAGTGAATGGGCCCTGCCTTCAATTCAACAATTTCCTCCAGCATATGTGGCAGCTTTACTCCCAAATGACTCAGCTGTTCCCCTAACTGAAATCCACCCCCAAAATATGAATATTTACCTCCACATAGAAAAGTAACCATGTATATCGCAGACACTGAATGCAATTTCAAAAGAGGAATTTGTGGAGTTTTTGGCTGTCTCAAAACNATAGAATACATAAATGATATGATATGGGGTAGAGAGGTAGTTCTCTGGTTAAGAGTACTTGCTACTCTTCCAGAGGACCTGAGTTTGGTTCCCAGCACTCAAGTCTGGATGCTTATAACTGTCTGTAACTCCAGCTTCAGGNGATCCAACACCTCTGGCCTCCATAGCACCTGTACTCATGTATGCATCCCCACATGTAGGCAAGCATCCACATATAAATAAAAATAATAAAAACAAATGTTAAAAAAGAATATGTATATAACAACCCAAAGAGTCTGTGTAAGGACGTGATGGCATTCTTTTGTTTTATATATATACATGTCTATATACAAATAGAACTCATATATATGTGAGCTGTCCTGTGTTTCTTTAAAGAGTTGGTATTCATTTCAATCAAACATATTTTATAGACATCATAAACTAAATGCTTATAGTAAGATNACAGCTGTCTGCAGTATTGCCCCATGTCTTTCACTTCCCTGNTGGTAATTCATGTTTGGAGTTATTTTAGACATCACAGAATGCTGTTCGTCCTACTGAAGAATCTCAATGCATGTTATTCTGTACAAGAATACAAAAGTGTTGATATACTTATGGTCATCACTTGAGGCGTCTGTAATATTCCCCTTTTTATAGAGAAAAGGAATAATCAATATAGAATGAAGTTAGGGCTACCCTAGGAGGCACAGGAACCAAACAATGATGTGTCAGTGTGTATTGCTTCCTCCAAGTTTTCTATGCCAAAATCCTTTAAAATGAATGACGTTGGCCACCTCGAAGGAGGAGAATCAATGTGAACAAATGAGGCACTATGAAAAACCAGTATGTGTGNTTATGGGGCAGTTGTGGAGAGGGTTAGGTAAAGGTAAGAACCATACACCTTAGTGAAAGGTGGGCTGCTCTACTCCAGCCCTTCTATTGCTGTTCAGGAATGCTGGGCCTCTGGGTGGATTTTCATTGGGAGCCTTTTAAATAAGATTTGCTGTGACAGGGTGGTGTGGTGTTGGGGACTTGGACAAGACTCCTGGGTCCAGAAATTCTGGGACCCTGCTTTTAAGAAAGTACTTAACCCTCATGATCCCTAGTTTCCTTGGCTCTAAAATGGGATTCCCCCACAGGTATGTTGAGAGGTTTAAAGAAAGTATTTACCAAATAAAATAAGTGCATTGCATTTTCCGTTGTGTTAAAACAATCAACATATGGGTACTTCTAAAAATCCCATCTCCTCTCCCAGCCCTTCCCTATTGTTACCACTGTCAGAGTGGCACCCAAGCCACCTTCCCAGATTTTCATGCCTCGTGGGAGGCCCTGACTAGAGTTGATAGGGAAGGTTCATGGATGCTAGCTGAGAGACATTGGGATAGAAATGGCTCTCTGTAACTGGAGAGAAAATAAGGGGGTATGGTGAGAGGAGGCTCTTCTCAGGTGATTTCCATTTGGATCTGGAGGCCAGAGGAATATAGATGTTTGATGTCTCTCTAAGGCTGCCAGGGATTAATGAAGTTTCTCATGGGGCAAGAGCCACTTGTTAAGGTTGGCTGTTGACATACCCAGCCCCTGGAGNGGAAANCAAACTGGAACCAACAGTGCCACCAAGTGGCCTGAGGCAGAAGCAAGCTTTGTCCAAGGACCCATCTCCACATCTTGTTTTCCTCTAAAAACAAGAGCAAGTCTATTTTCCTTGGATGCATGTAGAGAGAATGATCTGGAATGTGAACCTTCTGGAATGTTGCAAGGTTTGGATGGATGTCCATTTAAACAACCAAAGCCTTTGAAGTCCCACCCAAGTGAGTATGTCATAGGAACAGAGGGCTTTGCACATATGTATGCAGGTCATTCATAGAAACAGAAGGAAGGAGGCTGCGTGCATTGGGACTCTAGAAGTTTTAAAAGGTGAATGAACCTGGGTGAAACTGCAGGATGCTAAGTTCTGTAAACACTGGTAAATAGTATCGAGGCTAGGAAGGATTGTAGGGAAGAAAGTCATTTATTATTACCTTTGATCTTTTTGTTGTTTCTCTTCTAAAACTGTTCACTATAACTCNTGTAATAATACTAAAAACAACATGGCTGGTTGCTATTAGACATACTGTAAATAACAGAAAGCGATAAAAAATTTTAGGCTATGCCAAATCCTATTTCATCCTTGTCCAGTCTTCCATGACTAAGGAAGGAGTGTGTTTTGTACTTTTGCCACTGTGTTCATTAGTGGTCTGAATCTGGATGCAAAGAGTGAATGAACGGAATCTTTTGACGGTTGTGTTTCCCCTGCCGTAGAGTGCATTCTGTTCCTTCTATATCCACTGCTCCCACAAAACCTCCTTTTCGGAATAGCACTGAGGCAGAGCATCCTTCCTGCTGCCCTTGCTCTGTAGCATCTTTGGACTTGACCTATTGGTCCAGCTTTCCTAAGAGCTGAAGCATTTACTTGGGGTCATTAATGGTATTGGGGGTTCATAGCTGGGCTGTTGGAAGGTNTGTTGAGTCTGTTGTTACTCTCGGTTGTAGATCTAACAATNTTAACCTAGAGGAAGGAGACTTTCTCCCACCTCATGGAGACATGGTGGAGGGACTGGGGAATGAGATGGATGTGAGGTACAGAGTGTGAGGAAGTATGAAAGCAAAATGACACAGCGTTAAAATTATAAAAATGACAGAATGCTAAAGTTAAATAGACCAACCTCAAAAAAGACAAAACTGGTTTTAAGTATACCCCCCACACATACACAGACTTTTATTTTTGCTGTCAAAAGTAATTTAAAGTTTACCATGCTTTGGAGAAGATTTGGGGATGAGCGAGAGAGAAACTGTTTTTCCCCACTCCTTTTTATTTTTTAAAGAAAAGTGGGCTAAATGTGGTGTATTTTTCCTCCAGTATTGTTCAGGGGCAAGATAGATGCCAACTACTTGCCTTAACTTAAAATATTATCATGTAGATCATTTTAAAATCTGTGCTGGCTGTTTTTTATACATACCATTTTTATTATGGTAAAATAGAAATAGCGTAGTATCACTTGACTCATTGAAAAATGGATCATCTGTGCTACTAAATACATCCCAATTGCTGTGTAGGCAGCACTGCCATAGATCTCCTCCAACCTCCAACCTTACATAAATGTTTAAATAATTAGCATTTACTTAAACAAAACACACTGACCCCTTGTTTCCCCTTCTCTGCTCCCTGACCACCACAGTCTCTAGGAATTTGGCCACGTCAGGTACTTCCTATGCATAGAATAAAATGGTATTTGTCCTATTGTGACTGGCTTATTTCATTGTGTATACTGTTCTCAACATGCTGATGTGTTTTTGAGTGTTGAGTCCCCCCTTTTAAGGGTGCCATTCAGCGAGGCATGTATCCCAGATTTTACTTCTCTGTTTGTCCCTCTCTAGTCAGTTTGCTGCTCTGACATTTTAGCTGTTGTGATGAATGAACTGTGACTGTGAGGNTACATCTGAGTTTCCACTTTCAGCTTTTTTGGCAGGATAGATCCAGAGGTGAAGTTCTGGGTTATGTATAGTGCCCACCCATAGCAATTTCCACGCATCTCTACTAGCACCATTAAAAAGAAACACTGGCCGTGAAGTAGTATGTTGTGCATCTTCATTTGTGTCTCTCTGATGATCAGTGNTGTTGAACCTCTTTTCTTAGTTCATTGGCCAATTGCTTCCTCTTTGGAAAAATGTCAGTTCAAGGTCTTTATCCATTTATGGACTAGTCCTTTAACTATTCTGTTATTGAGTTGTAGGAGCTCTTTATATACAGGATATTAATATCTTATCAAATGCGTAATGTCCAAATATTTTATGAGGGTACCAAAATATAAGTTGGTATTCATGGAGGATCTGGAGACCACTGCCATGAGGATGAGGGACAGCTGTGTTTGTTGCTAGGCCCCTTTGTTGACTTGTAATCCAGAATATCACAGCATTTCAACCAAGGGTATGCCATTCTTACTTCAGAATACAGAAACTCCTCCTATTTTTTTTCTTGTTCTTGTTCTGAAAGGAGTTAAATGAGTAAAGGAGAAGCAATGTTGCTAGAGACTAACATGACTGTCTCTATTATCAGTATCCCCTGAGAACAGGANGATGTTAACATCTAGAACCCCATAGAGCTGGTGGGGGGATTTCTGCCTGTGATGAGCTTTCAGCCTCACTGGGATTGATAAGGAGAGCTGGGGATGTGTGGGATAAACATGCCAAGAATGAAACAGACACAGTTAAAATGATACATATTTTTTTTAACAATTTAAATGTTTATGCTAATGGATATGGACTGGGTTGGGTCTTGGGCTTAGACTGGGGAGGGGTCCTGANTTGGTGAAGATTTTAAATAGAATTTTGAAAGAATGAAGTCTCATGGATTGGTACAAAGACAAAAATCACAGCTGCAATAGTCATTTAGTGGTATTGTCATCTCTTCCATTTTCCTTGTATTTGCTAAGAGGATACTTGAAAACCCATTAGGTCAGAGGACTTGTTTTTTGGGGGGAGGGGAAGCAGAAAGGTTATTGGATAGAGCACATGAAGGCCCTCTTTGTGCTTGGGAATACATAACCTCTAGAGAAGTCATGGTGGGCCTTTGCAAATGCCACACAACACACACCTCTTGTCTGTACACCAGTAGGCACTGGTATAACGTGCCCTGTAGTGGCTGCCTTTTGATACATTTTTTTAAAGACTTTTNAAAAATTAATTTATTTTTTAAGGAAGTGTTCTGCTTGCATATTTGCCTGAAAGCCAGAAGAGGGCACTAGNTCTCGTTATAGATGGTTGTGAACCACCATATGGTTGCTGGGAATTGAACTCAGGACCTCTGGAAGAGCAGCCAGTGCTCTTAACCGCTGAGCCATCTCTCCAGCCCCAGTGGCTGCCTTATAATTCACTGAGTCTGTAACTAGAGGAGAAATGACCCATCAGCTGAACCTGAGCTGTNTGTAGGGCTGTTGTCCTATAGCTTCCTTGGCGTATCCTCCTGTGCTCCTGACTCTGTCCTGTGTTTCCTCTGCATGGTAGCTGGCACCTTGATGGCTTGTTTTGCTGTATAGCCTGCCCTTCAGTTATCCTATTACTCGATCCTGCCCTTCAGTTATCCTATTACTCGATCCTAGAGTGTTTCGTTGGTGGCTTCTGCTAAAAGTAGCACCCCTAGAGTAGTGGATTAATGGTGGCCTGCAAAAGATGCACCCACCTTTGGAACAAGAACCATTACAGATGTAAGGGGCAGTGATCTAGAGATGAATGAGTCCTGTATTCATCCTAAATCCATTATTTTTAAGAAGCAGAGCAGATAGGGAGAACCATGAATTGAGGTGCACAGGTTTGCCAGTACTNACAAGAAACTGGGTGTGGCACAGAACCAATTCTCTGCATTTCTCTAGAAACTGAATCCTGATGAACTCTTGAGCTTGGGTGTCTGACCTTTGGTTTGCATGCATGCATTCGTGTGCATGTGCGTGTGTGTGCGTGCCTGTGTGTGTGTGTGTGTGTGTGTGTGTGTGTGTACCATGACGTGCATATAAAAGTCAGAGGACATCTTGCAGGAGTTAATTCTCTCCTCCCACTGTGTGGGTCCCAGGGATCCAACTCAGATTGTCAGGCCTGGCGGCAAGCACATTAACCTGCTGAGCCATCTTGCTAGCCACTGTTCACGACAGTGCAGGAAAACCCTAGCAAGCCAAGGTGTCCACTGCACTGGATGTGTTAGTTAAGCGATGGTTAATTAAATCGATGGGAGATAGTACTCATGGGAAAGAAGAACCCAAGAGAAGCCCAGGCCAGTCATTAGAGTCACATGAGGAATTTTAATACAGAGCAGATGGAGGAGGCACCAANCCAGACAATTGAATCAGAATCTCTAGGGGCTGGACCACAAGACTCATATTTAAAAAGTGGTATAGGTGATTTTAGTGTGCNGTCTGGGGTTAGATCCCCAGGTAATCCCCAATTGTTCCACCTTACAGATGGCACAACTAACATTTAGCAAAGTGGCTCTAGGGTTTAAAAAAAAATTTTTTTTTTTTGGCAAGGTTCAAATTAAACTAAAATTTTAGAAAATGAAAGGGGAGAAGAGCTTCATGTATTTTCTTTTTGTGCTTTGTTTTTGACAGAGCCCAGGCTGGCTTACAACTTGTAGTTTTCCTACTTTTGGCTCCAGAACTCCGTTTTGAGATCTTGAAGGTGGAGTGATCAGGGAGAGGGATTTTGCAATCATCTGTCTATCCCCGACTCCCTGTTCTAAGGAATATACTTCATGTGCACTATATGAGAACCATTTTCTTTCATAGACATGCATGGCAGTGTAAAACGTNTCATTTTTAATTCTGTGATGAGCCTCCATCCTGCGTTCCATAATGGCTATTCTAATTTTTCTTTATTTATTTTATACTGCCTCAATGAAGATGGCGTTTCCTCATTCCCTTAAGAATTCTAAATAGGGTGGGATTTCTGCAAGGCAAAGGAGATGCATAATTGTGTTTGAAGTCTTGTTATGGGGAACTCTTTTAGTAAATTACACAGAAGATTTAATGTTCAGGGCAATTCGTTTTCTTTTTTCAAAGATGGTCTGTTGAAACAGGACTGTGGTTTCAGAGATGTGGCATTAAATGTAATCACCCCACTTAGGTTCTCCACCCTTTGGAGACTCATAAAGATAAGGGCAATAGGATAATTGGTATATTATGTACTCTTTAAAACAGCATGATTCAGTCCAAGTAGGAATTGCTGTGGCTCTAAATTAATCCCCTGGGGAACAAATGAAAAAATATATATGTGCTATATTATTGAGGTATATATTTTGGTGCTTTGATATCTTGGCGAGCACATTAATCTGTCATTAATTTTAACCAGGGCGATCTGGCGGTGATTAGAGCGTGGCTGGATAATCAGAGGCTGGAGAAGCCCACCGAGAGTTGACTCCGGTGATCTAATCAGCTTTTCTTTTCATAGAAGACACAAAACTGAGGTCCCGATGACTCGAGGGCATTACCAATTGCAGGGCACTTTTCCTAAGAGTCCCGGTATTTAGCCCCAGTGTCCTGGCCAAATTCCAACTCCAGTAATGCCATTTTGCCTCCTGAAAAGTCCCCCTGCAGCTACCAGTGGATATAGCATTATTCTTCTCTTCCTGTCCCAAAGTGTGAGGCTTTGTGTGGCGGTGGCACCGCAGGCAGCGAACCAGTTGCTTCCTTTCTGTTGTGAGTGGCTGTGCTTGGCTCCAGCAGGGCTGTCCCTAAGCTGCTAGGAGTGCATGGCAGGGGCTGTTTACACATGACTCTCACTGTCAGGGGCAATTGGCAGAAGATTTATTCCTTTGGGAAACTCATTGTAATCTTTTATAAAAAAGGATGCTGTGATTAACATAATTAGATGAAATTAGACACTGACCCAGATATGAATGTATGTCTGTATTTATCTCCTGTGTCTTATTTTGTCCTAGAGAACATGAGAAGACATGGATTATTACCAATGTGGTTTCTGTAACCATATGGATGCAGGTTGTGTTAAAACTTAAAAAATGAACAATATTTTAAGGTTTTGTAGGAAAATCTAATTAAAGATTTAAAAATACCCAGAAGTGCAGAATGTGTCATGATGAGACTCAGGGCGTGTTGGCTAACAGCACTTTGAAGCGAGCCCTGGACAGAAGTTTTATAACTCCTAACCTGGACAGCTGGACAAACAGTTTCTGGAATTCTGTTTTTTGCTCACTTAGGGGAAGTTTCCAGTCCATCTACTGACTACAGCTTATGTGACAAGATGCATGTGGGTACAATGCCAGGAGGAAGCATGGGCATCTTTTCACCATCAGGATGACTGAGGATCATGGGGCGGGGCCCTATTTCATCTTAGAGGAACAGGAAAAATGCAGGGGGTCCTTTGTGAGGACTTAGGGGCAACCGAGACTGAAAAGGAGGAGAAAAATGTNCCCAGCATAATCTAGGCCACAATGAGAATGAAAATGATGAGAAAATGTNAACATTCCCCAGTGTACTCCAACCCTTTCAAGGTTTGTATATTGAAACTTACAATGAATTAGATGATCAGCTTATTTGAATATCCAGCCTTCATCCTTTGACAATGGTCCAGGACCACTTGGTTGCAAGTCTACACAAACTTGCTAAGGCACAAAAGAGGTATCCTGGCTCACATAGCTGACAGAACAAATGTGGGCAGGTATAAGGGTAATTATTGGGTGTCAGCCCCTCTCTGTCTCTTAGTTTGTTTCAGACTAACATAGGAAGCAAGGGACACAGTTTTCTTTATTGTGGGATTTAGGAGTATCAAGCTTCTGTTCTGGCTGTCTCAGCAGAAAGACTTATCTTNGGGAATATTTATTTGTGATGGCAAAGACTAAAGGGGGTAGGTATTGGGTCATCCACAATCAAACCAGAGGAACTAGGGTATATGTCAAAGAAGAAATCAAGTTGATGCTGTCATGAAATCAATATGGATGCTGGGTATCAACATATACATGCCTAACACTGACAATTCTATTGACTTACACTTGACTTGGTAAAAGTGTTCAGTATGTTTGACTAGACCCATATAAAGCAGACTTATGGAGCTCACCTAGTCCTGCTGCCTGCCTAGTGAAGAATTTCAGTGTTACACAAAATAGTATTTTTAGCTTCTAGTTGATTTGCTCCGGGCATGTTGTATTTATTGCTTCCTGTGAAAATCAGCTTCTCACCACTCTAATGAAATACATAGGTTACTTATGAAGCAAAGAGGGGTTTGTTTTGGCTCTGGAGGTTCAATCCAAGATTGGGANGCANGTGGGGTCTGGACTCNGGTGAGAACAGCACATTCTGATGGAAGAAAATAGGGTNGGAATGTGTAGAGTCCTACAGTCTCCTTCAAAGGTCTGTCTCACCTGCCTCATGTGCTTNAGACCTTCCAGCAGAGCCCACTTTTAAAGGTCCATGGCACCTTTCAATATCGCCTCCAGGGGGACCAAGCCTTTACATATGGACTTTGGAGGATACTCACAACACATCCAAAGCACAGCTTGTCATAAGGCAGTAGACTCTATTTTAACAAACATTTAAATACTTTTTAAAGTTTATTTAAATAANCATTTATTTATTTAGTGTGTGTATATTTGCATGCACACACATGTGCATATGAGTTGCGGGTGTGTGTGTGTGCAGTGACACACGTGTATGTGGAGGTCAGAGGACAACTTACAGGAGTCAGTTTTCTGCTTCCATCATGTGGGTCCCAGGGAACAAACTCAGGATGTCAGGTTTAATAGTACACCTTTGTCCACTGAGCTGTTTCACTGATCCTTAGCAGATTCCATTTGAATAGTAAGTTCTCTAGTAGGTCACAAGTTCCCATCCCTTTGTCCTTGGACTTTGTTATCAGTGGTCCCTTTTCTGCCAGAGTCTCTCAGCACTTTCAAAGACCAGTTTATCCCTTAGTCACCCACACTGATTTCCTCAGTCATTTNCTTTTATACAGCCCTCCCCCAACCAAGACCAGAGACAGCTTTCTCCAACATCATGACAGTTGTTGGGAATTTAATTTATTAAAATTTTCTCTCATGTTTCTTAATGAGTGACAGTTTGGGCNTAAATATAAAGAGCTATTACAAAATTAAAATTTGAAAATAGCATTTAAAACCATCATGTATTTATGTAACAGTAAAGCCAAATTATTTCAAACAACAGGCCTTTACACTTTTTTTTTGTTTATTCTAAAGTATTCTGTAAGTGGAACAAATAGTTCCAATGTGTTTTTAAATGGCCCACAAGTACACACATTCTATTAAACTGAAAAACTATTAAGAGAACAATGCAGAAAAGTCAATGTAAGAGAATAATGATTTCACAGACGNGAACCCGGTTTTAATATGCACTTGACTTGGTGTGAACTCNTAAGAAGCCTTGTTTCATTGTTCTGAGTTGCTGTGTTTTTAGNAAGGGCGAGTAAAGCAAGGATATAAAATGGTGCTTCTGAAAGAGAAATCAGTGTCTCAAAATAAAATGTCTTTATCACAGTGCTGTGTTTGCCTTGGCCTTCTGTATTTCTGGATGAGTCTCCTTTCCCTTTGCTTAGCATCTTAGACATAGCTGTCTCAGTGGACGTGTATGTCATTCCATTCCAGGCTTCCCCACACCAAGTCAGGTCTCCTCCACACGAAATTTTGTTATGTCTCTAAAGTTTTATATTAGCTTATAATCAGTAGTATGTATATAAATTTACTAACCATGCTTTGCTTCCTTCCATGTTTATAAGAAATAGAACATTTGTTGATTTAGGAGGTGTGTTTACAAAAAGTTTAGTAGCAGAATTTTTTTCAACAATCTAGGCAGTCATGTTCTACGCCTGTTTCGTAAAAGTATAGGGAAAAGGAAATTTGATGCCCGTAATAAGTCTATATTCCTTATTAGATAGCGTGGAGAAAATAAGGGGCCCTTAACTGAGCTCTCTCAGCCGGTGGGAATGGATGGAATGACCCAAATCATGATTGTGCCTTTCTCCCACTTCCATTTTCCATGTGGCTTAATGGTGGTTTGGGAAGATTGATGGCCCTGAGTTGGCGGAACGATTAGTCTCCAAGGAGGGTGGATTGAGGACGAAGGGGTAACAGGACGAAGGGAGGAGAGTCCCCATGGAAGCTAGGTAGAATGGAGGTGTGCGGCAGCTGCTTGTCACATGTGATTTTTGGTGAAACCATCACCCTGCCTGTGTTAATGTTCTTAGCTAGTGCAATTTCTTTTCTGTGACTGTCCCAGGAATAANGTGCCAGTTGAGGGAAAATGTTACTGGGCAGGGTAATACCCTATTACTATCCTCCTCTTCTCCCAGCCTCTGGGTTTTTTTCAGCTGTAGGATTAAAGGCTAATGCTGACTGACATAGATGAAAGGGACATTCCTTATACATAGTAGGTGCTCAGCAAATGCCACTGGGTTTGCATGAAGACACTGGATGTGGGTGGGACAGCCTTTGCATTAAGAATTGTGAGTTAGGGAGCTGAATGTCCAGCTCCATGGTAGAGCATGTGCTCAGCATGCAAAGGTCCAGGGTTCAATCCATGTGCTTAGCATGTAAAAGGTTCTGGNTGCATATACACTAAATTAAAAGAAAAAAAAGTAACCCTCATGAGTTAAGCTATTAGTGTGTTTTAGAAGTTTCTACCTACATTTCAGAAATGAGCAAATTCTGTCTGAAACAAATACGTTCTTCTGAAACAAATACTGTCTGAGCAGGTGCTAAGTGCTTAATCCATCTAGTTATCACAAATCATCTGCCTTTGTCCTAATTTATCTAGTTATCATGAATCACCTGCTTTTGTCTTATTTATACAATATTGAAAAGCATTAAGGTTGTGTACCNATTTTTTTGTATCTTTATATCCTTTTAATCCTTTTTCAGAAAACAAAGGATACTTTTATTCATTTATATATTAAACAGAAAATTGTGATCAAGATCGTGACTGAAGTAGCAAACAACCCTAAAGAAGCTGATATTCCTCATAACTCAGACGTAGCATATGCTGTGCCTCTCTTCCCACAGAGGGCTTTTTTCTTACTTATACTCACTTCCGAGTGTGTGGAGGNTTGTTTTTCCAGTCTTGTCAAGTAACAAACCCATCAGCTAACTAAAAACATGCCCCTGCCTCTTCATTGTGCAGAGTTAGATAGTTATTTTCCATTTTAGGCTGCTTTTATTGTCTGTCTTTATATTTCTGTGGCAACGGTCATGGTAGCACCAAGGTCATTAATATCTGTGGTAAGTATCCAANGTTCCAGCACANTGGGTAGTTGAGCAGAACCTAATTTATATTGTATCTTCAATGCTGAACANTTTGGGGGACTTACTTAATTTTCGTGGGGCTTGTGGGAGCCAGAGAGATGGCTTAGTGGCTGCTCTTGCAGAGGACCTGGATTAAGTTCCCAGCACCCACACGGTGGCTCACAATCATCTGTAACTCTCATTCCAGGGGATCTGATGCTCTCTTCTGATTTCTGTGGGCACCAGGTATCACATGGTGAATATACGTGTACGGAAGCAAACACACATGCACATAAAAACAAAAACAAAAGACCCCATGGCTTGCATTAGTTTTCAAAACAGCAGTTAGAAAATGTGTCTGCAGAATCATTACTTATAAAACCTCAGCACTAAAGACGCAGATCACACGTAGCTGGGAAACTCACAACTTTCCGGTTGTTTCCGATGGCTAATGAAACGTGACGTCAATGGGGGACTGTGAGCATTGTTAATTTTTTTCTTAATGTTGAGTTTACCCCTCCCACTTGCCGTGAAATCATGAATTTTCTTTGTCTACATCCTTGTCCATTGACTTTACTGTTACTGTCATTGTTAACTTGGGTTATTCTGAGAAGAAAACACCCCAACTGATAAAAATCATTGCTTATCTCAACTTTGCAGTAAAATCCAAAAATAGTGTAAAAGGGCCGTGCAGGTCTGTAGAAATCAGAAAGGAAAGATGTATGTGTATTTTCAGATAGTTCATTTTGAATACAAATTGTTTTCTGATCTGTACATGACATTTAAGTTGGTGCTAGTTTTTTGTTTTGTTTTGTTTTAAACCTCCATCATTGCTTTGAGTCTTAAACAACACACACAGCAAAAATCAATCAACTCCCTCCCCCCAGTCAAAACTAGCTCTAACCCAGAGACATTTAAGTGCATTTCTGCTCTGCAGTGGGAGTTAAAAGGCAAACATAAGCAAACCTAGTGTGCTAGGTTTAAATTGAAAACTTTGGTGGTCTCAGTTATGTTTCTACCATGAGAGGCACATTGTTACTTATTAAATGTTATCCTAACAGTCTAAAATATTAAGTGTCTAAAGTCATTTACTAACAGAGAACTGAGAGCAGTTTGTTCTGTCCGGGAAAGAAGATGCAACCCATTTGCAAGAGTGCATGGGAAGTGAGTGCTGACTCCTTCTCAGGAGGACAGTTCTATTTTGACTGACAGTTTGGTGATTTCAGTCCGCACCATAGGCACGGTCCCTTGGGCAGACTTGGTGTATAGTTCTGGGGCTTGTGTCACCATGCTGCTTCTTTATATTGTGGGGGATCAAGATGCAGAGAGCTAAACTGGCACTGGGTCTGTCTCTACATGATCAAGAGGTTCTGGAGCTTCCCAAAGTGGTACCACCAGCTGCAGACTAACTATTCAAACACATGAACTTGTGAGGGGCATTCCAAAGCTGAACATTAATAGCCATGAATATGACATTTATGCTCACAGGCAGCTCAGGGGTTCAGAAGGAAGGCTAAAGGTGTGAGG
>LZPO01107910.1:695580-710892 GCA_001675575.1 Neotoma lepida
TATATTAAGCTTTATACACTATGCAGCTGCTAGGTATATGTAATACGAGACCGGAATCTTCACCCCGCCTGCTCAGATATTTCAGCTTGATATCACTGTGTTTTTAATCAGCTTTGCATTTTGTAGGTTTGGAAGGACAGAAGTCAGTGTCAGTGTGATGGTTTCAGTGTCACTTGGAAGCAGGCATATTAGTCACACAGTCATGTGCTCACATGTTCCTTTGTGTGAAGATGAAGGGCAGTAATCTCTGGATTCTTCTCTCCAGAGCAGGTTACCTCAGCTAGAATTCTCATTCACTGCAGGGGGCAAAACCAGCTAGATGGTCACATGACTTTGGTGGCCTACTCCTTATCGGCTCTGTTAGGCTGAGGACCCAGCTGTCTATAGGGGAAAATATAATTTAAGGAGATGTTCATTGCTGTGCGTTTTTGAATGCTTGCTTTTGCTTCTTGAGAAAGGATCTACTCATACAGCTCAGACTGTCCTCGAACTTACTAGGTAGGTAAAGTTAGCCTTGAACCCCTGATCCCTTGCTTCCAGTTCCCAATTGCCCGGGTTATAGGCATAGTGGCACTAGCACTATGCTCCTCTTTTAATATTCTTTCATGGTCACAATGTTTATAAATTTGAGATAGAGTTGTGCTTGTCCCAACTTTGGGAAAGGTTAGGTAGATGAATTTGCAGTAATACTGTTTACATAAAAAAGAAGCTAATTTCATGTGATTTTATGAATTTATACATGTTTATTAATGTAATCATTCCTAAAAATGCATTTAAATCAAATGCCTTTGAAGTGTAAGGCATATTTTAGGAGCTAGGAGCATAGCTGTTTCTTGCTGTCAGGGAACTTATTAGGATAAGAGAAGGGAATAGTGGAGGGAGAGAGATTACAAAGTGAACTAACTGGTCACATGTGACGAATCCACAGAAACCAGAGGACAGAATAGAAGCAACCCAGGCCGAGGTGCGCCCCTCATGTTCACAGGGCGAACAGAAAAGTTTTCTTCAACGAGGTGATGTCTGAAATCCAAACAGAATTTGGGGAAAGCTATGTAGTAGTTGAGGGAAGAGTTAGTGTAAAAGCAGGAAGGTGGTGTATGCTGGAAACAGAACAGTGGGAGGAGAGAGTTCTGCACAAAAGAGGAGGAAGACAAAGGACAGAGGAAGTTGAGGACGAACTCGGAGAGGTGATGAGGAAACATGGGTCATTTAAAGTGTTTGGCTTTTCCTCTGAGTAAGAGAAAAAGAATAATGCTGCATTTGATTTATGTTGAGCAAAGTTCTGGCTGCTGTTGGAGGCAAGAGTGGGAGTAAGGAGACTCCTAGGCCCTCAGGCTAGGAGGCAATCCTTGGGAGTACTCCACTGAGAACTGATGGATTTCAATTTCGGAAGTAAGACTGAGAGAGACTGGGGGAAGTCTTGGAGCCCTCAGGATCTGCCCTTGGGACGTGCTACCTAGAGAATGAAGAAACACACAGTACACTGTGTGTTCTGTTTGTTTGCCTAAACAATTGGTTGGTGTGGAAACAGGAGAGACTGAAGAAAGCACAGGTCTTTTTTTTGCAGAAAGAATTAAGGCTTTGGTTTGAGACTTGGTGAATCTGAGATCTCTGATAGAAACTGGAGAAGAGAAGCCAAGAACACTGGTGGAGTGTTGAGTGTGGACCTCCTGGAGAGATGCATCAAGCTAGGAGAACGGGGAGGTATTGCAAGCCTTAGAGTGGTTGAGATCAACGAGGTGTGGGTGGGTGACAAAGGAGAGAGGGTGTGCTGGGACTGAGCCCAAAGGCGTCCCCACAATGGGGAGAGGAGAAACCACCCATCCACGCCAAGGAAGATTGTCAGTGTATTTATAACCTGTGGTTATAGTAACGGGGTACCCAACCCAGTGGCCTAAAACATCACTCAGGTGTCCTCACAGTGTGGAGGCTGAAGTGTGAAGTCAGTGTCACTAGGGTGAGGAGAGTCCTCCCTTACCTCTCTACCTTCAGGGGTTGGTTGACAGTGTTGACATTCTTGGCTGGCTTCTGCCTCACTGCAGTCACACAGGCATCCACTTTTTTCATGATGTCTTTGCATCATCTTTCCTCTGGATCTGTCTGCTGTCTGTATTTATGCTCTTTCATGAGCATACTTATCATATAGGATTAAGGGCCACCCAAACCTTACCTTAAGTTGGTTAAATCTGCAGACTTCATTTCCAAACGGAATCACATTCTTAGGCTGTGGGCATTAAGAGTTCAATACAGTGTCTGAGGAGATGGCTCAGCAGTAAACAGCATAGTCTGTTCTTCCAGACGACCCGAATTCAGTTCCCAGCACTATGTCAGGTGACTCACAACCACTGTAACTCTTGTTTCAGGGAATCTGATGTCTCTAACCTTTCCAGCACCTACCCCCACCCCCCAAACACATAATTAAAAATAAAAAATAAATCTTAAAAAGCTTAATAAATATATTTTTTTGGGAGATACAAGTCAACCCATACACCCAGAAAGGTGTCAGGAAAACATTCTGTAAGCTTTTTAAGATTTATTTTTTATTTTTAATTATGTGTCCTATGTGAGTCAAACAGAGAAAGTACTTCAAGAAGGAAGGATGGCTAAATGAGTCAAAAGCTGCTCACTGGGAAAATGAGATGACTGAGGATACTGGTAGTTGGATTGGCAACACCAACGTCATTGTCTTCCTTATGATGAGTGGTTTCAGTCAAATGGTGAAGTTGAGAGTGGATAAGGAAGTTAGAGAAAGCAAATGCAGAGTTTTTGGAGGTGTTTTACCTATAGGGTGAGAGAAAAAAATGGGGTGGTGGTGGAAGAATGGAGTTAATAAAATAGGAAAAACAAAAGGAAATTTATATATGAACAAGTAGAAAGAAAAGGTGGATGATTTCTAGAGTGATGTCTTTGAGCGGATGAGAGAGAGGGGTCTCCAGAGGCCAAGCTGAAGACCGCTGTGCCTAATAGGCCTTCAGACAGCTCTGATGCATGCTCTAGCTTGAGAACCTTTGGTCTAGATGGTCTCGGACCCCCAGGGGTTCTGTTATTAGCCTAGAATGGAAGTATCCCTTTGGTTTGAGTGGNGAGTATTGCCAAACAAGTGTGAAGAGGAGCTGAGATGCATGGTGACNNAGCCATGGTGGGGAGAAGTGCTGTAGGGAGGACGATCTCTTTGCCCTTTCGCTACAAGCTTCACCAGCTGTCCTGTCTCTTTAATCTGTAACTGCTGCCCCTTTGAAGCGCCTCCCTAGCACTGCTTGGGAGAGCTGGCAGCATCCCCAGCTGCTATTTTTAGATGACCCCGAATCAGACCCCAGTGGAAGGGAGAGGGTGTCACGGGGATTTGAAATATTTGCATCTGGCAGGACTCAAACGTTGCATAACAAACTAATGTCCTGATGCCCAAATGGTATTGTATTGAAATTTTGTATAGCAACTTTTTTTCAAATGTGACTTAGTATTTCGGTTGAAACTCTCCCAAAGATGCCTCCCTAATTTGGATTGTCTGACCATCACTTGACTTAATCTGAGGCATTAGAAACTGTGGCTGGTCATTGGCATTATTTTAGCTTGAATGTGAATATTTAGAATATTTAGTTTATTCCTGTGAGCTTGTATTCTAAACCATGCAATGACAAATTTGAATGATNCTGTTTTCTTTCTCTAGTCGAAAGAGGACTGAAAAAAGTTGTGGGAATGGAGAATTTCAATCAGTGAAATAAGTTGCGGTAGATACACGCTGGGCTGGCACAGCACATCCCGACTTAGTCCCTGTGAAAACAAGCCAGGGGATCTTGAGTGCAGGCTATTTATTAGAAAATANTTACTCATTAAGTCACATATCCACACCCAGAGAATCACATCGTCACGAGAATATCATCTTCCCACTTTCAAGCAGCCAGAAAAGATATTAATTAATTAATTGTTAATTTTTGCCACATCATTGATTGAATCCAGGGCTGTATGCATGCTAGGAAAGCACTCTTCCACTGAGCTGTCTCTTCAGGATTAGTTTTGTTGTAGTTATTTGTTTGCTTTGAGATGGATTCTTCTCACTCTGGAGTTTGGCTGTCTGGAAACTCTCTATGGGAGTGTTCCCCTTGCCTTTATCTCCTGGGATTCCAGGCAGGATATACCACACCTGACTGAATTGCACTTTGATGCTAGGAAGTTGCTTCCTCATTTCTCTGAACATGTTTAAAGAATTTTGAAATGTGACCTTGCCCTTAACACTCGGGTATTTTGTCAATTCTGTTTCTGCTAGTACCCAGTGTAAGCATTTCACCTGGGAATGTTCATCCAACATCTCACAGAAGACATCTTGCTTTGTGCTCAGCATGGGTGATGGGGCCTAAGGAAGCAGCCTGGGGGATGGACACNCAGCAAATGGCATCTGTCATAGACATAATACAGTGAGAACAATGACGGATGCAGGNACAGCCTCCCTTGGCTATCTAGGTGATTCTGGTAGAATCAAGGAGACACGTTTCTCTTGGCTGGACCGGCCTGGCTCATGACTAACAAGGGATGAACTGTGGACTGGGATGCAGAAGTGAGACTCAGCATCTTCCCAGCCAGTGCTCTTCATCAATTTTTATGATTAGCAAATAGCACTATTTGCTATTTGTTAGTAGTAATATTTATGAGGAAATATATCAAACTGCAGTTGGCTCTAAAAATGATTTGACATTTGCTCTGCTTTCAGTCGATTGCTGCATCTTCCAGTAAAAACCGATGGCAAGTTAGAACTTGGTGTTGGAGAAAGCCGCTGTTTTCCAGAAAGACTGTCTGATTTCCTAAACGATTTGGAGAGGCAAACCAAGACCAGGGCAGGGACTCAACAGAATTGCACATTTGGGGACTGGTACCTAGTCTTTACTTCTGAATTAAATGATTATTTCTTTGAGAAGCCTAGGGTCTCTTTCCTGCCTCCATTTCAGGCTTTGCCTTCTGTAGCTGACATGCTTGGTCTCCCCATTGGCACTTATTCAGAAACATGGTCCAACCTCACAGTAGGAGTCAAATAGTGACCCTGTCCAGGAGGTTGTCCTGCCCTCCAGCTTCCGCTTTCCTCTGAAACTCACACAGCTTTCTGCCTGGCGCATGGACACTCACAGACTCTTAGCTTTCCATCTCCTCCTCTATAATATTCTCTTACTTTATAGTGATTGCACATATGACTCATTGGTTTTTAGCAGTAGAAGTAAATGATTTTCTGTTTAAAAATGTTTTGTAAAATGTCATACTTGGAAAAAAAAAACCCTGTAAATTAGATGTCCATGGAAAGACATACCATTCACACCTGTGCACGCATCATTAGGATCAAGAAAGAGATGGCCAGTGATGTGGAACCTTGTCCTGACTGCATGCCCTCCCTCTGGAGGAGCTGCCGTCCTGACTTCTGTTCAGAGTTTCCTTGCTTTCTTTCATAGTACTCTGCGTGTGGTGATACTGTGCCTCGNTTTCTCNTGTGATCCATGTCTACTCTCTCAGCATTGAGTCTACCCATGCTGTTTAACGTTGTTGTTGCATATCATGGTTATCCTTTTCACTATTGTGTAGTATTCCAGCCTAGACTACTCTTTTGGCTTGATAATGAGGATGGAGATGTGCAGGGTGTATGTGACACACTTAGCAGTAGAATTTGAACATTGCTAAGTGCACTGTCATCTTGTTTTTCTAATGTGATTGTCCTTAATTCACCCGACAGTGGCATATGCTTGTTCATGTTGTCCCCATACATTTCCTTGCCACTTTTAAGGTGTCTAGAGGGCAGTCACAATCTCTCTTTGCATTTCTTGTTGTTAACAGAGAGTCTTTCACAGATTTGACAGATTCTGATTGNCTGATCTGATACTCAGTTGGATTCTAGAATTGAGTATGTTTCCCTTTTATCTTTGAAAAACTTTTTAATGAATGAAAAAGAGAGCACCGTATATGGGAGACTCAGAAACTAGACTCATGGGGGTTGTCAGTCATCATAGAACCCCTCATTACTTACTAGTGTCAAGATGACAAGCTGTTTTCTACTGAGAAAGTAGATAATGGTTTCTACATGGTGATGCTAAGATGTCTGAAATGGTGTCTAGCACACGGCATCACTCAGTACAGCTGTTTGGCACTTCCTCCTACCCTTCTAACACTGCTTACTGTTAGCACAGATTACTCTGAACCCAGTTTATTGGTCTGTGTTGAGACAAATACAGAGAGCGCCAAGCTGCAACACAAACAGAACATTGTGCCCATAGCCCCAGGGCAGCCCAGCTAAGACATCCTGGCTGATTTTAATGTGTGTCTCATTGGTGTAGCCACTCTGAGTCATGAGTTCTCTTAAAAAGATGCTTGATGGCAGTTTGGTTAGACTACTGGACACTGCAGACTCACCATTCAGTGAGTGGTAGAAGCCATTGTGGACATGACTGTTCATGGAACACAGGTTGCTCTTNTGGGTCAGACTTGCTAGAGCCCTTTACAAATACTCCTTCAGCCCTGTGAGCTACATGGTGTTAGAATTGCCATTCTAAAGGTAAGAACCTGAGATGCAGGGAGGTTGGATTACATGGACAAGTGGCAGAGCTAGCGCGTGATGGAGTTCTGGAACAGATGGAGGCAGAACAGTTCCTTGGAGCCAGTGAAGCAGATGCGTGGATTTTCATTTACACACTTGATGGTTTTGTGTTAAAGCTTTTGTGTGTCAGNGGACCTGACACCTGACACCACAGACCTCCTACCCCCACCCTGTTTCCCCTGAGTGTGTGATTAACCCACTGAGACAATTANTGCCTTCTGAGCACTGGTCCTCTTAGAATGTCTCTTGAGGTCTCAGGGAAGTCTTGCCAGTACTGAGAATCGTCAATATTTTCCTTGAAATTATGGATTTNAAAAGATTTGCTTAGGCTTTCTTCCACTCTTGGAGCCTTAGCTCAAGATTATAACTTGCTCTACTGTTTCTGGTGAAATTAAGAAAGCATGCAATTGTAAAACAGCAGAAACCGAAAGCCAAAAACCAAAACACCAAACCAAACCAAACCAAACCAAATCAAACCCAACCAACCAACCAAACAAACAAACAAAAAACTCCAACTCCAAACAAACAAACAAAAACAAAACAACCCCTCACACACACCTTAGTGCTGGTGGTTCCCAGGGAGAAGAAGCTGCATTGCTTTAGAAATGAACTGGCTGCTCCTTCTGCTTCAGAACAGTCCATCTTCTCACAAGGAACAGAACTTGAATCGTTTGTATTTTCAGCCTAGAAGTCAGAATGTTTTACAGAGCCACTGTTTNATGAAGTAGCGCTAAGATACTCGAACCTGGTCTTGATGTTTACACTGCACTTAGCCAGCAGCTCTGGGCAATCAGCTTTCAGGTTCACTGGCACATTGGGTACTTGTGGAAACTGTAACTGTACTATATGCTTTGGAGCAAATGCCGAGTTATACATCTTGTTTCAAGAAAATAAAATGTATTCAGTGCCATTAATAGAGATCTCAGGCAGAACCAGGCATTCCCACCGGTTTTTCAGAGTTCTTAGAACATTTGGGAAAAATGAGTTTGTTCTGTGGTTCGTCCTTTCATCTGCAGCCAAGGAAATTTAAATACAAAATATGAATTGAAAATGACTTACAAGAAGCTTCTTTGAATTTCTTGCATGTCAAAGAAAACAGAAGGAGCTTGTTCTGGACACAGAAAAACAAAACCAAACCAAACCCCCAGAGCCTGGACCACTGGCCACTGCCCCAGAGGCAATGCCCCCATTAAGTGTACCAGAACAAGAGGACATGACAGTGACAGCCAGGCAGTGTGGTTGACCTGGAACGTTTAGAACANTGCCAGCTAGTCACCTACACACCNCAAAGTNTATCTACCCAGTTCTACTGTAATGACCACTTTTTACCCCACCCCCAACAAAACAAATAGAAATGAAAATCAAAAGAGCAAATACTAGTAGCTACTATTTTCTATTGAGTCTAATTCATTAGGTATAGTAAGATGCTATGATGTGTAGGCCAGAAGCTTATTTAGAAACAAAAATGTTAATTAGGCTGGTGTATAGCATTGTGGAGGAACATTTGGCTAGCATACGTGAGGCCCTGGGTTCNNTCTTCTATCTCAACACACACAAACACAAGGGAAAGAGAGGAGAGGGAAAAGGGATATGGGGGGNGTGTGCAGTTAATATTAGCAAAACACAAAATTTCCCATTTTTTGTCATTTTTTTGTNTATTTTTTTCCAATATCCAGAGTGTTTAGATTTTCATGGCCATAAGATTCTTCCTGTTGATTTAGTCCAAGCCTCAGATCCCACCCTCAAAAACAAAATTGTAAATGCTGGCTTAATATCATCCTCCGGATCATTATCCTGNGGGTCTCTTGAGGGGGTTTATAGAGAAGCCAAGGAATACATTTAGTTTTATATTTGAAAATGGCTTTGTTGTTTCTCTATAATGTTCATTATAAACACCTCAAACAAAGAAAGGAAGAAAGAGGAAGAAGCTTCCTGAATTCTCCATCTTNAGAAACAAGCCCTGGGAAGAATGTCCTGTGTTTCTCTTAGCACTCTTGAGAGTACAGACACTTAGAGATACAGTCACAAGTTTTGAAAAGTGAGAAATAAAGTCGGGCTTCTTGGTACACACCTATATGTTAGTGCCTGAGAGGCTAGACTGAAAGGATGGTAAGTTTGAGGCTAGCCTGGGCTATATAGAAAGTACCAGACCAGCCTAGGGAAAATCCTGAGAACTTATGTCAGGCAAAAATAAAAACAAAAGAAAACTGTGGAAAATGAGATTGAGGCCAATGAATCAACTGAAACTAAGCATCCTTTAATGCTTCTTTGTTCTGAGAAAATTCTAAACTATACATCTTGTATTACACCTGGCCAAAATGTGTAAAGGGAGGAAAAGGGTTGGCAGGGATGAATTCTTCTNGTTACTTCAGTTTTGTACAGGGAACCATGTGGGCTGACAGCCATGCCTGTCCACACAGCTTCAGAACCAATGTTTTGGGGAATAGTATCTCATGGTAACATGGAATTTTCTTCTCAAGGGAAGAAAANAATAAAACAAACAACCAAAAGCAGAACATAATTTTTCTAAGTATACTCTTGGGGCATTTTTTCCCTTGCNTGTGTCATGAGACATTTTAATTAAATAAGTATTAAAATAGCANATGTGATCTCTGAATATGAAGCCTTCTTGCACAATGAAGGGAATGTGATGGCAATTGTCTTGAGATTCCAGATTCTGTGGACCTCNCCCATCCTTTGAGCAGGAGAGATGGGTATCCTCTTTCTTTTNGAAAANCTTGTCTTGGTTTCAGGGGTGTCTAATTTCTTCTAAAGAAGGTTCTTAAATATTCCATGTATGGCCGGCTACAGTCTCCATGGTAGACTGAGGTCAAAACTTAGAGCAAAGTAAGTAGGCAAATGCACAAGTCATCAGGGAGGTAGGAGGGCTGAAGAGAGGTGACCATCAGGCACCTAGCTACAGGTATNCCGCAGTAAGAAATCCAGTATGCTACAGCACACTAGGTGAACGATGGGTTGTAATAATGTGCAGTGATTATAAATAACACCAATCTGCACATTTCAAAAAGCTAAGAGAAATGATTTGAAGATGTTTACCGTGAAGAAATGATAAACGTTTAAAGAGATGGATGAGACTAACCTGGCTCAACATCATACAAAATGTATATGCACAGAGATAGCAAATGGTATCCTATGAGAATATAGAAGTCTTATGTTTTTATTGTGTCAGCTATAAATAAATTTTAATTAAAATACAAGAAGAATGCTGGGCATGGCAGTATATACCAGTAATTTAAGCACTTACTTGGGAGGCTGAGGCAGGAGGATTATGAGTTGATGACTAGCTTGAGTGAGACCCTATGTCATAAAACTATAAGAAACAAAANAAAGCAAGAATGAAACAAAACTCCTACTATCAAGAAGCTCCAGAGAAAAAGAACAGGTTAGGAGGCAGAAATACCACTTGACCAGAACTCACGAGAACCCTGGGCAATCGCTGGAATTGGAGANTTGAGGGAGGTAGGATGGCTGGCTACCAATACTGTTTTGTGGGGACTGTTCTGCCTTGTTTCTTAGGCTACCCCACAGTCCTGCTACATATGGTTGGTCCCAACAGTGGGAAAGCTTCTCTTNGTCAGCTTCTACATGGGATGAAAAAAGGAAAANAACAGAGCTTTATTGACAGCTAGNAATCAGCTAACCTCACATTAAGTCAGAGAAAGATGCTGCATAGACTGGGAAATTCTAAGGAAGCCAAAAGGCTTAGTTTTCACATAACAAGCAACACTGTGCCCTGGAAATAGCTCAGATCCTAAGGCCAAGATGCCATTGTCAGAGATGTTGTGTCTGAGTTTTGTCATATGTCAAAAGGGGAAATAACATGTCTCTCTTACATGTAGGCTATGAAGAGTGATGTTAATGTCCCTACAATGTAGTTGTGTTGAAAGATGACTAAACTGAGTAAAAATTAAAAAAAATTACAAGCAGAAGTCATGTAGTCTCGGTTGGAACTGAAAAAATAGTCAGGAAGTGAGACTATATCAATATTTATCCAGTGTCATTCAATGAAGGGGGTACTCCAAATAGAGAGCCCAAATGTAAGTTNTAAATAATAGTGTGTGCCCTGCCTTGAGACAGTAGGGACCATCATATTGAAATACCCAGAACTTAGAACTCCACTATGCAAGGTCATCCATGCTCTGTGTTCATCAGTACCTGCTAATCTTCTCTTTGCCTTTTGGGAGGATGATGAAGCTCATGCTCCTTAGGAGCAAGGCATTGTGAAGAAAGATTCCTCAGGTCAGCTGAAGTTTTATAACATGTAAGATGTTACACTTTCAATAAAGAAAAAAAAGGAATGGTGGTTAGGGAGGGGCTCTTTCTGAATAGTTTACATTGCCTTGAAGTGACCTTCCCTCCCCACTTCAGTGACCAGAGATGTGGCACACAGCCTTTGTCCAGGGGACCACCCATAGCACTGTAGGCGGGGGACAAGAGACAAGTGCAGTGGGCGGTACCAAGGTAGAAAGAAAAGACAGTGGATGGTGAGTGGTACTCAGTTTGGGGCATGGGAAGACTTTAGACACAGTGGCATCAGATAGGAGTCTTGTGTGTGTGTATGGGTTGAGACAGGGTTTCTCTGGGTAGCCCTGGCTGTCCTGGAACTTCCTCTGTAGACCAGTTGGCCTCAAACTTAGAAATTNACCTGNCTCTGCCTCCCAAGTGCTGAGATTAAAGGTGCGAGCCACCACCGTTCAGCTAGAGAGGAGTCTTAAAGGGATGAAAATATTTCAATGCATGCAGGGAAGGGACATGTTAGGAGAAGCAAAATTATGATGGTGGTCCTGGAATATTGTGTCATCTTGTACTGTACCATCAACACNGGTNCTGAGATCNGTCTTTTTATGAGCTTAGTTGGAATGAGTACTTTTACTAGATTCTCCTCCCAACTCTTGGGTAAACTGCTAAAANCTGTTCTCTGAAAACACAAAGTAGAAGGTCCTATCACATGGGTGGGATGAACTTACTAGCTTTACCCCTATATTGAAAAAACTGTGAAAGGCAATTGAGATGCTTAATTTGATATATCACCTTCCCTTAGCCACGGTACCTAGTTTTGTGTCAAGCACCAGTTTAGACATTACAATGAAGGTATATTCAAAAATGAAATTAAATCTGAAGAGTTTGAGTATAATATATTGCCCTCACTTAACATGTGGAGGGGCTAAGAGAAATGACTGAGATATCAAAAAGGAATTTAGCCTATAGTCTGCTTTGGATTGGAGATCACAGACGGCACCTCTAGCTTACTGACCTGGTCATCATAATAGCCTTAAAATCCATCAGTTCCTCCCTCCCTCCCCCCCTCCCTTCCTCCCTCCCTCCCTCCCTCCATCTTTCTCCATCCTTCCCTCCATCCTTCCGTTCATCTGTCTGTCCGTCCGTCCCTCCCTCCCTCTCTCCCACTCCACCCTACTGGCTCCATTTCTCTGAAGAAGTATTCATAACTTTTACCACTTTTATGTTTTAAAACTCATGAGACACTAAATCCATTGTTTCTGTCCAGTCGTCTCATGTTTTGTAGAAATGTACTGTGGCTGGCACTAGAGTGGTCTTGAAGGAAGGAATGCATTCTGGGAGATTTTGCAAGGGGCAGCTGTCACGAGCTGTCAGGAAGTGTCTGTATTTACATGTTTTCCAAGCATGTTGTGGGTCTGTGACTTTCCATGGAGGAATTTGGTATGCAGAAGTCAATAAACAAATTACATTGATCTGTAATGTAGGGCTGTCACNGTGACTGATGGGNTACCCACTCCTTCAGAACAGTGTGTGCAGGAAAAACAAGACAGAAATTGCCCATGCAAATGACAAGGGATGTGGTAAGAATTCAGCACAGGACGTTCTTCCTAGGGAAGCTGCCACAGTGGAAATTTTTGTCTGGGGAAGCCGTTCCCTTTGCAGTGCAGTGCACTGCTTTTGACATGCAGACGTTCTTTGTTGAGCAGATTCTGGAATTTATCAGTNATATAATTATCCTGCGGCACTTTCGTGCCCTACCAAGGGAGATTTACAATCTGTACNGTGATAACATAAGGGATGGGGCAAGGGAAGAGGTAGAAAGCCAATCGTCTTGGTAAAGTGAACAATANTTGGAATTCATATCTTANTTCATAAGTTAATCCAGTGAACACCTTTGACAATACTACTNAGGTATGCAGAGGAGGCAGCAGACCCACTCTACAGTATGAGGAAAGGGGACTTCTGGACAAGAAGGCACAGCCTGACCAGAGCTAGCTGGTGCTAGAATAAGGATGGAGTCCTTTTTCATGCAGTAGTTAAGTTATTTTAGGCACCAGATTTTTATAAAAC
This sequence comes from Neotoma lepida, assembly GCA_001675575.1. NCBI lineage: Eukaryota > Metazoa > Chordata > Mammalia > Rodentia > Cricetidae > Neotoma > Neotoma lepida. The sequence goes on from LZPO01107910.1 coordinate 708,479, forward strand.
TTCAGTACATTGATGGATTCACTACTATGAATATATACTTAGTTAGTACTTATTTATGTAACTTAATTTATTAATGGGACAAAGGAAAATGAGCTTAAAACACATTTTAAGACCTTATTTGGGGAGACATTAAATGTGAGATGGCTTATGGTTGAATGAATTTAGGAGAACTGTGAGTTAAAATATTGATAGACCTTTCTGCAGAAATGAAACATTGAGCCCTATAGATATTTCTGCTGTCTTCAGGCCTGGCTGACTTGACACTGCCTGTAGGCACAGAGTTACAAGAAAAGATGTGACATGTTCAANTCTTGGCAGACATTTGACCGAGGAATGTCTTAACTGTTACTTGTTTGTTCATAGTCATAACTGATGCATGGAACACAGAGCCATCTTTTGTGTCCATTCTTAAGTAAATCAACAAGGTATTTTAAAACAAATGAAAGCATTAGGAAAAAGCAACTAGCTATGTGATGTCATCCTTCCCCAGAGTTTAAATTTGTGGCTCAGGGGTCAGCTTCTATTGTATCTGAAAAGACTGCTTGGCTGTCACCCAACATTTTAATCCTGTTAATCCTGTTGAGAACACAACACTATAAGAGACCGTGGACTAGAGCTGAATTCTACTTTGCTTCTCATCCAAAAAGGGACATTTTCTCCTTTGGTTATTGCTATGGTTTGGAACAGAACTGTTTTCTACAGGCTCATGTATTTGAATGCTTGTTCCTGGTTGGGAGTGCTGTTTTTGGAAACTGTGAAGCAGAGAAACTGTGAAGAGGAAGGTGAGGCCTGCCTGACAGAGATGGTNACTGTGTGTGGGNCTTTGAAGATACAGCCCAGGCCTGGTTCCTGCTGGTTTCCTTGACTTCCAGGCCCNGAAGCCACCAGAAGCTTTACCACATGCTCCTGCTACTTCTAACCAGGCTTCTCTCTCTGCTACATCTTCTTCATCAGGATGAAAGNCAGGGCCAGAAGAAATCCTTCCTTCCATAATGTATTTGTCTGTCAGGTATTTGCTCACAGACATGGGTAACAAGTGCAGTTATTGAAAGAAAGCAGAAAATGATGAAAATATTATGTTTATATCCTAGCTCTACTGAATCTCAATTTTAGAGTGCAAATGAGAAGTCACATGTCTACTTTTCTTCTTAAACTTTATGCTTTGGTGTATATACGTATTTGGAGAAGGGCTAAATCAAGCTATTTAGCATATTACATTAACTCATATACTTACTTTTTGAGGGTGTGCTGAAAACATGTNTATCTATTTTCTTAGCAATTTCAAGCATAAGACATGCTGTTAACTGCAGTCACCACACTCTACAGTAGATCTCCAGAATCTCTCCATTCAGAGAAATGAAATCTGCTGACCACTATCTCTCTAACTCTCCTCTGCCACCTCTGGTGACCACTATCTCTCTAACTCTCCACTGCTACCTCTGGTGGCCATCCTTTTACCTGCTGGTTCTATGAGTTGGAGTTTCCTTTCATAAAGAGTCTACAAGAAATAAGATCTTGCTGTGTTTGTCTTTCTCTCCCTGACTTCTTTTCCTTAACATAATGGCTCCCAGGTTTATTTGTGTTGTAGCTGATAGCCAGGATTCCCTCCTTAAGGCTGAGTAGTATTCTGTGTGTATTCTGAGTGCCATGGTTTCTTTATTCCATCTTGGATCACTGATGGACACTTAGGTCAACTCTAAGACCTAGCCCTTGGAAAGAGTGCAGCAATAAACATGGTGATCTGGATGTCTTTTTCACATTTATTCACTTTATTTCATTTGGATGTGGACCCAGGGATGAGACTGCTGATCAAATGCTATTTCTATTTTGAATGATTTGAGGACTTCCCATGCTGTTTTCCATAATGAATAAACAAATTCACAGGGCATCAGGTTCCTCCCTCCCCATAGCCTTGCCAACACTTTTTGTCATTTGTTTTCTATTAAGATTTATTGATTTGTGTGTGTGTGTGTTTCTGAGTGAATGTGTGTGCACAACTGTGTGCAGTACCCATGGAGACCAGGAAAAGGCACAGATCTCCTGGAACTGGGATCACAGTTGGCTGTGAGCTGCCTGATGTAGATGCTGAAGCTGAACCCAGGTCCTCTGCAGAAACAGTGAATGCTTTTAACTGTGGAGCCAGTTCTTCAGCTTCATCTTTTGTCATTTTGATAGTGACACTCTGAGAAGGGCCATCCATTTGGGGCCGTAACATATATTTACCTCTCTGGTGATGAGTGATACTGGACAAATTTTTCATAGACTTTTGGCTGTTTGGAAAGTAACTCTTTGTGAGAAATGATTATTTGGGTGTTTTGGGTGTTTTATCTCTATTTTTTTCTTACTATTCAGTTGTTTGGGCAACTTTTGTTTTATTTAAATCTTCCTCTTCCTCTTCCTCCTCCTCCTCTTTT
>LZPO01107910.1:710982-721104 GCA_001675575.1 Neotoma lepida
CTTAGTGCCTTCATTTCTTGATCAAAGTGGATCATTTAAGATATTGGACATTTCCTAATTCTTTGGTGTGTTAGGAGTGCACATGCAGTCCATTGGGATTGTGTGTGTGCTTTCAGTTGTCAATAGCTTCAGCTGTCAGGCTGAGACTGTAACACTTAAAAAACAAATGAAGAAAAGGGAACATGTTTCTCTAAATGTGTAAATTGAATTTTCCAATTGTTAGGTACTTGAGTGGTCAGATTTAATCTCTGATTTTACCATTTTGGATTCTATTAATTTACTGTGGTATCCTGTACAATTAAGAAGCCATAAAAGTACCAACTTTAAGCTGTGGCAGAATCAACGTAATGATTATAAGGAATCTTAGAGATGCAGTTTTAACTTTAACAACTTATAGATGCCTAAAAGCCAGATATAATTAAAGGGCTGAAGCTTAATCTTCCTTTTAGTGATGGAGTCTGCAACATTCTTCCGAGAACGTCTGTATCTCAGGCTAATCGCATCCCTTCACTAGTTTCTGATGGGCTGCTCACTGACACATCCTTTAGGTTAGTCAGTTTTTCAGACATTTACTTGTCCATTAAATGTGTTTTGAAAGCTCCCTTTCTTCCCCAGGCAAGCCTACAGAAAATGAACAACAAGGAACTCACAAACACATGGAGATTTAATGGGTTATTGTGAGTGGGCTACAGGAGTGTAGTGAGTCTGCAGCTGAGGGGACACAGGGAAGTTTAAGAGACAGGAACATTTAAACAGGGTTGTAAAGAGTGGGGAAGCTCGCAGTGAGGAGAAACACCCAAGGAGTGAAAAAGTGTAGCAATTCTTTCTCTGTACCACAAGCTCNCGAATAATGACACGGAGACTTCTTATTAATTATGAAAGCTTGGCCTTTAGGTTAAGCCTGTCTCAACTAGCTCTTATAACTTAAATTAACCCATTTATATTAATCTACCTTCTGCCACATGGAGTTACTTCTCTTCTGTCTTGCACCTCCTGTTCCCTCTCTATGTCTGGCTAGCAACTCTGCCTTTCTTTTTTCCAAGAGTCCTCTCTCTGTCCCTAGAAGTCCTGCCTAACCTCTTCCTGCCTACCTATTGGCCATTCAGCTCTTTATTAAACCAATTACAGTAACACATCTTCATACAGTGTACAAATATCCCACAGCAACAAAGTCTCAGGGCTGAAGAGAGTTTGTAAACAATCACAATAATTTTCTTTCTAGTCACTGAAACATTTGTTCTTTTTCTATTTAAATACTTAGGCTGAAGTTTTGTGTGAGTCAACATTTTTCAGGATGTGCTCTACAGAACATCAAGTATATAAGACATTTCTGGAAAGAGAGGGCAAGTCTGGGAACTACTGAAAAATCCTGTTGAGCTTTGTTGGCCCCTCATTGCCCAAACATGTGCAATGATGGAACACATTTGGTTTTTTTTGTTGTTGTTTTGTTTTGTTTTTTTGAAACAGCTTTTAAAAACTATTTATTTATATCATATGGACTCTGTTTTTCATGGGACACTATTTATGGAACCTTGTCTGAAATCATCTTATCTAGCATCAGCTTTCTCTCTCTCTGTCTCTCTCTCTNTATATATGGATCTCCTTTTTCAAGAGAAATCTATAGAAAGAGAGCTTTTGGTAGTAATATACACATTTAATACCAAGTAGTGATTAGGGGGTGTGTACTTCACTTTATAATTCTCTCCTCCCACTCTAAATTTTATTTTATATTTGATTGGCAACAATAGAAGACAACTAAGCAGTTCTATATGTTATTGTGTAGCCTGAAACATCTATGTTGAATAAACAACAATTTTATTATTAGATACCTGATAATTATTGGTTGAAGGAATGAATGGTTGAGAGACCTTGGTGTTCCAGTTTAAGGGATGTTTTAATGAGGAATGACAGTTATATAAAAAACATAGAACTCATCATAGGATATTTGGTGGCATGAAAATATGCCCATCTATAATTCTTTCTTGAATGAACAGATTTTAGTTGATAAATAAAATTTAAAAGATCATTACCTTCATCACATATGTCTCTATGCACAAGTATGAGCCCTGAATACATTATTCTGTAAAAGAAAAATAAAAAATTGAAGAATGATGTCTCCTGATTGTCCCANTTCAGTGAGAATGTTTAATACTCAAGGAAAGGGGGCTAATTATCTTGTTTATTGTGCATAGAAAGTACACTTGAAGATATTAGAGTTTTGTAAGATTACAGGCTTTCAACATCCCGACAAGGCTGCTTCTAAATTAATTGACATTGAGGGCTGTCTTTTTGTAGGATGACAACTGGTTGGTGTTTGCTCAATTTTATTGAAAGAAGGAACACATCAAAAATGCNTGTACCTTCGGCTGAATGTAGCATCATAAGGAAGAGTGAGAGTATGCACTGAGGAATGGGTGTTGCTCAGACCCTTTCTAAAGATATGCAATTACTTCCAACACAGAGACTTCTTCTGACTAAACTCTTTAGAGGCAAAGTGTTCAAGTGGGTTATGGGAGGATTCTGTCCAGAACATATTTCTTCCTTGTTTGCTTACACTTTAGTCTTTCCCCCTTCTCTCTCGCCTCCTCTTTTATTTCATAGCAACTGTTATTTTATTATCAAAAGGACATAATTAAATGGTTCAATGACATTGAACTACGTTTGCTTTTCATGTGGTTGAATTTTCTAAGTAAAAGAAAAGACTATTGTAAAAGCCATTTGTTTCTGTTAATCAAAATTAATATATAATTCTTATCAGTGGAAAGAGAGAATTGTACAGCTCAGAGTCTGTGATCAGCTAGGTGTGGTGGTATATGTCTATAATCTCACTGTTGGAGAGGTTGAGGTAGGAGGTCATGAGTCTGAGGCAAGCCTGAGCTATATAAAGAGATCCTGTCTCAAAAAGATCACAACAAACAAACAAAGTAAGCAAGCAAAACAAAACAAAACAACAACAAAAAAACGTGTTTTACAAGAAGACTGTAAAGGTATGCTGATCACTATTTAACAGTGGACGCTCTGGGAAGCAAATGACGGTTCTGGTGAAAAACACTCTTAACCATGGTCAGGTTCTGGTGAAAACCACTCTTAACCATGGTCAGGTTCTGGTGAAAAACACTCTTAACCATGGTCAGGTGCAAGCTCCCAACCTGATAACACAGAACTTGGAGTTTGTAGTGGTTTGAATAAGAATTGTCCTCTCCCATAGACTCATATATTTGAATGCTTAGCCACTAGGGAATGGAACTGTTGGAAAGAATTAGAAGGACCAGGAGNTATGGCCTTGTTGGAGTGGGTGTGGCCTTGTTGGAGTGGGTGTGGCATTGTTGGAGGAAGTGTGCCACTGGGGGCGGGCTTTGAGGTTTTAAAAGCCCAAGCCAAGCCCAGTCCCTCTCTCTCTCTCTCTCTCTCTCTCTCTCTCTCTCTCTGCCTATGGATCCAGATGTAGCTTTCAGCCACTGCTCCAGCACTTATCTGTATGCTGCCATGCTCCCCACCATGACAATGGACTAAACGTTTGAAACTGTAAACAAGCCCCCAATTAAATGCTTTCCTTTGTAAGAATTGCCTTGGTCATTGTGTCTCTTCACAGCAATAGAACAGTGTCTAAGAGTTGGAAGACCTGCATCATAGCATATTATTACATAGTATTGTCTCATAGACACAGTAGCTATAACTGATCCCCAGAGTGTACACAGTAGTGCACTTTGCACTAGTCATTCTTTTTTCCTGTGAAAAAATACCTAAAGACAATACTAAACACTAAAAATAGAAACAAAACTTAAAGGAGGAAAGATTTCTTTTGGCTTGTGGTTTCAGAGTTTGCAGTCCATGGCCATTTGGCTCTACTGTCTCCAGGCTGTCCTGGGGCAGACTGACATGGTAGAGAGCAGGTACAAAGAAGAGCTGCTNACATCACAGTAGGCAGGAAGCAGAGAGGCAGTCAGGGGCTGGCACAAAACAAACTGTTGAGAACACACCCCTGTGACCTTTTCCTTCAGCTCCACTTCCTAGTTTCCACCGNCTCTTAATAATATCATCAAATTATGAATCCATTAGCAGATTTTCCATCGTTTAGGTCAGATCCCTCACCAATCATTCACCTCTCAATGACTGGATACATCAGTTGAGGCCCATTCATGTAGGATTTGCAAATTTAGAAAAAAAAAGTCCTCAAAGATGTAAGAAGAACTTCTAACCAGTCTTATTAATAAACACGCAAGCCACCACTCACCAANGCTGCCTCTACTTCCCAGGATTGAAGCNGAGGAAAGAGCGAGACTTCCGGTCTAACCTGGCTTTTTATGCCTGTCCATCTGCTAACTAATTTCCCATCCTCCCAAGCTACATCACTTCCTGTCTTGTCTGCATGGATCTTCAGAACTCTAAGGTTGATGCTGGGATTAAAGGCGTGTGCCACCACCTCCTACTGCTAGTTCCCCATGTGACCTTGGAGTCACAGAGAACCAAATGGATTAAGGGCATGTGCTAACTTGCATGGCTATTGTTTTTCTACTAGTGGCTGGCAGCCCCGTTTTTCCTCTGACCCTCAGATAAATTTTATTAGGGAAGACAAATAAAATATCACCTCACAAAGATTTTTTTCAGTTGAGTAAAACATTCAATTTATTATTCCTATTTTTGTTCTGAACTTTGAGGATCTCACAACTGAACAAAGCCTAGTCTGAAATCAGAATTCTCTAATGTATAACTTTTACTTCAGTCCAGCAAATAATTTTATGGATTGGGAATGTGTATGGCCTAAGTAACAGAAAATTTCCCCAACAGTGATTCCAAATAGCAATTTCTTTTGATCTAAGGATTATTTTAAACTCGTCTCTTATACACATCTAGATGTGTATAAGAGACAGGCTTTTATCTATGTGTGTTGTATCTATAGTTATTTGCCATTTTAATAATTAAAGGGCTTGTAATCCTTATATTTATACAGTAATTCTGTTTTCTAGAATTTGCCTGTCAGTTGATCCTACAAAATTGAATCATACAAAAATAGTACTGGAAGTATACATCATGCAAATAATCCTTATTTTTAACATTATGATGATAATGATGGTGATGTTGGTGTTGGTGTTGGTGGTGTATGTGTGTGTGTGAGTGTGTGTGAGTGCATGTATGTGCCACTCTTGCTTGTGGAGGTCAGAGGACATCTTTGCTTCCCCAAACCTCAGTCTTCCATTGCCTTGACTGTGACCTCTGCAAAGAGTGCTTACTGGAGAGAGAGCTCAGAGAATCTGAGACAGGGAAAATATACAAGGAGGAAAAAAAAATCTTGGTTGGTGTTTCTGAAACATATTCTGGTCATANAGTCATCTACCATTGAACCTTTTCCACAAAGGAGCATCCCACATATCAAAGTCTTTGTATTCTTATTTTTCCCCCTCTATCACTGATGTGGTACCTGGTATCATTTTCTATTCTTGTTTCTCAATCATCATATGGAGAGAAAACACCATTACAAACAGCTCTGATAAAGTGCACTCACTTCTATATATTATGAAACCAAAAGGCAGGTGCAATATAGTTTACACCCGCAGAGCTGTAAGGTAGTATTATCCTATGGTGCTAAGGGTAGAGNATCCAATTTAGAGGCTGCTATTGGAGACTGAATTCTACTTTTCTAGCAAAGAGAGGGCCTGAAGGAGGGCTCTCAGATTCTTGATGACTAATTGTGTATGTGTGTTTTGTTAGGTCTTTAAAAACTTATTCATTCATTTTTATGTGTATAGAAGTTTTGCCTAAATTCATGTCTGTGCACCATGTGCNTGCAGTGCCTGTGGTGACCAAAAGAGGGTGTCAGACCCCTGGGACTAGAGTTAGGTTATGGAGCCATCACAAGGGTGCTCTTAACCATTGGGCTTTCTCTCCAGCCTAAGTCTTCTTTGTTGTTGTTTTTAACTCTGGATTGGGCACTGGTTTAGTAGATCAAAACTAGTATTTCAAAAAGAAAGAGAATAGACCAGAACAAGAGACATTTATTGGGNGTCACATAGAACAGACGAAAGTATCACAGGAAGTGCCCTAGAAAGTTCCNTTTTCCACACATTGTATCTACTGAAATGTGAGGTGAGACACAGGTGCCAGCTGAAGTTCTGAAAACACCGTGTTGGATCATTTTTAGCTGATACTGAATTTGTTGTACCATTCAATTCTTTCTTGAACAGAAAATGTACTATATTAAATTATTTTTAAACACTGAACTTGCGAGTTGTAAGCTTGAGTCTCTGNNTGATTGAAATGTCATGGCTTTGTCTTCATAGTTAGGCAGGGTGGAAATCTATATTACCTGAAACACAAGTAGACACCATCTTGCTGATCAGAAGATCGTTAATATCACAACTTTGTAGCTAAATTCCTCCCCCCCCAATTGCTCTGTTCCTTCCCCAACCCCTTCCTCTTTCTCCTCTCTGAAGTTTTTGTTTTGGGATGTGGAACGCTCCTTATAGTAGTCTGACAAAGGTATTTATCTATTGGGTCCTTTGTCCTTTGGGGATAAAGATGGAGGCATTTTTTTATTTGCTGCTGTTTTTATTTACAATTTTCTGACTAAATTATTGATGATCTGCAGATTTTTATCTATTCTCTCATATTGTTTATCTTTTTGTTCTTCATTGTAGGCATTTTCTCCTCTCTAATTCACCCCAAAGACTGTAGTTTGATTATTTATTTGTTATTCTTTCTTTCCATTGTCTATTTGACTTTAGCAATCATTTAGATAGATATGTATGAAAATGTCACAGTGAAACCCATTTATTTATTTATTTATTTATTTATTAAAAAGATCTTCCACTCCTTTTACATACCAACCTCAGATCCCCCGCCCCACCAGCTCCCCCCTCAACCCACCCCCATTCCCACCTCTTCTAAAACAAGATGTCTCATGGTGAGTCCAGATGTGAAGCATGGGATAACCAGACTGCAACCTACAGCTCCAGGGAGGAACCTAGGAGGGAAGCATGGATCACCCAGTGAGAGAGAAATGGATGAGAACTACATGGGCTGACTAGGAGTGAGGGGGAGGAAATGGGGGGCAAGGGAGGGAGGATGAGAGTGTAAAGGAGTGGGAGGTTCGAGCAGGAACAGGGACAGAGAGAGAGAGCAAGGAAGGAGATAACGTGATAAATGGGGAAATCACGGGAATAGGGAGAAACAGAGTGCTAGGGAAGTCCCGGAGAGTCCACAGGGATGAAACCCATTTCTTCTTATGCCAACTAAATTTAATTAGAAAAATATTTGGAAAAAAAANCCCGATACAAGTATTTAAAAATTTTAAGTCTTGCAAGGTGGCTTAGCAGGTAAAGGTGTTTGCTGCCAAGCAGGAAACTGCGTAGAAAAAGAGAGCCCTGACTCCTGCTAGTTGTCCTCTGATCTCCACATGTGCCATTGTGTGCACACACAGAGACAGAGTTAATTAATGAAATGTTAAATATTTTAAAAGTATATAAAGATTAATTTGTTTAGAATACNGCTATACGAGTTTTGACAAACATATGGTTAAATGACCACCATGGTCATGATCAGAAGTAAAATACTCTCTCACTCGTGTGTGTGTGTGTGTGTGTGTGTGTAGAGGTCAGAGGGTGATATCCGGGCTGCTGTGGAATATCTTTCTGTATGCTGTGAATATGTGTGGCTCCCATTGGATAATAAATAAAGCTGTTTTGGCCTATGGCAAGAAAGCTTACAGCCAGATGNGAAATCTAAGCAGAGATACAGAGAGAAGAAGGGTGGAGTCGGGGGAGACACCAGCCCAGAAGGAGCAACAAGATGTCGGCAGACCAAAAACATGCCACATGCCATGGCCATGTGGCAACATATAAATTTATAGAAATGGGTTAATTTAAGATGNAATAGCTAGCTAGCAAAAGCTGAAGCCATAGGCCATACAGTTTGCAATTAATATAAGCCTCTGTGTAATTATTTTATAAGCAGCTGTGGGACCCCGGGTGGGAGAGATTCGTCTGGACTGCTGGGCAAGGCAGGACCGGAGAAACTTCCACCTACATTGGGCAGCCTCCACAATTGCTTTTCCATTTTACTTTTCGAGGCAGGGTGTCTCACTGAGCCTGGAGTTNACTGATTCATGACACTGGCTGGCTAGTCACCCCAAGGTTCCCTATCTCAGCTTCCCTANTGTTGGGACAGGACATGCTGTGCCAGCCCTTCACATGGGTGTTGGGGGATAAAACTCAGGTCTTCTTGCTTGCGCAGCAGGCATTTCACCAGGTAAGCCACCTCCCCAGCTCCTAGAATACTTTGTCACTCCTAGAAATTCTCTCTATGAATCCACCTGCCCCCCACCCTTACTTCCACACCATGCAAACCACTAGTTTCAACAAATGTGTTTTTAAGTTTCACTTTTCTAAGAGTTTTTCATGTTTTGGTTTGCATTTTTCCCTTTAGTAATTTGTCTTTGCTGCTGTTAGCATTTCAATGTTCAGCAGGAAGAGCTGTAGCAGCCTCTTGAATGTTTTACTCAGTTCTTGCACATGCTCTGTTTGTTTCTTTCAGAGGTAGCCATGTTCCCTTTACCCCTGTCTTTCTCTCTCCTATTTTCATATTTGGACTTCTCCTTTTTGCTGCTGAATTTTCTTTATTGGGGTGGGGTAGAGGGGTCATTTGTATTTATTCAGTTTGGGGAACAAAGGATGGAGCAGCAAAGGTGACCTGGATAACTTGCTATTCAGATGGCATGCTATCATGAGCTTCAAAAGGCAAATGCCTGGGAATGCAGGTGGGCAGCTTCCTGGGCCAGGATGGAGAACCCTCAGGTTCTTGGAACGTACAAAACTAAAACAAAAGCAAGGAGAGTTGTGTTTTGTGGATTAAATACCCCCACTTNNTGCCTGAACATCTGATGTGGTGTCTGTATGTCACTTCACAGCTCACCATTATTATCTCAGCCCCTGATTAGGATACAGACACCACAGGTGGATTGCTTTCTTTTTTAGAGATAATTATCATTCAAGGGCTTCTCTTATCAGCTGGCCGGATGTGCTTCTTTTAATAGCCTGGTCACTGTNGTCCTGGTAACATTTCTAGAGTCCTTTTCTGTCAGGCTTGTCCTGATCCTATGGGATTGTATCTTTAGCCTTTACCTTCTACTTTCAATGCTTGTATTCTTTTCAATGCTGTCCTCCTCTCCCTTTCTCTTCCCCACATATACGTATATAGGTATGTGTGTGTAAGAGTTGAAAAGGTACATTTAAAAATATCTCAGCTGGGTTTTGAACGGGAGGTGCTTGGCTTTGCCATTTGAGTTGGAAGCTAATACATAATGATGAGTTTTGAATGTAGTAAATATGTTTCCTTTGAAACACGGCACCTAGTTCAGATCTTCCACTTCAGACCTTCCACAAAGCTCTTTTTCTTTTTCCATGTCATTAACCTGCGATAAAAAAGGTTAAGGCTAGACATTTGTCTTCCTACCCTGGGGCACTGAACCCAGGAGAAGTATAATGACCTATTGAGCTGTAGTGTAATCATACAATCAATGACCAGGAGCAAGTGCGTTGAAAGAAGAACCGATATACTTTGTAGCCAGATTCTGCCTTCAGTATCTAGGCTTGAGTATGGCTTGCTTAGTNCGTTGTGTGGAATAGACAAAGAGAACAGTCAGGGGCACAGTGGTTAACCAGATTATAATAATCAGTTCATTTTCTTTAATGCATAATGATGCAAAAGTTACTGGGTTTGTTTTAATTTCCTCTTTCCTTCCCTCAGTTTGCTTACCCTGGAAAAGTATATTAAAATAAATTTAATACACAACTTTAGAAGCTGACAAATTGAAGTGTGTTGGACAATTTCCCACATTCCCCAAGGATAGTTCTCTAATTCTGTAGTGGAGGCAATAGTTAAGTAGATTTTAATTTGTTAAAATGTGTTTTTATAGCCTGAAAAGTGAGGAAAGAAGTCACTTAGAAATTATGAAATAAATGGATTGTGTGAATCACAAAGAGGTGTACGCTGTGTGGTTTGTCAGCAGCTGCATGGATCACTGTGTTCAGAGGAATGCTGGCTCCTTTTTGGACTCTGTGCAGGGTGATGTGCCTGAGTGTGGTCAGTGGTGTATGTCCTCAGTCACTCCAGCAGTGTGTCGTCATC
>LZPO01107910.1:725906-738868 GCA_001675575.1 Neotoma lepida
CACACTGTGTGCCTGTGTGTGTGTGTGGGCACACTGTGTATCTCTGTGTACATGTGGATATACTGTATGCCTGTGTGTCTATGTGGACACACCGTGTGTCTGTTCATTTATGTGGACACACTGTGTACATTTACACTTATGTGTGTAACCACTTTTTGGTATTGTCTTTTTATAATTATTTTCTTTCTTTCTGAAATGTCTCCTTCTTAAGTAGCCTCCTAAGTGATCTCCCCCAGAGTTTGTTTATTTAAAATGAGTTAATTTCCTATCTTTAAAGGCAATTTTGAGTGATAGGAATTATTGCTGTAAAGTAGAATTATTCAGATTTGAGGAAAANTTTCAAGATTACATATAAACCCCTGTCATCTCTCTACATCTAGAAACAGTTGTTGATTTTGTCTGTTAGATAAAATTACTCTTGGTGGAGCCACTCAGAGCATGAAAGATGGTCTAGGGTGGGGTCACTCCCATAACTTAGAAAGGTAGAGATGAGAAGTCAACTTAGTAATACAGATAATAACTTTTGCTTTTTAAAGTGTTCTTAAGAATTAAAGTTGTATTTTTTGAAAAAGTAGATACTATTTGAAAAGATGTTAAGACACTTTTTTCATGAAGGATATCTTGCCAGGCACAAAGGGTCTGTGTCAGGGCTCATTAAGACCATCCCCTGGTCCCATCATTGTTTAGGAGGTCTCCCAGGACTCAACATCCATAGTCATGCTCTTTAAAGCTGGTCTGTTATGAACATATAACAGTCACAGTCATCAAAGGGAAAAAGGGGAAGAAAGGTGGGAGCTTTTAAGGTCTTCTTTTGGCAAAGTCACCAGTGACACTTAGTTTCCCAAGGATGAGTTGTGGCAACAAATGGTGGGATAGCTCATCTTGATGGTCAACTTGATTGGCTTGAGAAGCTTCCAGGAGGTTAGTAAAGTGCACCACTGGTTGTGGTCATAAGGTGTTTCCAGAGAGGACTGACGAAGGGTGGGGAAGACTTTCTCTGAATGTGAGCAGTGCCACCCTATAGGCTGGAGTTCCAGATGGAATAAAGAGTGAAAAAAAAAAAAAAGACAAAGTCTGTGAGTGCAGGCATTCTCTCTGTGCTTCCTGGCCATGATGATGTGAACTGCTTGGCTCTGCCATGCCTCCTTGTCATGATGGATTGAGACTTATGAACCTATGAGCCAAAATAAATCTTTCTCCCTTTAAACTCACCAGTATTTGTCATTGTGGTGAAAGTCTTATTAACCCACTGGTCAAATGTTGCTAACCAGGGGAAGCTCAGTAGATACTCTGTGCCTAGGTTTCTTACTGGGGATCTAGATATATAAAATGAGGTTTCTCAACTGTGACATATTGGTATTTNTGACAGGAGAAGTTCTGTTTGGGGAGGTGGGGCTGCCCAGCATCCTATAGGATGCTTTGAAATACTCTTGACTTCTACTCACTAGATGCTGGTAGTTTGCTTCTCCGTGGGACAACCAAAGTACTCCAGATGCTGCATGTTGTTAACTGTTCTCTGAGGATGGTGGTTGAGAACTATTGAATTAAAGCATAGGTTTCACCTTAACTACAAACAGAAGGATCTTAGATTTATAAATCTAAGTGGGCTACTACTGTCTCACATTCACAGTACCTTTCAATTTCTAAATCTTTGTCATGTGACAAAGATGGGCAGGAATATGTATGCCCCTTATATAGATGAGAGCAGTGACACAGAGGAATGAAGCCATTCTGTGGCAGAGCAAAGAGAAAGGAGTGGTAATAACACTAACACTGTTGACAGTAGACATGCGCTTGAAAACTCATTATGGCTCCTGCTATTCTTTGAAATGATTTGCGTGACTATGGTCCTCCAGCCCTCACAGTCATTCATTCCTCTCTTCCATGATGTTCCCTGAGCCTTAGGTGTAGGGGTCATGTTATAGGGGTATCAGCTGGGACTAGGGACCTCGCAGTCAGTTGTTCTCTCCATTTTGGCCAGCTGTAGATTTCTGTAATGGTCTCCATCTGCTGCCAAAGCAAATTTCTTTGGTGAGGCATGGGTGCTATATATCTGTGGGTATGATGATAAATACTTAGAATGCAGTTGGAAATTAACTGATTTAGGAAAGGGGCAGCAGTAAGTCTTTCTCTGGGGTTCATGACCTTACCAACTGTAGGTAGTTGACTAGATTTCCAGTGTGAGGCATGACTTTCCCCCTCTTGAGCAGGTCTCAAGCCCAATTAGATAGATAGATGTTGGTTGTCTCCAAGACATCAGTGTCACTATTGCACCCTTGGGGATCTCTTGCCATGCCGCTCATTGTTGTGGTTCTTATTTTAACAATTTGGTTCTTGCTTCTCTTGGAGCATCCAGTTCACACACCCTATACTCTTCATCCCACGCCCTCATTTCTAATATTGCAGAGGGCAAAAACTTTCTTCCTATAAGCTTGTAAATATTATCCTAACAAGACATTAATTTTGGGAAGACCTTTTCATGACCACTTAAAACACTACCCTGAAGGAGCTAGGATTAGTTGTGTGACATTGCTACCACTTACCCATCGGAATGCTTCATTTCTCTCTCCTGGGTTCTCATCAAACTCTACCAGCCTCTTAGTTTATTTTGTGTCTGGCTTTCTTTTCTTCTGGAGTAGAGCTGAGTGGTGGGAAGCTAAGAGATGAGACTCTGGCTTCAGAGAAGATTGTTAGGTTAATTCAGATGAATGTTACTATTTGGATATGACCTTGAGAAACCCAGCATTTGACAATATTTTCAGACTTAGCCAGTATGGAAGAATTAATAAGGTTTCTCTGACTTTGTAAACACCTCTATTACAATGCACGTGGTGCTGGCATCTTTGTAATTACACTTATTTCTTCTGAGCCTTATGGTTCCAACTCATGAGGTTCTTCCACGTTTTCTTGATAGGCGTTTTTATTTGAAGACCATAATCTCTTGAATTTGCTAGCTCTATGACTTGAACTGTTATATGCNCAGGTTTAAATTTGTGTTAGTACCCATGACTTGTGATAGACCTTTCTGACATAAATACTTTCTTTCCCTCAATATTCATTAGTTTGGTTCTAAGACTAAACTAGGGGGCTGGAGGGAGAGCTTAGTCAGCAAAGTGAGATGATTACCCTGAACCCGTGTTTAAAAAAAGCTGGATGTAGTTGTGTGGGCTTGTAATCCCAATGCTGCATGGACGGAGACAGGATTCCTGGGGCTCACCGGCCAGCTAGCCTAGCCTAATTCGTGAGACCCAGAACAATGAGAGATCCTGTGCCACAGCACAAAGTGGACCCAAGGTTGTCCACTGGCTTCCACCCCCATATGCACACATTTGCACATGCATAAACACACATATACACACCACATACATACATATATGCATGTACACACAAATACATAAGTAAATAAATAAAGTAAATTGGGCTTTTCTTTCCACACTGAGATTTTGGATAATTTCATTTTGTCGCAGTCTTTAGAGATAGTTATATATAGATTAACCTACTATGAAAAAAAATCATTGAATGGCAGGATTGAAAAGGATATTGGAAAAAATGTGATGCCTTGGCATCTTTTTATAGTTGTAAATATAACTGTAACTTTGCACAACCTGTCAGTAAGTCTGCTGTTTTGTAATCAGGTTAGCAAACTGTGTCTTCTAAAAAAAANCACCCACATTTTCAGTTGTTTTTGAACCCTCTTTTTTAAATAGGACTTCATATGTGCTGCTAAGATCAGACATATAGAAGTGATGTTTCTCTATATGCATATATTTTAAGAGTTCAAATCCATTACATTTTCTCATTATAAAGTCCAATGGTAAGAATAGGTGATTTTCATGAAATGATACTTTAGAATTAGAAGTCTGAATGGCCAGTGAGGTTGCATGGTACTCAGAAGGAGTCATTTTTGCCTTATGAATAGGACACCTGAATACATGCAGTAAGACAGTTTGTATAAACATCAGCGTGTTCTTGAAAATCTCATGTGATTTTTCACTTGTACATGATTGGCAGGTGAAAAGTTGCCTCATAAAGAGCACCTCCCCACCCCAAATGAGTTCACCTGCATGTGGGTACAGTTGGGGCTGAGCGGGCTAGCAGCTTCACAGCACATGTGAGAGTGCCTTCTAAGTATAGCTTCAAAAACAGGTAGCATGCAGATTTTTTGAATGAAACACCGCAGAACCCTGCAGGCAACTGTGAAACTTTATGTAATATCATAGAATACATTTTGGGAAAAATCTTGCTAAATTATTATTACAGCCCGTAAGTATGGCAATCTACAGTTGCTACATTTAAAGTCTAGTGAAGTTCCAGTTTTAGTCCGTAGCCCAGTGGAGCTGGCTCTTCATTGTGATCTGTCTGTTGCCTGGAGCACAGTGTCCATGTTGTCCTTAGGAAGGCCTGGTGTTCAGGGAGACTCAGCAGGAGCAGATGACATCTTATCTAAACAGATGCTTCCTACAGTCAATGAATCTACTGATCACCATCGTGACTGTGTACTTTCTTAGTCTGAGTGAGAAGAAGGAAAGATGACCCTCGGGACTCAGGGCCATGTGAGAAATAATGTCTTGACATATCAGTTCAGGAAAAGCACAGTGAACTTGAGCTGTTTAGGTCAACCGTCTTTGTAAACTTTAAAGAATGACTTTATTATATCATGATCTGACATCAGCACAGCTCCAAACTGTCATGGAAAAAATATAAATTCGATTTGTATGTGCTCAGAGAAGGCAAGAAAAATGTAAAGGCTTTTGAAGAATGTTAACAGAAAATAGTTAAAGTGATTCCAATAGTTATGGAGTTAACTTCAGTTTCCTGAAACAGTGACTCTGTGGGATGTTAAATTATTGGAGGATGCTAGACAGTTGAATATATATCTTCCCATGATGTATTTACTGCACAAGATTGCAAAATACTTCATATGTATTTCCTAAGTGCTAATGCACATTGAATAGGTTCTCGAGAGTTTATTTGTGCTGACACAGGATCCCTCCATCAGTGTTCTCCCAGGAAGCCAGGGACAGGGATTTAAAAAGAACCTTCTGCAAGGAAAGTAGACTTTAAAACCATGAGGCATGGAAAGAGTTGGAGAAACGACTAAAGGCAACACAGGTGAACATGAAGAAAGAAGGGGCCCGGGAGGTGAGAAGGAGGAGCACGTCTTTTGAGGAGCAGGTCCGAGCTTCATGGGTTTTGTGCTGATGTAGCCACATTAGCTAGGCATGTTCTATATGTTTCNGCTGAGTGTTTGTGTTATAATCCTAAGCCAATGTTTGTTTACCTACATGAAGGGAGGAAATGTCATTTCCCTACTACCTGAAGGTCACATTGAAAGGCAAGCTTCATGTTTGTCCAAGTGTGACAACATATATCTATATNACATGCCAGGCCAAACTTTTCCTGTGGCCCACTTTGATCTCTCAGACTTGGCTCTTTTCTCTCCATTCCTCCATTTCTTCTCTCTGGAATATTTATCATGTTTATCTTTAATTGACACATAATAATTATATGTATTTATGGCACAAAATGGCCTTTCCATACATGTGTACAATGTATAACAATCAGTTCAGGGTCATTGGTGTATCTGTCATACACACAAATATATCATTTCTTTGTGTTGGGAACAACCCAAGTCCTCTCTACTAGTTATTTTGAAATAGCTTATTAATCATTGTCAATCAGTCACCCTACGATGCTGGAAAACATTAGAAGTTACTCTACTGACTGTGTCCCTGCACTCACTGTCCTCCCCTGCCCCCCCAGCAAATATTTACTGAGATCACATTGTGAGCCAGGCACCAGTAGGGTTGGAGATCGTGCCAGGAATGTACTCTGACAAGGGACAGGACAGTCAGTTCTTGCTTTCACAGAACTTTCATCAGAGAGGGTAGGGGAGGCTAGTCAGAAAACATGAATGAGGATGGGAAGCACTATAACAAGGTGAGGAAAATACATCCAGAATCTCTTCTTACCCATCTTGGGAGGCCAGGAATGTTTCCCAGAGAGGATGACATCTAAGGCAAGACCTGAAGGATAATCACAGTTATCAAGGGAAGTGGAGTGGGAAGCAGATGGATGTTCCAGGCAAGAGGAATAGCATTTCCAAGGGAGATAGGAACAAGAAAGTGAACTCTGAGTATGGAAGTGGTCCCCTTGGCCAGAGCATGGAATGAATGAGAGCTCTGGAGAGGGTTGGACACAGGGGCCTTGGAGGACAGGAGCCTGGACTTTATTCTAAGATCAGTGGGACACTATTGCACCAGTGAAAGGTTTTACTTGGCAATGTAACCAGATTTGCATTTGCAGCATTTATTTCAGCAATTCAAATAGGAGGGGTAAGACCACCAAGTACTGTATGGTGTGTGTGTGTGTGTGTGTGTGTGTGTGTGTGTGTGTGTGTGTGATGTGTATGTATCAGATAGAGATGGCAATTGGTTAATATATGAGATGTTAAGGCTACCCCAAGATACCCAACTTATTCATCTCAGTCCCAATAAAAATGAGAAAACAGAAAATAGAGGAGGCGTTTNTTTTGGGGATGGGAGGGATGATGAACAGCTGAGTCTCAGGCTGACTGAGTTTGTGGTAGATGTGGGATGTTCAAAGGGAAAGGCCACTGAATCTGAAAACTGGGTTGAAAAGAAACCAGTAAATCACAGGTCTTAAAAGCTGCAAGAATGGGTAAGATCTTGCAGGTAGCGGTGTGGGCTGAGCAGAGGACAGCCCCTGTCTCTTATACACATCTAGATGTGTATAAGAGACAGACAGAGAGAAGGAGGAACTAGGGGAAGAAGCAGCCAGACTGGGACTGGGTGGGGACACGGAAACTGAGAAAGAGCACATTTCAAAATAGAGGGATGGCTAAGCGGCAAGAGGACCAAAAGATGTTTCCGTGGGAAGTCATTGAGACTTTGGGGAGATAAGCTTCTAAAATGAACTTTAATCCTGGTGTAGAGTTGAGATGAGATGGACAGGAGATGAACAATGGCAGTGAGGTGAAGCNACTTCTAAAGGAACTTTGGCTGAAGGCGAGAAAGATGGTACACNTGCTAGAGTAATGGGTGGCATGAAGGCAGGCACAATAAAAGTCAGAGGAGTTTCGAGCATGATCCGGTTCTTGGTAGGAGGATCTAACAGAACAGGGTCTGAGGTTTGAGCATTGGGAGAGAGAAAAAAAAACAGTGACAGAGGGCCATGAGAAAGGATGGGATCTAGGGTAACGATAGACATGACCTAGGCCAAGGGTACCAGTCTCTCTTCTAGTGTTGTGGAAGGGAAGGGTGAAAGAATTGGTTTTAAAGCATTGCTCTATAGCATTTGTTTTCATGATGTTCTTTACAAATGTTTCTCCACAGACACTACCCAAAGCAGTCCTTCACCACGGTGGCAGATACACCTGAAAACCTCCGCCTGAAGCAACAGAGTGAACTGCAGAGCCAGGTAACACGCAGGAGGCCTGCTGTGTGATGCCGGTACTAAAGAGGATCCTTAAGCCATTCTTCTGAGAATGTTGTCATTGTATCATTCATGCTGGTCACCGGCGAGCACGGAGACTGGCAGCAGGCCTGTCTGGGCACTCCGGACAAAAGTACTGAACATCTGTATTGCTCCCACTCTTGGATCGTCCCGATAGTCTCAGTTTTGTTAGTCACATGGGACTAGGGCAAGTAAATGACTTCTGGTCAGAGTAAATGTTTTCCAACAATATTGATTTATGTGGTCCTAAATATTTGAAAACATTTTNTAAATAGCTTTCCCGTACTGCNTATGTGAGGGGAAACACAAGGTGTTAACTTGACCCGATTGCATTTCATGTGGGGCTCACACCCTGTCTGTGGATCTCACACCAGCTTCTAGCTTTGTTTGCATCCTGTCACTTTATTCATATTTTTTCATATGTCACATTGACAGCATGAACAAAGATTAGAACGCCACAATTGGCTCCCAGTCAACCATTTTAGATGCCAACTTGCCTTCAATATGTTGTAGCACTTGGGCTAGGACTAGGGATTTGAGTGGCAGGGTTTTCTACAGGGACACCCGATTTCAATGCAAAACACAGGACACTCTTTCAAAGACATTACCTTGACTGACATGGTAGAGGAAGATGCAACTTCTTGGAAGAGAGTGATGTAGTAAAAAAACTGCACCTAGGAGGGAGGAAGGAAGAAAGAGGGAGGAGAGAAGTGGGAAGAAAGGGCTTAGGCCCTTTGAGCTGTTCATTAGTTGTGGCCTTGGGTCAGCTGCCCCGGTTCTTTGTGCTTCTCTAAAACAAGACAGTCTGCCTTGTTTATCTGTCAGGAGGCAGCTGCAAGTATCTGAGGTAGGGAGAATGAACTCAGCCTTCCACAAAGCCACAAGCTCCTTTGCAGTTTGCATTTCCAAAGCCATGCATATGGTAGGGAACAAATGTCAGCTGAGCTGAAGGCGCCCACAATGGATCACCATGCCCAAAGGGAGTTGTGTGCCTATGAAAGACACAGTCATTGTGTTATGAGAATTCTGCTCAATCTTCAAGGCCCCATTCACACCCGGTGAGGAAAGGTTAAAGCATTTAAAAAAGTTAAAAAAAAACTAAGTTTGTGAAGGTTTATGGCAANGTTCTGGAGACCCCCTGCTATAAAAGGGAAAAAAGAGAACTTGTAAAGAAAAGAAGTAGTTAATTAATGATCTTTGAAAATGTGAGTCTAGAATTCTGTCCAAGAGTTGACAGTTTCTTAGGGTGAGAGCACGTCCACTGTGGTTTATCCACTCATGGTGGAAGCTTGTGATTGCTTTCAGTCTCTTTCTGTGGGACTTGGAACCATTTCTCAGCCCATTTGATGACAGGAATATAGTTCAAAGTAGAATTCATTGTTGGCTAATGCCATGAAAATTGGTTGGGAGCTATTGTATGATTTGCGTAAAATGCCAGTCCTGGTGTGCTAAGCCATTAATTTCAAAATTGGGCACTGGCCAGGGAAGATCCTGTTTGTGTTGGTAAAGACATATGTGCTTTACCTTCCACAGGACTCCTCTTCAGCCTACGCACATCACTACACCTTTCTTCTTTCCACGTTAGGGGTCATCAGATAATCATAGAGAATTAGCTCAGACATATCAGAAAACAGAAATCAGTCCACCAATCAAATGCTTGTTTCCTGCCCGTTGCTCACCCTGGTACTGCAGGAAATTTAGTTAACCCTCTCCTCACTAAGCCTACAGAGCATGTGAGAACAGAGGACCAGCACACGTATGGAATGACTAAGCCTAATTGACAATATAGACTCAGAAAGAAGGATCTGTGTGGATTGGTTGGAACCGAGTTTCATGCTCATGATTGGGTGTAAATGGGGGTCTTGAAGGCTGAGCAGGAATCTCATAGCAACACTGACTGTCTTTCATAAGTACCTAGCTCCCTTTGGGCANGGTGACCAGTTGTGGGAGCCTTCAGCTCAGCTGATGAGCCAGTACTCATCAGTTCCCTACAATATGCATGGCTTTGGAAATACAAACCGAAAAGGAGCGGTGGCTTTGTGGAAGGCTGAGTTCATTCTCCGCCATGTAGCAAGCTGCAGACTTTGGAAGCAGCATGAACAGATGCTGCTTGGTGGGTGGGACAAGAGCTAACAGATATATGCACAAAGGGCTGTGGGATCCCAGGCAATGACCAGCTNAAGGCATCAGATTCTCCGTAAGATTTCACTCAACTGTGATCTTCTCTTGAAAGAAAGGGTGGTATCCCATCAGACAGGCAATGTGGGAAGTTCACCTCTGTTCAGGAACCGTAAACCCATTTCCTGCTATGTACAAGGAGATGGGAAGTGGGTCACGGATATAAAGTCATTGTCTTCATCAACAACATCCTTTCTGTTTTCCAAGCATGTAACTGCAAACCTTTTGTTACTCTCAAACAGCCCTTTGGGACAGGCATTTGTGATTTCTCTTATTCTAGTGAAACATAGAGAATTTAAATAACTTGACCTTCTAAGCTTACCTAATAAGGGGTCAGACTTAGAACTCAACCTGGATCTGTGTGCTGCTAATGTCATACCCCAGTACCCAGTACCCGGTTGCTCTGAGGGTGCCTAGAGAACACATACAAGCAAATCATTGCTGCGTGAGGGGTGCATCATGCATGTAAAGGAGGAACTGTGTATGCAGTAGGAGTAGGAAGAGATCACTAGGATTTTGTCTGAGAGGTTACATTTCTGTTAACAGCGCATTCACTTTTGCAAAACAGTAGAAAGATATCTTCTCTAATTGCGATACTTAGTAATGGAATTTTGGGTCTAATTTTAACTTATTAAATGATTTGATTCTGCAATAGACCAATTCCTTAGAGTCTTGATCTCTGGAATTCTAAACAGTTCACCAGGTTGGGAGGAAGATTGACTATTAATCTTTTGTATATGTATTTTGGCAATTTTTGTTGTTACCTGAATTAAATAGATTCATAGCTCCAAGTCTTCAAATTCTGAAATCTTTTAGAATTGTTTGCCTAATACTAGTTACTTCTAGTTCATTAGCTGATTTATCCAGTGAGAAAAAAATGCGAGGAACAATGGAATTGATTTTTTTCACTCCCATCTAGGCAGTTATTAATAGCTATATGTCATTATCTCTCTACCTTTTATCTCTCTTTTCTTCCCCTCCCCACGGTTTTGTGGAGGATTGTAAACACTGCCAGCGGCATTTTTAACTACCACTCCATCCCCTCAAGCATTTAGGGGCTCTATAGGTGCCAAGTTGTCATCAGAAAGCGAGATGAAATGCTGGGAAGCAAACAAGCACACCAGGGGTAGCATCTAGGAACTGTGGCTCACAGCTTTAACCAACTTGCGTACACCTAGGGGACATCTACTTGGCCAGCCACAGACCATGGTGGATGTGGACTGCCCTGGAACCTGCCCTTCTAGAGGAAGAGAGCAAAGGAAAGCCCTTTTACCACCACTAGCTCCCCTTTTATCCGACATCACAAGGTGAACTGCTTCAAAGAAATCACATCAGTGGTGCTTACGCACCCCCACTGGCCTGGAGAGCCCATTTGACAAGGAGAGGAAGTGGAACTCTCTTTTCAGTGATTCACCTGAGGGGCATTAGGCTTTTATAGCTCACCCAGGGATCAACATAATACTTTTTCTTCTTTTTATGGTAAAAAAGTGAGCNCTGGCTTGGTGAGAGATAGTTCAGTGGGTATAGGCACCTGCCACCAAGCCCAAGGACCTGAGTTCAATCCCTGGGATCTAGTGCTCCAGGTTATTCTCTGTCTTCCATATGTATGACATGACATGTGTACGTAAGCATGCACACACACACACACACACACACACACACACACACACACACACACACACACACAATAAATATAATAAAAAATTTAAAGAGAAATTGAGCCTTGATTTCCTCAGACTCAACTTACAAACAAAAGTTGGAAATCAAACGTGTAACGTGGAGAAACCTTAAATATTTAAGACCGCTAGCCAGATGAAAAGCTCTTTGTGGAGAGAGTCCCCTGAGCTTACTATTTTAATATTCTGTTATAGGAAATGTCTATCTTTCCAGGCTAGGTGGTCCACACTCTTTTTGAGAAAGAAAACACNCAAATATTATGAGTTCTCTGGGTCAGGAGCCTATAGACTTTTCTTGTTGCCAGGGAAATGATTCTGTAAATAGTTATTCAGTGATGCTCACCTCTGTCCCCTTGGAAAGAGAACAAAGTAAGGCTGTGTACCCAAGGCCAGGGAGGGACAAACCCCCACTCCCTTCTAATTCCCACTTCCTTTTACTCTCCCACCTCCGGGGCTTTTGGGGACCATGANNTTTAGAGGGCACAACTTTGAAAGCTACTACTGAAAATGAAGATAAGATGTCAGTGTCTTCCCCGCTTCCTGTTGGAAGCAATAGNGATTGGGCCTCACCATGTTCTTTAATGGATTATATGTAATTTATGATTATGGGTACCATAACAGATTGAGGATGATTATGGTCAGGATACAGATCATTCTGGGGCCAGTGAGGCTTCACTTTGTACTCCTTGTTGGTTCTGCTTTAATCTCTCAAGTTTTTGCAGAGTCACAGAAAACACGGATCACAGCGGGTAGCTTGTGATAGCAGTTAGGGTTAGGAAGGGGCGTGATTGTTTTTACAGAGAACATAATAAACATCTTTGTGAGCATAATGGAGATATGTTCAAAGGAAGTCTCAGGAGTNTCACCAAGGAAGTATTGTGGCACNCTTGTCTTTCTCTGGCTTGCCCCCACTGCCTTATTGTACCTCTTCANTCCATATTTCATTTCTAGAGGGTCTTCTTCAACTACTGGCCNTCTAAACACCTAAGAGAGTNTTAGTGATGACCCGACACAAGACCTCTCTCCAGTNGCAGTTGCNTTTTGAAAGGCATTCACTGGGCTCTGGGGAAGTGACTCAGTGGCAGAATGCTTGCCAGATGTTCCTAAGGCTCTGAGCCCCACCCCAAGTGCTGGTTTTCTTTCTGAGGGAAAGTAGTAATTGTGACATGACCTTCAGAGACAGTTGAGGTTATTTTACTGATATCATTATATTTTATGTGTCTGTGTGCCTGTCTGTGTGCGTGCATTTATGTGTGCAGATATGCTTGCCTATTCATGTGCATGTGGAGACCAGAGGGCTCCTCTGGTGCTGTCTACCTTGTTGACTGATTGATTGGGATAGAACCTCTCANTGAACCTGAAGTTCATTGTTTCAACAAGCTCCTGGAACTGCTCGTCTCGGACTCCTAGAGCTGGGGTTACAGACATGTGTTACTGTGTTGAGCTTTTACCTGAGCACTGGGAATATGAGCTCAGGTCCCCATGCTTGTACAACAATCACTTTACCCACTGAGCNATCTCTCCAGCCCTTTAATGATTATATTTATTATCATTTGACATGGGTAGTCTAGGTGAGCCTCAAACCCATGATCTTCTTTGCTTCTGCCTCTTAAATGCTGCCATTATAGGCAC
>LZPO01107911.1:1225-13895 GCA_001675575.1 Neotoma lepida
GAATATTATCCAGCCCCAAGTCAGATTTGTTCAGTTAACTGAGCTATGATTCTATAGGAAAAACAAGGTCTGGAGACACACATACAAGTCATGTTTGCATATGATACACGAACTTGAGAAGCATGTGACTGGTATATAACAGGCTGCTTGCAACCCCCTGCCCTGAGCATCAGAGGGACAGTGCTCGGAAGGAGAGGCGGGAGCCAGAAGTAACAAAACCACAAACATAGTTTTAAGGCAGTGCTTACAAATAAATGACACAGCATGATTCCTTCTAATTCTCTTTGTGTATGCATGTGCACATACACAGGGGCCACTAGGTAGCTTCCCTGCCATTCCTGCACTGCCTGCAGTTTCACAAAGCCAATTATTCATACAATCAAGGAAACACGCCCAAAGCTATCTTACTGTTTTTATATCATTATTCCACTGATTCCTAAGCCTGTTGCCACTCTGAACTCACTTCCTCAACCACATTAGCCACATCAGAGGCAGCTGCCCATGACTCTGGGCTTAATGTTGTCCCCTCCCCCGGATCTGTGTGTACACATCCCTCTTTCTCTCCCTCCCCCCAGTGTCCTTCCCATCCTTCCCCTCCCCCTCTGCTTATCCTTCCTCTCTCTTTCTCCTTTTCCCCTCCTTCTCCTCTCTTTCACTCCAGCCCATCTTCTACATCTTCTCCTCTGCACAGCCACACAGAGCCCTGCAGCTTGCTCTAGAGGACACACCAAGCACCAATAAAATAACGTGTGTGTGTGTGGGGGGGGAAGTATGTATATGTGTTGTGCTATGTGCATGATTTAGGTGTGCAGGTTGTGTATGTGTTGTATTGTGTGTTTGTGTGTTATAAGTGTTGTATATGTGCATTGTGTCTGTATGTTGTATATGGTGTGTTATGTGTATGTTATCTGTGTTGTATGTGCCTTTTGTGTGTGTTGTGGTGTGTGTGTTGTGTATGTATATGTTGTTTTGTGTGTTGTTCTGTGTATGTTGTGTTACTTGTGTGTCGTTCTGTGTATGTTGTGTTATACATGTGTTGTATGTGTTGTGGGTATGTTTTGTGTTGTTTGTTGTGTGTGTGTTTGTTTATTATGTGTGTTTTGTGTGTTTGTGTTGTGGCATATGTTTGTTGTGTATGTGATGCTTANTTACGTATGTGTTATGTGTATTTGTTGTGCATTGTATATATGTGTGTTGTGTATATGTTGTGTGTTGTGTGTGTTTGTTGTATGTGTTGTCTGTGTGGTGCATGTGTATTGTGTGTTATATGTGTTTGTTGTGTGTTGTATATGTATGTGTGTTGTATTGTGGGTATGTTGTGTTGTGTATGTATTATGTGTATACATGCAGTAAACATGCAGGCTCCTTTCCATTTTCCAAGGATTCCAGCCTGACCCTGTGCCTTGAGGTGTCGGAACTGCAGCAGCAGCAGTGGGTCCCCCAGAGGAGCCCAGGGTCATCTCCATCACCCACTCTGGAGCTGGGCTCAGATGAAGCTCGGAACCAATGTTTATTTTTCAGAGACTTTGGAAAGCTCATTCATGGGTAGCAGTCCNGCTTGCTAGAACTATTTGAACTGGAGCAGACCTCCCTTCCTTCCAGTGCCCTCCCTACCTCTGTCAACTTGAGCTAACACAACAGTCCAGGGCCCCAGAGTCCCAGAGCCCAGCGCAGGCCAGCAGGGCCAAGGCTGCTGCCCTTTGGCAGGAACAGAGCCAGGTTATTTGGTCCTGGTGCTCATTTTCATATTCTTTTACATAAATTTACATGCTGGCCTCAAGAGGACAAACTTTAAGAATTTAAAACTAAATTAGCTTGTGCAAAGCCCTGGTGCTATGCATCCAGTTGGCTTCCCCACTTGGTCCAAGCACAGCAAGACTGTCTCTCCTTGTGTGATCAGGATCCTCAGCTGGATCATGAAAACTTAAGGGTGTGTCTGTAAGGACATCTCCACAGCTATCCAGTCACACAGGCTCTGATCTAATACAAGGATGGATTCATGATAGATTCCGAATGTGGTGGCATTAACAGGACACTGTAAACAGTAGTGGTGGGGCCTAGATGGAGGAAGTAGGTTATGGGGAAGTGACCTGAGGCCCGTACCTGGGCCCTGAACTTTCTGCATGCCTTTCTCTCTGCTCTCTGCCTGCCAGGAAGTGGAGAAGCTCCTCCACCACACACCCCTGCCGCCATGATTGCCCGCCCAAGCACACAAGGCCAAGTGACCACGGACTGAACACTCTGAAACTGAGAAAAAATAAATAATTCCCAACACATTGTTCTCAGGGGCTCTGGTCTTAGTGAAATGAAAATAACCACTACACCCCGAACAGTACTGGCACGCTCCAGTCACACTGTGAGAGTCTTCCTGATTACCTGGTAACTGGACACTGCTCCACAGCCTGGGAGGTAAGCAGAGGGTGTAAGCAGATGGTGTGAGCAATGTGGCCACATGCCTGGTGGAGGAATTCATCACTTGTAGGGTACTCAGGTTGCATGCAAAGCTCCACTTTGGCTACTGGCCTGGCACACACCCTGTGCCCAAACAAGATCTCTGCCATAGATAACTGTGCCTAAGATCTGCTAGACCAGAGTAAAACCACACCTGGCTTACTCATAATTTCTGCTATTTCAGATATCCAGGGTTCTTTTGTAATTCTTGTTTGTTTGCTCTGAGGGTTTTTTCACCTTTTATTATATTCATTTTACTCAATACTGAGTTTCCTAAGGACATNATCGTACATGCATAGAATTGCTTTAAGTATATTTCCAACCTCTGAGAGCCTTTAGGCACAATGACATAAGTCATCATCCCACCCAGCTCTTTAAACTTGGAAGAATTCAGCCCAGTGGTGGNGNACACCTTTGATCCCAGCACTCGGGAGGCAGAGGCAGGCGGTTCTCTGTGAGTTTGAGGTCAGCCCGGTCTGCAGAGTGAGTTCCAGGACAGCCAGGGCTACAGAGAGAAACCCTGTCTCAAAAAACCAAAACTAAAACAAAAACAAACAAAAACGTAGAAGAATTCTCCTGAATCTGGATTTGCAATAGGACCAGCATGAAAGTGAGGGACTGACTGGGACACTAGGAGGAAGGGCAGTCTGTCCGCAAATCTTGCTGGGACAGACAGTACAGCAACTGCACTGGACTGGAGAACTGATCATCTTCCGAGCCACAGCAGAGAAGCCCCTGGGGATTACTATGGGCAGTTTTTCCCCACATGTCTAACGGTCTACATGAAGCCAGATAGACCAGGTAGACCAGATAGACCAGGTAAACCAGGTAGACCAGGTAGACCAGATAGACCAGATAGACCTGGTAGACCAGATAGACCGAGTAGACCAGATATAGCAGGTATGCCAGGTAGACCAGATAGACCAGATAGACCAGGTAGACTGGGTAGACCAGGTGGACCGGGTAGACCTCTAGCAGCATTTCAGGGCTTCCCACCTCCGAGGTCAGAGTCAATCAACCCCTGGATCCATCACTTACCCAGCAGATTATACTGAGCACTTAAACTGGAGCAATCTTTGCGCTTGGAAATAAGGGTACACCGTAGCATTCGTTTCCTATTGCTGCTGTAATCAATCATTGTGAATTTAATGCCTGAAAACAATACAGACTGATCCTACAGTTCTAGATACCAGAAGTCCAAAATGAGTCTCACTGCACTGAAACAGGGTATTACAGATATGTNCTTTTGCAGAAGAAAGCCTATTTCCGTGTCCTTTTGAGCTCGTAGAGGCTGCCTGCTTCCCTTGACTTGTGGTCCCCAACAATCTTGTCACCATAACCTCTACTTCAGGAATCATATCTTCTTGACCCCTCCTGTGCCTCCTCCCACTATTACAGACTGCTGGGATTACATTAGCTCCATCCAGGTAGGCCAGGATCGTTTTTCATCTTAATCTCCTTAAGTTCCTCATGTCTTCCAAGTCCATTTTGCCATCTGTGTAAGGTTCCGGTCACAGAACTAGGAGGTAGATACCTTGGGGTGAGGCAGTATTAGCCTCTTGCAGATGGTGAGCCTCACAAATATGGAGAGAGCCACCAGTTGTGGGCTGGCTGCAGAGGCTAGGGAATCAAGAAGAAAAGATATACCAGGTGTGCGGGAGAGTAGTCATTCACAACCCAGGGTAGATCGAGACTTCTGCCCCTCTAGTTTCTCTCTGCATCTTGTAGAGGTCACTGTAATTTGTGCTGATAGGATTCGAAGGCCCTTTTTCCTCCTCCACCAGGAAGGAAGGTTCCTAACTGGCCTGCAGAATCTGGGGGCCTTGCTGGCTTATGGAGGGCAGCATCGCTGTACACTAGAATACAAATATGCCCTTGCAGAAGGTGGGGCCTTCCATCTAGATTCCTTCAAGACTATGGCAGGTAACTGCACCCCACACCTCTAACTCCAACACCATTTCAGTGTGCAAGCTTCTCCCTGAGCCCCGACACTGCCCTGTATGCCTAACTGGCATGTGCTTACCACAGACCCTGGCACCAAGCAGACCTGTCATGAGAAGAGATTGACGAGAGATGCTCCCTTGGCCCCATGCTCTTTCCTGAACTCATCCCTTCCCACCGATTCAATGGGAGTTCTACCTCCAGCTGATGTCCTCCCAGTGAGTCCACCTGCTCCCCACTGCTAACTCACTGTGTCCACAGCCTCTGCCCCAGCCCCTGCAGAGGCTCAGTCTCAGACGCCCAGAGCAGAACCCATCACAGACNTCCACAAACACGCCCACCTGCAGGTCCCCGAAGCCCTGTTAGCAGTAACCCCTGTCTCAACCCACCCTGTCGTGTGGGTGACCTGTGAAGCCACATGACCCACCAAGCCCTNGGTTTGTAGCTTATTACACAAACATGGAACCACCAGCAGAAGTTCTGACACGCCTGGGACATGTCCTCTTCTCCCTAGCACCTCATCTGCTCCCAATCCACTCCTATTTCCACCTCTGTGACACCTAGATAGNAATTCTTATCCCTGCAGCCCTAGCCCCACTCAGGCTCTGTCCCTTTGAGTAGGGTCAAACATATTTATGCAAGTCTGTGTTCACTTTCTCAAGGCTCAGGCCCACTTAGTTCACTGTTTTGGCTCTTATCATAATCCCTGGTCTTAGGTAAGAATTTCCTGCCACTGCTTGGAACACAAAGACCCCAGTCCCTACCAGCAACAGCTTTCTCAGTGTTCACCTGATACTGAGTCCCCACCCAGCCCAAGTAGGGGGCTAGTCAGGGACTCAGCAAACCTCCACATTTCCCAAAGTTTATACTCCACGGACAAGCCTAAGCACCCTAATAGGTTGGACTAAACTCCTCATGTTTTTCCTCATTTCAGTGTACTAAAATGATCACATCAATGCACCATCTGTAATGTCCCCATCAAATGTGTCCTTGGGGCTGGAGATGCAGCTCAGTAGTGGAGTATCCCCATTAATGAAAAAAAAACAGTGACCTTGCTTTGAACTTGTACGGCTGGACCCTGCTGTCTTATGTTTAAGTAGCATCTTATACTGTAAGATCCCTCGAGATTAGGCCTTTATCTTAGTCTTTATATGCCCTGCAATCCCCAACACAGTGGCTGACAAATGGATGCTCAGTAAATATAATGCAATTAACCACAGCTTGTTTTCCCAATGGGCTGCCTAGCACAGGGTGAGAAGTATCCTGCACACTGCCAAGGGCGACAGATTATTTGATTTATGAATTAAACATGGCCCATGCTTCCTTCTCATTCTCCCTGGTGCTTCCTGCCCTTTGGCCAGTTCAGTCCTGATTCATTCCTTCAGGGAAAAAGGCTACCGAAAGAACTTTCTACAGCCTAGACTCCACTGGGGCAGGGAAACATGGTGTGGGAGAGTGGGGGGAGTGACTGGATTTGGGACGTGCTTGTCTTTAGATTTCTAGACTACAACAGATGGAAATCTGCACTAACCACAGTGAGAGCTGTGCCTGCCACCACACACGCNTTCCAAGCCTGTGCCTGCTTCACACAGTTACACTCGGCTGGAGTTGGGATCCGGGTGAGTCTCGAAGCCCATCTGTTAGACACTTGGCCCTAGTTTGTGATGTGTTGGAAGACACTAGAACCTTTAGGAGGGGGTGTGGGGATCAGGTTGTGGCCTGCTCAAACTGACTCCACACTGCATAGAGCAGCAGCTTTGAGGACGTGCCTTCCTGGAGTGACCCTGTTTCACTCTGCTCCACTCTACATGCAAATACTGACAATGACCCACTCCACGTCATGTTTACGAGAGGAAACAGCCATTCCCCTGTCCATGAGACACAAACTAATCAACAACTTATTNACATAATAGAAGTTAAATGGAGAACACATGGGCATATCTACACTGTATTAGGAAAACCTGACTCATGAACTTATCAAACACACCCGGCTAAGGNACGAGGCACTGCCCTCACCTGAATTAGTTGTGAGGAACACCTCACAGGGAGCACATCCACCAAGCTGTCACCAGACCGTCCNGTACCTGTGTCATGGGATCAACAGGCAATAAACTCCTGACTGACCCCAGGGGCTCAGCTCAGTAAATTCCCCTGCTTGACACAGACTACAGGAACTGCCATTCATCCAGTCCTGCATTTGACAACTTGGTCCCTGAACAGCTCCACACCTATGGTTCATAAAACTATCAAATCCCTGTGAAGATCCTTCCGTGTCTAAACCAGCTCTCTGCCTGTGCTGTCACTGTAGCCTCGTTGAGTCTGCCAGACCCTTTTAACTCTTTACTGGCTATTCTGTAACCCATACTTATACATCATTATGTGAAGTTAATGTATGACCAGAGAATAATTAATATTGGGGNAAAAGAACCTGTGATTGACACTGGCCATGACTACTAAGTAGAACTGGTAGTANTTAGTGAGTTGAAAAGCTTGNGAGTTTATTTTTATTCCATAAAGTCCTACCCACCCCCACCCTCACCCCCACCCATGCTTCTGTACATCTCCCAAGAGTGGACTTGGTGAAAGGAAGGTAGGCCATTAGGGACATACCCTTAGAGGGGATATTGAGACCCTGGCCAGTCCCTTCCCTATGTCCACCTTTGCTTCTTGTTCCACGAGGCACATAGGCTTCCTGTGCCACATGCTCCCACCATAATGTTCTCTGCCACCCCAGGCCCAAAGGCTTGAGGACCAAGTGACAACGGACTCAAACCATGACCTGAATAAACCCTCCCTCCTTCAAGCCAGCTGTTCTAAGTACTTTGTTACAGTGAAGGAGAGCCAACTAAGACATACCCTAAACTGGAACAGGGCCTAAATCTCATCAGCACCCACACACTGAGGGACACTAAGACCACACCACCCACATCACAGGGGGAGCCACGTGGCCCTGGCTGAAGCATTGGGAAATGCTCAGCACTTCCGGCTCTGAATCTGTCACAGCAGGCTCTGAGGCAGGACACGATCCAGGACAGCGCTGGACAAGAGCAAGGCCTGAGGAGGCAGAACAAGCCTCTTGGTCACCTCTTTTTGGATTGGCCTTCTAGAACTGGGCTGTCTACTTTGGGAGCCCAAGAACCCACTGCGACACCAAGAAATGACCAGATGCCAACCAAGACCCAAACAAACAGCCCCAGAGGAAGCTGGGGGTGAGGGCAGGAGAAAGATGGAGTGGTGGAAGAGAAACCAATTCTCTTTGGTGGAGACCTCTCTCCCTCTAACACGTCTGCATTTAAAACTGAAATGAAACAGGCCCTTCACTAAAAAGAGAAAATGAATGCAGGTTTATACTGCTGGCTGCTCCACCAACATCCACAGCAAAGATCTAACGCTTCCAGTGCCCCCATCAGCCACTCAGACCTCAGCCACTGTCCACACAGGGTGTGGAAGCAACAGCAGCCAGCTTCCTCCCACGCTCTCACTCAGAAGTGCTGCTACCATATATTTTGCTTAAGTCAGTTTTCAGAGTCTTCCTTGCTTGGCCTCTTCAGTTCCTGGGAAGACCTATGAACTGGAAGGTGCCCTGTCATTGTGCAAAACCTCAGCCCTCTAGTGGCAATGGATGAGCATTACAGCGTGTTAGGGGGGAAACTGGGCCTCAAAGAGAAAGAAGGCTGCTCCAAGAGTACTGTTTGGCAGGATACAGGACACTCATCACTTACAGCAGCCAGGAGAAACTTAGTAAGATGCATGAGGGCAAAGCTAGGTGGGCATTCCTGGCATGTGCTTTTCCTGAAAACAGAGACCCCTCACATACCATCTAGTGCTACCACACTCTGATATTCTGTAGTCCATCTCCATAGCGACCGACCACCTTAAGTGTTAACTCATCCACCAGAGACACTTCAAGTCTCTTCAGCATTNTTGAATGCCTGCTTCGTGAACCCTTCNGTCTGAAGGGACGCCAGCTTCACTCAGCCTGGACCATTATTCAGATATACCCCAGGAATTTCACCAGAGCCTCCTGCCTGCCCCAGTCTCACTCCTAGATTCCAGGGCAACAATAGGAAGATGCCAGCCTTCACTATGACAAGTTCTCACTCACCAAGCCACCCTATGTGCCCTATCCACCAGATCATTCTAGCCAAGCTAACTAGGCTTCAGGGTCCACAGAGGATCAGTATGGTTCTAGTCAGGTTTTCAATGGGTCTCCTTCAGTTTTCTTAAGTATAACAGACTTCCACAATACTATACTTCACTGAAGCGCTCTTGGGGAGCTCCCAAATCAGATATCATCAGTTCACAGTGGCCCCCCCTTTTCCTTCTGTCCAGATCACTAGTCTCTTACATCAGGATGGTGGGGCTTTCTACCCCCAAAAAGCAGACCCAGTCATCACAGGCTTTCTTCTGTCATCAAAGCTACTCTGATATACGTAGTCCTAAGACTTCGAGAAATCATGACTACCAAATAGATCCTGGAAAAAGTTCTGTGGATTCTGCCCCCATAGAAGGAGCCTGGCAGAGTAAGGTAACTCTGTGGTCGGGGGCCACACTCTGGTTCACTGCCAGGCATGGGGTCTGGTTCAGCCACTCCCTGTCTGTGCTTTCCTTTCCTCATCTGGAAGGCAGGCATAATACTGGAATTGGCATTAGCAGATCAGGCTAAGATTTGCTGAGTTGCTCTCATTAGAACAGAGCTTACTGAAGTCTGTGATCAGTCGATACCAGCCNTCACTGTGAGGGTGCCAGTCCGTCGTGCCTCAAAAAAGAGCAGCAGTGTGAGTGAAATGGTATTAGCTAGCAACAATCTCCACATCAAGACTGTGCCTACTCAGGCCTTCTAAACAAGAGATCCAAGCAAGACAGGACCAATAATCCCAATGTTGTAACTATTCCTTGGTCATTCTCCCTGTGTACTNAAGTGAGCAAACATCCAGCCAATGAATGCCCTGCATGGAGTTTTAAGATACATAAGGAAGAAAACTTCAGCTTTTGCCAGTTTCACGAAGACAGCCCAAGTGTCTATTGCTCACCACTGATACCAGCTCCAGAAGGGACAGAAAGAATGGAGAGAAGGAGGTCACATTCTTATCATATGTGATATACAAGGGACTCAGACGTCATATCTTATTTATCCCTCTTGACAAATCAAGTAGTACACCCAAGAGTCAGTCTTTTAATGAACAACTAGTTTCTTTTGCTATTAACAGCCAATGGGAAAGTGGGTGCGCCTGGGCAATTGAGAGGATTCAGGAATGCAGCTTTCATTCCTGTCCAATGACAAGAGATGCTAAGGAGCTGGACCTTGATAAAGAACATGAAGAAAAGGATGTGTGTCACGGGGAAAGCCAGGGAGGGAGGGAGAAGAGTTAGCTCTTCTCTGATGGAAGGCACTTGGTGCTCAACATGGACCCTGGAATTTGTTCAAGCTGTGTGAGCAGAGTCCCTGCCTGTGGAACTTGTGTTCTCAGCAACATTCCCTGCTATACATCACGACACTGAGAATGACAGCAGTGGTTAATCCCAGCTTCCTTCAGAGCCTGATGGCAGGACTGGGAAGCAAAGGTAGGAAGGAAGATATAGACTAGAGCTGACTCTCCACCAGTGAGCTTTCCAGAGATGCCCGGGATATCGCACCAGGATATAGGTGACAGGGGAGCATCGAGGAAAACCAGTGGAGAGTCCAGAGGGCCCAGCTGGGAAGATGGGAAGGGCTTCCAGCTCTATCAGCCACAGCCAGGTCTAGTCGCTATTGCAGGGAAATAACTAGTGGGTCCAGGGATGCACCTCTCATCAAAGGGTCCTCTCCTCTGGGCTCCTGCCTCCTGTGGATGGGGCTGGACCTCTTGCCATCCAATGGGTGCACTGCCTGGGAGGCTCAAGCCAACCACCTTCCCTTTATATCTCAGCAACGGCCCCCACCCCTTCTACACACAAAGGCTGGAAGACTAACCACAGCATCTTCATATGCCGATCACACAGAAAACAAGCCTCAGTGTCCTGGAAGATGCCACATGCCCCATTAGGGAAGCAAATATAGTGCACATGATGTATTTTTTTTTAAAGTCATCTTTGCTGAATGTCAGCTCTCCCCCAGAATTGCAAGCACCTTCACTCTTGCTCCTGGTCAAGTGCTCCTTCCCCCCATCCCCTTCAGATCTGCAGCTTAGGAAAGGACCAGTGGCTGCATTCAGCCAGCTCGAACTGCCCAGACCCATATCATCCAACCACTCAGCCACCGGCAGGGTGGCCACACACACAAAGCAATCTCAGCAGATGGTGGCAAAGTCCCCCAGCACCACGCAGCTCCTTGTGCCTGAGTTCCGCATTGACCCCTGCCACCAGGTCTCAAGACAGTGGGATGCCAGAGAGCCAGCAAAGGGCTTGTCTTTTCTTTCACTCTTCCTCCCCTGCCCACTCTGGGCACAGTACTAATGAGCAGAGAATAGCTAGAAAGGCAAGTGGGGGGTGCTGAGGGGCAAATAAATTATTCAGTGATCACAGGATCCAGAGAGACACAAAGAGTCTAGGAAGCTCTGAGTCACCCTGGAGTGCACGTGGCTTCTCCTGACAAATAACACCAACATCCTTTGCAATGACAGGGCTTCTCTAAGCAGCACTCCAACCCAGAGCACCAGGGAAGTCTGGGCTTCTCAACCCTGCCTTCTGGAAGAGGATGGCCTGGTCTAGACAAGTGCAGGAAGCTGGGCAGGGAGCACACAACTGCCACAAATATAGGGTATACTCACACACTTGCATACTCAAGTGCAGCAAGAGCGAATGGAAGATCCTGGACAGGCCCTGGACATTGCTGCANAAGGAAGATGGGAATCCCACACAGGCCTGAATCTCCTCATCGTCATCATCATCCACTTCCTCCTCCTCNTCATCATCATGGAGGAGGCTTAAATGGAACCATCAGGACAGCAGCTACCATGTTCCCAAGGAGGACTACTGGAAGGGTAGCCCTCAGGAGTNCCCAGCCCCCTGCACTTCCACTGGGAAAGGGATTCGAGGAGCTACATTTGAGGAGCCCTCCTTAAAGAAGAAAGAATTCACCAATCACCCAGGGGAGTCCATTTCCTAGGCAACACAGGAGGGTTCCCTGCCTGCTGAGAGGGGTACACAGCACCTTCATTGAACCTCAAGGCAAACAGGAATCCCGGATGCAAGAAGCAACAGCATCAGAAACTTCCTGGGGGAGGAAAGGTGGAAATGGAGATTGTTTGATAATAAAGGAAATAATGGCATGTTGGAGGGCCAGGTGTGCGAGCAAACTGAGAAAGAGAATTGACATGGTGAACTTTACTTGATGTGGGGGTCTTGGAAGGAGAATGACAGGACAAGACTCAAAGAGACATGGGATGTCAGAGCAATGGTCTGGGCTAGTGCTTCCAGAAGCTTCCTAAGGGCTGCATGTCCAACTTTCCTAGGAGCCAGACTTAGAGGCCTGAACACACCAAAGCCTTCTGAGGAATGACACTAGTGGCGGGAGAGGAGGGATGGCAAGCCATTACCCTCTCCCTTACAGAAGTAAGATGGGGAAGATGTAGCACAGTCAGAAAAGACAATCAGGGGAGGACTGCAACTGGGGACAGGGTCTGTGCCAAANCCTGCCCATGTCCTCTGAGCCTGGGAATCTCTGACTGCTCTTGACTCTTAACCAGAATCCTGTGCCTACGTTCTGCAGCATCCCACCTGGGACATCTCTCAGGGGCCATGTATCACCTAGACAGGCTGTTAAGACCCCCAAAGGCTGCTCTGACACTGAGAAGTGCAGGATATCCTTGCCCTCCACAGGCTGCCCACACCTTCCCACTGGCATGTTTCTGGATCTCACACTGTGAGCCTTTTCTCTCCTGTATTATTACATTGGAAACAAGCTAAGCAGGGTTTCTATCCTGGAAACTATAAACAGGAAATGCTACTAGCTTAACTTTTTATTTCCTTCTTATTCATCCATCTGAAAAGCAAGTATGAGCGTTCTCTGCAGGTGAGGGTGGCAGCTGCCACTGGCAAAGTGGGGATAGCTGGAGGAACACAGAGGGCAGATGTCAGAATGGCAGAGAGGCAAGGAGGGGTCTCGGAGACCACCACACAGCACCAAAATGCTTTGTCCCTATTGGCTGAGATGGTAGTGATAGTAAGCCGACAACATGAGCAATAAGACCTCAGTTGCCACTTGGGGACACTCTGTCATAACCTAGCTCAGCTTTGTGGCCTGTAAGACTATATGGAATCAAATGACACTGCCAAAAAGAGAAAGGGTGCAGCCTCT
>LZPO01107911.1:54952-68403 GCA_001675575.1 Neotoma lepida
TTTTGTCTTAAGGAGAAGCAAAGATCCTAGCAGAAGTTACATCGTTTCCCAAGCATCCTCTCCCTAACCTCTTCTATCTTCACAGGCTCAGGAGAATCTGCCCTGGAGCCAGAAGACTTGGATTTAGAAAGTTCTTACCTGGGGAGATTCCTAACTGGGGCCACTGCCACCTCCCAGCTCCCCACAATGAACCTGCCTTTTGCCTACATTCTCACAGTGTACCAGTCTGAGACAAAAGACCTTAAAAAAAAAAAATCCAGGTGCTCTATAAAACTAAATAAAGATACCCAAGGAAAAAACAAAAGGTTGCCTGTAATTCTTTGCCTAGGGGTGGGATCCTGAGAAATTTCCCCCTTCCACTTCAACACATCACTGATCTTGCCATTGTTCAGATCTTCAGCCATTTCTAAGAAAGACTTCCTGGCCCTCCCAACCTCTCCATCCCCTCTTCTGCAATGTTCCCGGAGCCCCGTGTTAATCTGGAAGAAGGAAAACTGCCCAAGTTCCCATCTGTAGACAAAGCACAGCAGGCAACTTCTGACTGCCAGGAGACGGAAAATCAGTCCCTTCGAGGGATGGGATGAGTCCTCCTACGGGTTGTCCAGGGCAGTGGTCATCCTGGAGACCATATACGCAAACAACAAATGTGGACTGAGCAGATTCTGTTTGTATATATTTGTGCATAGCCATACACACATATATGTATGTAGACAACAAATGTAATTAGAGCAAAAGAGGCTATCNGCCTGAGAGTTGGGGAAGCACGGGAGGGATTCAAGGGAGCATAACTGGGGGGAACTGGAGAGAAGAAAGGAAGAGGGAAGTGATGTAATTCTATTTCAGCTAAAAACATTTTTTTGATTTATTTATTTTTAATTCATGTGCATTTGTGTTTTGCCTGCATATATGTCTGTGTGAAGGTGTCAGATTCTCTGAAACTAGAGTTACAGGCAGCTATGAGCTGCCATGTAGGTACTGAGAATTGAACTCAGCTCCTCTGGAAGAGTAGCCAATGCTCCCAACTGCTGAGCCATCTCTCCAGCCCGCTAAAAAACATTTTTACAAAAAGAATATTAGTTAAACATTTAAGGCTTTTCATTCTCCCAGAAAATACTCAGTGAGGCCACAGACTTAGTCAGGATCAGCCCATCAGGTCTTGGGGACACTGATATCCAAAGAGGTGCTCAAGGTGGATGGCATCATCCCTACCTACAGAAAGCNCCCCATCTGAGCATGGGAACACTGGGGAGACACACAGAATATGGTAAATGTTCAGGAATGGCATGGAATTTATATATGATAACAAAAACAGGCAAAAACTATAAATATTTGTAACTGTTCTTATCTTGAAAATACACACATACACAAACACACACGAAGCTTAAATAGTTTTATTTAAAAATAAAAAACAGGCTCTACTAAGCTAGACCCATTTTTTTTTTAATGTAAATCTCTTACTTTCTCATTTTTTCCAGGCTTGCTTCTTTTTTCAGAGCTGTTGTGGCCACACCTCTTCCTTCTCAAGATGGTACCTCCAGCAGGGACCTTCCTATGCTGATGGCACTAAGCATAAACCTTGGGAGCCACACGCTGTCTTTCTGAGATATTCCTGGTCACATCTGGACACTGGTGTGTGCTGCTCCCCTTAGTGTCTGTAATGCTGTGTTGGCCCCTAGAACTGAAGCCCTGGGTCTCTGGCCCACCTTCACGGCTTTCCATGGTCCTATCCAGTTCCAGACTCTTCTCTGGCACTCACCACTTCAACATGCACATTCCTGGAAGGGCTGAGTAAATTCTACATGCAGTGCCAGGCCTGGACCACCAAAAGCATGGCCTCTGCTCCCACACTACCTTCCCATGCCAGTGCTGCTAAACACATTGCCACCTGGCAGATATTTATTCTCTCATTCTTGTAGCTAGAAATCCAAAGCCAAGGTTAGTAGGGGCACATTTTTTGCCAGAGTCTGTAGCGGTGGTCCTTTCCAGGCCTCTTCTTGTTCTCAAAGCTCTTAGCTTTCTTCAGCAGCATCCAGCCAATCTCTGCCACCATCTGCATATGACCCCTGTTCAGTGTCTCTGTGTCTCCTCTTTTCAAATGAGTTCACTAGTCATTGAGTTTAGGTCTACCCAAAACCCAGGGGGAATACATCTCAAGATCCTTAACCAATTGTTAACTGTTCCCAATAAGACTACATTCATAGCCCCAGGTGAATGTGTGGTGGGAGTCACTATTTAGCCNATGTCACACACTCACAGTCACGTGCTTCCCAGGGAAGCAGAGAGTGCACCCTAAAGTTTCCATCAGCCCCAGCATCTCATTGCCACTGGGCCCTGTGGAGGGTTCAGATGCCACTGAAAAGATAGATCATTCCCATGGAAATGTCCCTTTCTGCCTCTTTTCTCCCTCATCTCTGGGAGAAGGTGGCTTCCCTTTTGCCTGTGTCATACCCAGAGTTACCTCTTGCACACACAGTAAAAATTCTATAAACTGCGCAGGCCCAGCTTTGCTCTTGTTATGTAAGATGCAAGTCTCTAGAAAGACTTTTTGTCTTTCAGTGAACTGGCTTTCAAGACCAAGCTAGCCTGGTTTTTAAAATCTAATCTAGTTTGAATGACCCCTCTGTCCCAGGCTATCTCTGCCTTCCCTGTGCAGCTACACAGCTGCAGAGCAACCAAGAACTGGGTCTTCAGAGTGAAGGAATGGGTTGTAGTTAAACACTGTCAGTAACACTGGTATGCATGGGCTATGGAAGAGCATATGTGACCCCTAAGGCACTGTGTTCTGTCTGTCTTGAGTCACGGCATCAACACGACATAGTAGATGTTCATCACATGAGTGTTGGATGGCTGGGGGTCTGACAACCTTCATGACAAATCCTTGAAAAATAAATGTCTGGGATTTTGATAAAGGGGTGTGATAGTTTGAATAAGAACACATTTGCATGTTTAGTCCCCAGTTGATGATCTGTTTGGAAGAATTAGGAGGTATGTCCTTGTTGGACAAGGTGATAGCTGGGGGTGTGCTTTGAGGTTTCAAAAACTTAGTGTCCGTCTGTCTGTCTGTCTNGGAAGAATTAGGAGGTATGTCCTTGTTGGACAAGGTGATAGCTGGGGGTGTGCTTTGAGGTTTCAAAAACTTAGTGTCCGTCTGTCTCTCTCTCTCTCTCTCTCTCTCTCTCTCTCTCTCTCTCTCTCTCTCTCTGCTTGTGGATCAGGATATAAAGCTCTCAGCTACTCCTCCAGCACCATGCCTGTCTGCCTGATGGCCATACTTCCTACCATGATAATAATGGACTAACCTCTAAAATTTTAAGCAAGCCCCCAGTAAAATGTTTGCTTTTATAAGTGTTGTCTTGGTCATAGTGTCTCTTCACAGCTATCGAACAGTAACTAAGAGAAGTGGGCAGAACAGTGTGATTTATAGTGGAGGAGGTATGGTGGAAAGCCTGTAATCCCAGCACCGGGGTGGTGGAAGCCTGAGGATATCAAGTTTGAGGCCGTCCTGAGCTATATAGTAGGGAGGGAGAGAGGGGGAAAGAGATTCNAATTTCAAGAATACTAAGGAGTTATGTGACTGGCAGCAGTGGGAGCAGGAGCTNAGTGATCCCTAAAGGGTATGAGAGATCCTCCATAGAGGATCTCAGTGGAAGAGAAAGGGAGCGTTGTGATTCAGACTCAAACAGGAAATGCTTCAAGAGTACTTCACATAAATTCTTGCTTTATTGATCTGTCACAACAGAGAAGACAGCATGTCTGGGACTCATGCCTGCCCTCTGGAGGCTAGTGGCACTTAGCTGTGCCAAATAAGGAAGCCCCATCTCTCCCTGAGACAGGGGGAACCCACCTCTCTCTAGGACCCTGAGCAGATAGATGGTAAGCATTGCTAGCACACTGTTAAAATCACCCCTAGTGATAATGATAAGTTCTTTAAACTCATCATAAATGTGCCTCTGGTGTTTGTTTGCCTGTAAATAAACATTGGGGGACGGAGCAATTTGACCCCTGTCAGCTGTAGGATTCTTCCTTGGTGCCCTGGCTGCCTTGAACAAAAGGATTGTCAGGCAAGGAGCCAATTGGAACCATTCTGAACACTCCATGAGTATCTTAAGGAAACTACACAATTACAGATGCTTGCTCTAGCAGCTGCTGATGTAGCCCTAGCCAAGACTGACAGTTTGCACCAGACCTTCTTCTATCACAAGCTCTAGATGACCATGCAACTATTTCCACCTAGCAGTCAAGGAAGGAGTACTTCAGACAGAGGGACAGCTGTGACTGATGCAAAAGGGACAGCAGTAAGATTGATAGAAACACAAACTTTCCTTTGCATGAGTGTTTTCTAGGATGGGTCCAAATACCCCTTCTCTGGTTATATAAGCAGGCTATTCAGACCAGGACGCACCCCCCTGTGTGGCATTCCTTAGCATTGCAGTAATGGACCTAAGCAATGGTTTCTCTAATGACTGATCTTTTAACAGCAGTTGTGTATGAGAGCTATAACACTAGAGGGCCACACATGAAAAAATCCGCAGAAACAGTGGTGCAGCGGCAATACCAGAGCAGTCAGCATGCCGATGGCAGTGGAGCAACCCCCTGCTTGACATCTGAAGAAGAGGGANCATNGAGTGGACAACAAGCCAAGCTGCAAAAGTGGCAAAACAGCCGGCTTCATTGCNAGGTATAAAAGAGAGAGCGCCACAAGACCAGCTGCTAAGAAGACCAGAGACTGCAGCAGCAAAGGAGGGTTGGTAGCAGCTTCCCAAATGGCACCGACCAAGAGGACGGCCATAGCAACAAGTGACAAGAGGACATTCAGAGAGAGTGCCAGACCAGAAACAAGGATCACAGAAGCAGACAGAGGCTGAAGAACTGAGGCTTAAGAGGGATAGGAAGCTGGAAGGAGCTCAAGGGTCATGGACACCCCACCCACAAGAGCTGTAACCCAGGTGGCCGTCAAGTGCCCACCT
The DNA here is from genome assembly GCA_001675575.1 of Neotoma lepida. NCBI lineage: Eukaryota > Metazoa > Chordata > Mammalia > Rodentia > Cricetidae > Neotoma > Neotoma lepida. The sequence continues at coordinate 59,920 of LZPO01107911.1, forward strand.
GGAAGCTGGAACACCAGCTTCTGCTGAGAGCTGGCGAATCCCAGCTTTCTAGGCCTGGACCTGTGAAGTAACATTTGGAGAGCTCAGGGTCCTACTACCCTAGGCCAGCCTGAGAGCTGTAACACTAGAGGGCGCCACCCACTGCTGCTCTTGCCTGCCTGCGGCCACTGTTCTCTGCTGTCAAATGCCGAAGAATACAAACACTTCCAAAGCCAGTCCCTTAAAGAGCTTCTCCTTGTTTACTGATGAGTCTCAGCCTGGTGGAGAGTAAGGACACCAGCCATCTGACTGGTAACACTCCCGTTCCTAAACACACCTGTCAGGAACACACTTAAAAATTATTTTGTGTAACTCAAAAGCCATTTTATGTGACTTGAAATAACCACTAGGTAGCTCTGATAAGAGCTGGGCCTCAGACACAAGCCCCTCACAGGCCACCTGGCAGCTCAGATAGGAGCCTAGCCAGGACAGGCCTTGATATGCTAATGAGCTAACCCAAAGGCGATATTGATCAGTGAGCTAGCACCAAGCTGTGAGTCCTGATAAGCAAAGCTACTGCCCAGTGAAATGATACGAAAATTGAAACTTTGGGAATGGTCCCTGGGATCACCCTGCAGTGTTCTCAAGATAGACTTCTCTGGCCTCTGTGTTGATACCTATCAACAAGAGGACTTGAGGCTCTGTGTGTGGCCCTGGCTTCAGTGACCACTGAACTTCNGGCACAGTCACTGAGCCCACACAGGCCCACCTGTCAGTGCCAGCCTAGCTATTGGTCTAGCTCTCAAGNGCCCCCTGGGACCTCCATCAGTACCACCCTCNCAGCCGGCCACAGCTCAAGGACTTCACAGTGGATGTGGATTATTTCCAAAGTCCTTGCTGGAGAAGATTCCCCAGTGGAACCCTGCAGCAACATTTCTGCCCAGACAACTCTTCCCTACTTGGTAAGATGGCTGTTTAACTTGTATATTAACATGATATTATAAGGAATGCTTGTGTGAATAAACCAAGCATATTAGAAAGACAAGTCTTGTGTGGCATCCTAGTTGCCGCATACCTTACAGCCCATAGGCTATGTTCTCTTCGACATTCCTTGACCCTAGCTTCATGGGACCAGTGCAGAGCCAGGCTACACGGCATTTCTGGTCTTACACTAAGTAGGGAAAACGTCATAGAGTTAATTATGCCATGTGGTGGTTTGAATAAGAATGGTTCCCATAGGCTCATATATTTGAATGCTTGGTCCCCAACTGGTGGAACTGTTTGGGAAGGATTAGGAGGTGTGGCCTTGTTGAAGGAGGTGTGTCACTAGGNATGGGCTTTGAGGTTTCAAAAGCCCAAGCCATTACCAGTTACCTACCCACCCTGCCTTGTGTTTGTGGATCAGATGTAATCTCTCAGACACTTCTCTATCTCCATTCTTGACTGCATGCTGCCATGCTCCCTATCATGATGATCATGGACTCTAGCCGTCTGAAACTGTAAGTGAAAGGACTGAGCAGACACCATAACAGGCTGCTCAGTCTTCTCTCAGAGATCAGGCCTCAATTTCAGTTTCCTGAGACTGAGCAAGCAGTTTCTGGGAGAACCATGAACAAAGGGCAATCAATCTCCAACACCCCTGACAGCAAGGATGAGGAGGCCTGGTACTGCAGCCAGCCCCTACAGTCAGCAGGTACTAGGCCAGCCAGCCTNCACAGTCAGTAAGCCCAAGGTAAACAACCAAATAAGGACAAAGCCTGGGACTTGTCCAGGCCTGCCCAAAAATGGAAAACTGTAGCCCTGATCAGCCTGACTAGCCCTAGCCAATTAGAATGTACTAATATGATTGCCACTTGCTTAAGCCAATCATATCGGAGATGACATAACTGCCTTAGGAACTCCCCTTTAGCTATGCTTAAAAGGAGCCCACACATCCCTCTCAGGGTTATGGCCATTTTGCCTTTGAGTAACATGCTGGACTCTTTCTTGAGATAATAAATGCTCTTGCTGATTGCATATGTGGATGGTGGTCTTTGGTGGGACTTCTCCAGGACCCTAACATAAGCAAATCCCCAATTAAATGCTTTGTTTTTTAAGTTATCTTGTTCATGGNGTCTCTTCACACCACATACTAGGACTATTCCAAAGAAACAAAGTATTTCACAAAGAAGAAAACTTTGTTTTCAATTTTTCAAGGAAAATTAGAAATGCTGAGTCATGAGAGTAAAATAAAATAGAGCAAATGATAAATATGTTTGTTCATCAAATTCCAATTTTGCGATCCTGATGGCTGCATATGTGAATATTTCTACAAGTCAGTCTTTATTCCATGACAAAAAGAATCAGCTCCCAAGAAAGGAAGGCTTTACATCAGCTCTTTTCTCTGCNTTTAATGAAACATTGTGCTCTGACATAAAGGATTTGTGATGGAACCCGCTATCTTTTTTTCTAGCCTCCAAACAAAACTTAAATGCACTTAAGAAGTACCTAACTGTCCTAAATATGATCAAACATAATAATATCTCTGAGTCCTTCATTACTCTAAAGACATTCAAGGACAAGTTAGAGCTGTATTGTTTATGGGGACTGTCTACCTCTATGCAACAGAAACTTGAAGATTTTTTTTTCCTAATGTCTTTGCTCTGTGTATTATAACTCTCCCTTAAAGGGAATAATTAAATGCAAATAAAGAGGAGAAATTATAATAGCTTTTATAGCATTACAAATAAAAGTAACATCAGCAATAATAATGTGCAGAAAACATCTCTTTTTAAAAACTATTACAAGTTTCTCAAAGAACCATGTAGTGAGTGTAATTATTTCCTGGGGTACAGTGAGAAGTGAAGTGGAGGCAGCTGTGAGCGAGCTGGACACCCAGCATGTCCTAATCTGAAGGACACACTGGAGTAGAGAGCTGTCCCTACTGCCTGTTCTTGCTTTATGTAATCTCTCTCACTTTAACCCTTCTTATCCCAATTCCATTACTTTGAAAGTGAGCTATTGCGATCGCCTCCCATTTCTGGGGTGTTTAAGCATTGAAAGCAATGAGATTAGCTGAAGAGCTTTTCCCAAATACAGATCCCTTCGACTCCACACCAGACTTCTTGGGCCAGAATCTCTGGGAATGGAGTCCCAACAAGGGTAGCTTAAAAAATGCTCTAATTAGGCATCCCTGGATCAAACAACCCAGTCTCTAAGCTCAACCTCCACAGAAGTATGGCATCCTTGGGTCATTCTCTAGCTGACCCTCTAGTCCTCTAGTGAACTTGTTAGTCCACCCTCAGCCAGACTTGAGGTCATCCCCTCCCCTGGAACCTCCCCAAACACATATTCCTCTGTGACATACACTTGAGATCTTCTAAATCTCAAGTCCTGTCTCCATAAAGCCTTCTCTGGTCAGTTGTGACTCTGTTCACTCCCAGTAATGTTTCCCAACCTCTGAGTTACCACAGCACTTTGGGTACCTGGGATGGTGTGGTGATTTGAATGAGAAATATCCCCTAGAGTCTGTTTGGTAATGTTTAGATAGTATAGCCTTTCTGGAGGAAGTATTGTCACTACAAGCAGGCTCATAGATAAGAGGCCATATACCACTTCCAGTCCACTCTCTGCCTCATGCTTACCGTTAAGGATGTGAGCTCACAGCTTCCTGCTTCTGTGGCCATGCCTGCTGCTCACCATGATGGACTCTCATTCTCTAGAACCGTAAGCCAAAATAAATTCTTTCTTCCATATGCTTCTGGTCAAGGTGTTTTATCACAGAAAAAAAAAAAAACCAATACCAATGGTAAATGTATAACATGAAGATATAGAGAATGCCTAGTTGGACTCACTCAAGTGATCTGGAATAATTTCTATAGGGTGTGAAGCTTTTAACAAATAAGTTTTGATGCTCTATAATCTGTTTATAGAGCCAATGAATGCTCCAGGGAGATGCTTCATGTGTGTTCTGAAGCTCTGCCACCTTTGACATTGTAAACNCCAGAAACACATCAGCTGAAGTCACATGGCTGTGTGATGTCAAGAGAAGACCCATTAGAGATGGATTAAAAACTAGTTGGTAGCTATACTTGGGAGGGAAAAGTGTGTGTGTGTGTGTGTGTGTGTGTGTGTGTGTGTGTGTGTGTGTGGTCGTGGTGTTGCTGCTGCTGTTGTTGTTGTCATTCTCCATCTTTATGCAATATGCTTGCCATGGACAAACCCTGTGAAAGAAAAATCCCAACCATCTGTCTACACATTATAAGAAAATGTTTGCTGTAAACCCCAATAATACACAAATAGGCTTGAAGGCCTGGCCTCCTGTGGCTACCTATGAACTATAAATAGCAGTTAAAAGAAGTAAATAAACTCAGGAACAGGTGGAAGAGGTACAAAGACAGGACAGTGAGTACCTCAAGGCTTCAGAATANCAAAACCAAATGGCCAAATTGCACTAACTTTTGAATGATAAAGCAAAGATCCCTGAAAGAAAAGCCACCTTCTCTGGCCTTCCTACAGCTTCTCTGATATTTTATTCAATGTCATCAATCCTATATGATGCATGTCCATTCATCAATTATAGAGATAAATATCTGATATTGCAGGTACACACTACTAGCTGAGTCCAGACGTGTGAAAAAGGACCCAGGGAAAGCACCTTCAGCTAGCCCCTTTCAGTTTCCNGGAGTCCTTCTCAATCTATTCAAAATTGGATATAAACATTCTATGCCTCAAATTCTAAATTTATGAGAGACCTAAATGTCATCCCTAAAAGCCCTTAGCAAAGCAAANGAACTAACCATGACCTTACCAAATCATCTCCCAAGAATAATGATGTCTGCCATCTCTAGAAAGCCAGCCAGGCAATAACAAATACTGAACACACAGAATGACAGTTCCTTTGTTCCACCATGACACAAGCCATAGGCACCACTTTCAAAAGAGTAGTGCAGTTTTCTTCCCTTAAAGGGAGTATGTGAGTGTGGCTCTTCACATTCCCTTCTCAAGAGCACTGAGTAGTATTGTTTCAGTAGTTTGTGCACCAGCCAATTAGTTTAAACATATAGTCAGGCTAATTAGCAGACCAAGAGACCCATGAAAGTAGAGTAAAAAGTGGGGGTTGAAGGGAGTGATGATCTGTGGTGTTTTCCCCACAATGGAAAAAATTTTAATTATTTTTTTTGATGTCAAAAAATCTGGATATGACATGGAAGTAGAGGAGAAGGCAAGGGTATTTATTAAGGGAGCTGGAGGGGGGACAAGGCGGGGCTAACAGACGTCAGAAAGGCCAAATATCACATTTTCTCTCACGTGTATGAAAACAGGAGGACTATTTGGGGAGGAGGGATGGGGAAGGGAGTGGGGATTAGAGATGAGCAAAGTAAAATACACATGTGAAAATGTCACAGTGAAACCTATTATTTCATAAGCTACCTTCACTTTTAAAAGGAGAACAAAGGAAATTTGGGGGAACGGTTGAAGATGACATGCTAGTGGTAGTTTGCATGTAACTCCAGTGCTGAAGCAGGAGGATTGTGAGCCCCTAACCACCTTTGGATTCATAGAAAGGCCCTGCTTCAAATAATAAACCAACAAACAAAGGTAGACTAAAAACAGCTCCTTCTATCTCTGTAAGTCCCACAAAACCATAAAGACGACACAGAACAGGGCAGAGACAAGAGCAACATGGAAAGGAAAACCAGGAAGCAGGTGGATGACCTAAGAAAGCTGAACCTGAGCACAGGGGTTCAGATGAAAATCTAAGCTACAGCTGGATCCCAGTCCTTCCTTCCCTCAGTACCACACTTCAGTCACCTCTACTGAAGGCTAGATGCTGAGTCTGGGGNTAAAACACTGANGTCCTTGGTGTGATGGAGAGGGATAGCATATGAAAACATGTATAGCAGGTGTTATGGGGTGATAGGCTACCCTTGAGAACCCACCACCTTTACTACCCAGGCCTCCTTCCACTCATTTTGACATACTGTTAGAAATTATCCTGTAGACAGGACATGGGAAGCATCTTCCCTGTAGAAGTTTGTCCAAAGAGGCAAAAAATGACCTAAGGATGCTGACAATAAGAAGGTCCCCCACAGAACTGCTGCCACCAGATCACCTCAGTGAGGCCATCTTCAACATGCTTTCCCCACCACACATGANTCCCCACTAACTGTAAGGAACCCCTTCTCATACGTATAAAAAGAGGCCTCAGACCACTGGGTTATGTGAGAGAAAGAAAGGCCAGAACAAACAAGCAGAAAACAGCAACCAAGAGGGAACAGGACTTATGGGAAGATAAAAATACATTCTAAAACAATCTCATGTGCTTAGGAATTTAAAATAAGATGGCAGACAGAAAATCCCAATAGNAACAAGTTAACATTTAAAAAAAAATCTCTCAGAAATACAGCCAAAGACTTTATGGAAAACTGGAGAGGGAGAGAAAAAAACAGGAAAACAAAAACAAGACTGTTCACAGGCTCCACCATCTGAACAGGGAGATTTAGACTAGTGGGTTGCTCCCTATTCATTTTGTAAAGAAAAGGGATCCCTGAGATTTCNCAGGATAGCAGACATGGGGTTGAACATTGGGCAAGCCCTATGAGAATCCAGCACAACAGATGAAATTAGAAAGATAANGTGTGAAATTTTACTCCACTGTGAGTGAGGGAGAATTCTACAGACTTTCAGAGGAAAGAGGGGCTCAGCAAGTTTCAACAGAAGTGCGAAGACTCATAGAAAAGAGCAATGTGTGGTGGCACTGACCTGTGGTCCCAGAATCTTGAGAGGGTGGGGCTGAAGGACCCCTGGAGTCCAGAAGTCTGGACTAGCCTGGACAATGTATAAAATCCTACCTCAAAACAAACAGAAAGACATTGGATTTCTCAATTGCAGTGCTGGAAACTAGAAAATAATGGAGCATGGAAAATGTTTTGTAATCCAAACTTTATATAGTCAAGCTAAAATAAAGTGTGTGGGTAGAACAAAGACATTTATAGACATGTAAGATTTCAAAACACTTCCTATGCAACCTCTCTGAAGGCGGTGCTAAGTGTTAAAGGATGTGTCCCACCAAAATAAGAGAACTGGCAAAGAGAACGATTCTGAATCCAGGAGACAGGGAGCCAAGCACAAGCGGGAGGAAGGGACTTGCTGGGGGATGGTGGGGGAAGCTTACTGGAGTGAAGGTCTAATATGTTCTTAAAGGCCCACATGCCAAAGTTTTGCTCCCCAGGTCAGTGCTATTGGGAGATGGTAGAAGCTCTAAGAGGTGGGGCCTCGTGAGAGGTCTGCAGGTCATTGGGGGCATGCCCTCATAGGGGATAACAGGACCCCAGCCCCTTCATCCTTCTGTGTTAGACACGTTGACCATGATGTGAGCTGTGTTGCTCTATCATGATCTGCCCCTAGACCAGAGGCCTAAAAACAACGAGTCCACACAAGCATGAACTGGAATGGTGAGCCCAAGTAAACCTCTTCCCATTAGAGATTGATTGTCTTTGAGTACTTGTTAGTGTGATGGAAATTTGACTAACATAGTGCTGTATCTCTTTCCCAGGCTAGAGCTGGTCAGGGGCTCTGGGATCATTAAGATAATAAAATTGATAGAAATGTGTAATATGATTAGGCACTAAGAGCAGATCAGACAGTATCCTGTTGGCTTTTATCACCTTTGACACAAGCCTAGACATGTCTGAGAAGAGGGAATCTTAACTGAGAAATAGCTTCTATAAGATNGGCCTGTAGACAAGTCTATGGGACATTTTCTTGATTAAGAATTGATATGGGAGGGCATAGCCCACTGGTAATGGTGGTGCCATCCCTGGGCAGGTGATTTTAGATGGTATAAGAAAGAAAGNGGAATAAGCCATGAGGAGCAAGCCAGTAAGCAGTGTTCTTCCATAGCTCTACTTCAGTTCCTGAACTAGGTTCTTGTCTTGAGTTTTTGCCCTCCTTGCCTCAGTAATGGACTAGAATATGTAAACTGAAATAAACCCTTTCCTCCTCAAATCGTGTTTGGTCAGTGTATTATTACAACAATAAAAACCCAAACCAAGACAGGCATTTGAATTAGTAGAAGGCATAAAGAAAGCTAATCATAGGGCTGGAGAGGTAAAGTTCAGTTCCCAGCACCCACATCAGTGGCTCANAACTGCCTGTAACTCCAGCTCCAGCCGAGATGCCCTCTTCTGGATCCTACAAGCATCTACCCTCATGAGCCCATACCTACACAGAGACACACATGCATACCTATAATTAATAATTAAAAAAAATAAAAGAATAATGTATTAAGAAAGGATGGAAGGAAGGAAGGAAGAAAGAAAGAAGGAAAGAAAGAAAGCCAACCAAACAGAAAAGGCAAACATTAATTTCAAAGGAAAAAAATTATGTGACTAAACTAGGGATCATAATGTCTAATAACTTCCCAATTCCTGGGGAACTGATTTTAAGGGTTGAGTCAAGTTTGAATAGTTATTGCTGTTAAGAAAACCCAGGATGTATGAGTTGATTTTCTGAGTTAGCTCC